>SJYX01006298.1:273879-309438 GCA_006410675.1 Oreotragus oreotragus | reverse complement strand
CTGAAAGTAAGTCCTGCTGGGCTTCAAAGCCGAGTGTTCTGGGGGCTTCCCTTCTTTGTGCGGCACTCCTGAGGCTGGGGAGCCCGATGTAGGGCTTGGACCCCTCTCTCCCTGGGGAGAATGTCTGCACTTGTAATTAGCTCCTGTTGGTGGGCCGCCTACCTGGGGGTATGGGTCTTGGCTATACCGTGTCTCTGCCCTTCCTAATTATTTTGTTGCAGCTCTTTTTCTGTAACTTTAATTGCAAAAGCTCTTTTCTGCTAGTCTTCAAGACTTTCTCATCAATAGTAGCTCTTCCTCATCAACAGCTGTAATTTTGGCGTACCCGTGGAAGCAGGTGAGCTCAGAATCTTCCTACCCTGCCTTTTGGCCACTGCCTATTCCCTTCTTGCTTCCCTTGTGGCTTAGCTGGTAAAGAATCCGCCTGCAATGCGGGAGACCGGGGTTCGCTCCCTGGGTCAGGAAGATCCCCTGGAGAAGGGAAGGGCTACCCACTCCAGTATTCTGGCCCGGAGAATTCCATGGACTGGATAGTCCGTGGGGTCGCAAAGAGTCAGACACGACTGAGAGGCTTTCACTTTTCACTATTCACTTCTTATAAACAGTTTTACAATAGATGTGTTTAGTCCCCTCTGATCAGGTTAGGTTGGAAATGTTAACTTACAAGCTCTTTGTTTGTAAAGACTATCCTTTAACCATTTTGAAGTTTCCTCCCCATGACCTAGCCTGTAGCAAGGGTCTCATAAAAGTTTCAGCTATTTGGCAGTCAATCAAGAGATTCAGGTTTGCCATTATGTATAATTTTACTGAATTATTTAATGAATACTTTTACAGTATGCAGAGTAAAGTTCTAAATGTCTTATAAATAATAATTCATTTACTCCTCATTGATAACCCCACAAAATAGGTGCTATTCTCATCTTCCTTTACACACAAGGAAACTGAGGTATGGAGAAGTTAAGTCACTTGTCCAAAGCCACACAGCTGGGGCAGTGGAAGTGCCATGACCTGAAACTTACTCATCTGACTGTTAACGTCTGCACAATGATGTCCTGGATTCACTGGTGCCCTCTGTTGGCCTCAGTTCCTGTTCCTGATCTGTAAAAGGTCAGGGTGCACTTGGTGACTTTATCTATTTACTTTTTGAGTGTTTTGTAAGTGCTGAGAACCTTCACATTTTTTTTTTTTCCATTTTATTATCACAACAACCCGAGAGAAAGGCTTACTCTCATCTTACACTGCAGGGAACTGAAGCTTAGAGAGGTTAAGTAACACGCTCAAGTCCCTAAAGCTACACCACGGAGGAGCCAGGAGGATTTGAATCAGGTCTTTCTGACTTCCTCCAACCATTCCACCTTGCCACCTCCCCTCAAGCATCTCTTCTAATGCTGCCTTTGCAGAAGCTGATTCATTCAGTCATCAAACAACTGTCCCGTCTCCTGTGTGCATCAGGCACCGGCTGACTGCTGAGGGGTCACAGACCGAATGAGACCAGAAGTTTCCATCAGGGGCGGCATTATTTACAAACATGTCTCATCTCCCTCTAATGGAATGAAAGACAAGAAGAGAATCAAGTGAGTGATAGGGAGGGTCCGGTCAGGGCAGGGCTCAGAGGAAGCAGTGTTTTCCTGCTGAGGAGCTTAGGGAAGGCAGCCTTGAGCAGGTGGGACGCCTTTCTGCTCACTACTGATTTTCTCACTTGAGATGCTGCCTGCCAAGCATTTGTTTTTTTTGTGTTTTGTTCTGGCCAGAGAAGGATGATTTAGCATTTGGGAAGGAAGAGGCAGAACAGGAGAGCTGCTTCTGATGCCAGGATGGCAGAGTCCTCCAAAGGGACTGTGTCCCTGCCTCGGGCACTCCTGTGTGTGGGGATGAAGGTCACCCAGACACAGGAGCAGACCAATGTGCTGAGCGTGATACGCTTGGCTTCCCTGAAGGTGTCAGGTAGCTGGTGGGGCCGGGAAGACCACCAGTAAGCTAACCAGACCGAGCAAACCCAAGTAACCCAGCATGGCCTAGAACAGTCCAGGGAGGCCTCATCACACTTTGGGTCACCGTGGGCCCAGGCCCTGTAGAGGTCACAGGTCGTGGGGGCCACCTGGTCACCCAGAGTGAACATGAGGTTGCCCAGACCAGGGAACAGACCGTGGGGATGGTTTTGGAGAGAAGTGGCCCCAGAACATCCTCATCTGGACATGTGGCCGGGTGCCATGGAAGGCTGCCACCGTGACGACAGTCTTGGCCAGCAAAGTGGACACACAGGTTGTGGAGGTGACCCTCCCAAAAGCCGCCTGGCGTACAGCACAGGCGAGGGGCCCTGGAGGGCCAATGAACATGAAGGGGAAGGGGGAACAGAGGGCCAAGGTGGACAGCAGAAGGTGGCTGAGCTGGGGATTACTGGCTCGGACGAGGGGGCTGAGGTGGAGCCCAGTGAAGGTGCCCCAGACGGCCAGAGCGAGGAGGGAATGCAGGGCTGGGCAGGCAGCCGACGCGCGCCGAAAGCTTGAGGTAGGACAGGAAGTCCCGGTTTGGGGCTGCACTGACCGCTCTCCCTGTTGGGCCACTGGTCCTTGGGGCACATCTCACAGGAAGCACTGGAAGCACTGTCTCTAGGAAGAGAGAGAAGCGGGGTCAGAGAACAGAGTGTGGAAACTTCTGGAAACTCTCCTGCGGTCAAGTGGTTATACGAATTGTGATGGCTTTTCCCCGCAGAATCACTCTGCTTCAGTCTTCTTACGATGGGCCTCCCAGATGGCCTGATGTCCCCAGGTTCAGGGCCAGAAGCAGAGGTGGCGGAAATCCCGACAGCGCGGCTCTTCGCGCCTCGCGCGCCAGTGAGACGGCAGGGACATGGCCACCTGCCGACGTGCCGTCCCTCTGAACTGACCAACTGCGGGGGCAGTGCTGCAGTTCGTAGCCACAGCTAACTTAGTGCCACACTTATTCATCAGCCTGCTTTACATAAGGAATATTTATGGGAATGCTTACCACATCCCTCGGCTCTCCTTTTTTTATGGAGTTATCCTCTTTTTTAAATATATATATATTTTTGATGTGGACCATTTAAAAAATCTTTATTGAATTTGTTCCAGTATCGTAACAGCTAACTTAGTGCCACACTTATTCATCAGCCTGCTTTACATAAGGAATATTTATGGGAATGCTTACCACATCCCTCGGCTCTCCTTTTTTTATGGAGTTATCCTCTTTTTTAAATATATATATATTTTTGATGTGGACCATTTAAAAAATCTTTATTGAATTTGTTCCAGTATCGTGTCTGTTTTACGGGCTGGTGTTTGGCTGCAAGACACATGCGATCTTTACTCCCTGACCAGGGGTGGAACCTGCACCCCCCGCATCAGAAGGGCCACCAGGGGAGTCCCCACGCTTTTCTAAATCACTGCTTTGATAGATCTCTTCAGAGCTCTGCCTTCTGTAGTGAACTGATCGGCTTTGTGGCTAGAGCACCGGAGCGGGAATATATTCCCATTCACCTCTTTCCTCAATTTGGATTCTGAACCTGGTCTTCCCAACCCAATCTCTTTCCTTTTCAGCGCATCCACCACCCCAAACANTTTTTTTTTTTTTGTGGAGGAAGCTCTCTGCCTCCACTCAACAGCACATGCTTCTCTCTCTCATCACTTCTTCTTTTCCCTTTTTAACAAATTGATCCAATTATTTTTATTTGATTTTTTCTTTTTAAACCCTTTTGTTGTGAAATATAAAACACAGAGAGGAGGGATGTATCTGACAGTCCAGTGGTTAAGACTTCACCTTCCAAGGCAGGGGGTGAGTGTTTGATCTCTGGCCGAGAAGCTAAGCTCCCATATGCCTTGTGGCTGAAAAACCAAAACATGAAACAGAAGCAGTATTGTAACAAATTCAGTACAGACTGTAAAAAGTATCCACAGAAAAAAATCTTTAGAAAAGCACATTTAGGAAAGTGAATACAACATAACCATAAAGCTTAATGGATTACATAGTGACCACCAGGTTAATACACTGAATACTAAATCCAGAAATTAACCATCACCGGTACCCCCAGTGCTGGGAAAGATCGGAGGCGGGAGGAGAAGCGGACAACAGAGATGAGATGGTTGGATGGCATCACCGACTCAATGGACATGAGTTTGAGTGAACTCCGGGAGTTGGTGATGGACAGGGAGGCCTGGTGTGCTGCAGTCCATGGGGTTGGCAAAGAGTTGGACAGGATTGAGCGGCTGACCTGAGCTGGTGCCCCCGAAACCTGCCCTCGGCAGACCTCTTCCCAATCCCAGTCTTCTCTTCCCCCACATGGTAACCACTATTTGGATTTCCATAGTTGTCTTACCTTTTCTCTTCTGAGAGTTTAAAGCTAAGAAAAGCCTCAGCACGATACGGTTCACCTTGAACAATGCTTAGGGGCACTGACTCTCCAAATGGTCAAAAGTCGAACTATAACTTAGAGCTGGCCCTCCGTATGCAAGGTTCCTCGGTAACACAAAGCTGTGTTACTTTCAGGCGTAAAGTGCATCAGTTATGCATACACACATACCCAACCTTTTCCAGATTCCTTTCCTAGGCCGTTACAGGGCCCTGCGTGGAGCTCCCTGGGCTGCGCGGCAGGTCCTCGCTGATTATCTCTTTTATCTGTAGCTGTGTGTATGTGTCAGTCTTGAAAGGGAAAGTGAAGTTGCTCAGTCACGTCCGACTCTTTGTGACCCCGTGGACTGTAGCCCATCAGGCTCCTCTGTCCGTGGAATTCGCCAGGCAAGAATACTGGAGTGGATGGCCATTTCCTTCTCCAGGGGACCTTCCCGACCCAGGGATCGGACTCAGGTCTCCCACACTGCACGTCAGTCTTAACCTCCTAGTTTATCCGCCCCATCCCTTGGTAATCATGTTTATTATCTACATATGTTAACTCTACTTTTGCTTCTTTGCATCTTTAGGGTCAACGTCCCCTTGGATGTTGGCAAACTAAGGCCAAATCTATCCCAGCTCTTATTTACAGCAACCTGTGAGCTAAGAATAGTTTTTAAACTTTAATTGGTTGATCACAAATCAAAAGTATAATACTATTTCATGACATGTAAACATTTAATAAGATTAAAATTTCAGTGTCTGTAAATCAAGTTTCACTAGAACTCAGTCATACTTAGGATGATTGTCTACGCTGCTCTTGTGCACCAGTGACAGGTGTGAGTCGCGACAGAGACCATTTGCCAGTCCCCAGGGGCTTTCTTACTCCTTCCCTGACCAACATCTGGTCCCGCTGGGTAAGAAGCGTGGTGTTCCTGTTTGGTCACTAAGTTGCGTCTGACTCTTTGTGACCCCAAGGACTGCAGCATGCCAGGCTTCCCTGTACTTCACTATCTCCCAAAGTTTGCTCAAACTCCTGTTGGTGATGCCATCCAACCATCTCGTCCTCCGTTGTCCCCTTCTCCTCCTGCCTTCAATCTTTCCCGGCATCAGGGACTTTCCTAATGAGTCGGCTCTTTGCATCAGGTGGCCAAAGTACTGGCGCTTCAGCTTCAGAGTCAGTCCTTTCAATGAATATTCAGGACTGATTTCCTTTAGGATGGACTGATTTGATCTCCTTGCAGTCCAAGGGACTCTCAAGAGTCTTCTCCAACACCACAGTTTGAAAGTGTCAACTCTTCGGTGCTCAGCCTTCTTTATGGTCCAACTCTCACATCCATACATGACTACTGGAAAAACCATAGCTTTGGCTATACAGACCTTTGTAGGCAAAGTGATGTCTCTGCTTTTTAATATGCTGTCTAGGTTTGCCACAGCTTTTCTTCCAAGGATCAAGAAGGGTGAGGATACAGCACAGAGGAGAGAGAGCCCACCTCTTAGTTTTTCCACTAGATGTGGCAATCCTCATTTTTACTCACGTTTCTTGGTGAGAAGTTAGCCACAGGTCACATCTAATTGCAAGGTGGCACAATGGTAAATAATCCACCTGCAGTGCAGGAGATGCAGGAGACGTGGGTTCAGTCTCTGGGTCAGGAAAATTCCCTGGAGTAGGGAATGGAAACCCATTCCAGTATTCTTGCCTGGAAAATTCCTTGGGCAGAGGAGCCTGGCGGGCTACGGTCTATGGGCCGCAGAGAGTCAGGCGCGACTGAGCACACTCAGAAAAAGGACTATGGGAACCATGCTGACTTCATTTTGTCCGCTCCACCTCAGGCCTGCAGTCCGACCCCACCCGCATTTCCATGTGACTGAGCTTTAGCCTACCACAAGGAATGCACCCCAGTAAGGTAAGTTCCCTATCAACTTTTACTCTTGTGTTCATCTGATATGAAAATCGAAAGCATGACTTTTGCTGACGCAGATGGTTAATGACCATGGAAATGCAGGGAAAAACTGATCCTGGTGAGGCAGCTGTGTTTCTCAGTAGCAGTTGCTTCTATTTTTAGCTTTGGCCCCTTTAAATCCCTCTGTACCCCTTTTGGTGACGTGCCGAGCAGCCGCAAATGCCCCGGGGTCATCGTCCGCCCGATCCTGCCTGTCTGTAAGTCGCCAACAATAAACTCCATAGTTGCACTCTGTCTAGTTGTCTGCTTTGAGTTTTGGTCTCAATGTTCCTTCTCAGCTCAGAGGTTATTAGGCAACATCTCTGCCTCCCAACAAGAGTTCACAGGTGGGCAGACAAATGCCTGCTGCAGTTTGCTTACTGGGGGAAAAGGGGTGAACACATTCTGGTAGACAACCAGCAGTTTCCAGAATCACGTGACCTACGTACTTACCTTCTTTGTATCTACATTTTCTCATTTGAAATGTAGACCAAGGGAACTCCCTGGTGGTCCAGTGGTTAGGATGGAGCAGTTTCCCTGCTGGGGTCCAGGTTTGATCCCTGGTTGGGGATCTAAGAACCCACATGCTGTGCGGTGAGGCCAAAAAAAAAAAAGGGGAAAAAAAAAAGAAACATAGACCAAGCCTCCTGCCCTGCCGACCAAGTGGGGCTCCCCCGCGGCTGCATGCTCTCTCTGCCCCTGCAGTTGTGCTGGGATTCCCACTTCCTTTTTTCAGGGTTTCCAGACTTTGGTTAGGGTCTTCCTTCTCAGTTTTCACATTCCAAGCCCCTGGCAGCTGATTTCTAACTCACGTTTGTCAAGATGCTGACTTGGGCTGTGGGATGCTACGACTCTCTCTCTCTCTCTAGACAGTCTTCCTATTTAATCTATATGCTGTTTCCTTTGTGACTTCGTCTTCATTGGCCCAAATAAAATTATTGGCTGACCACAGGCAAGATAAACGCACTTGTTAAAATCAACTTTATGTATTTATTTTTGGTTGTCTCATCGTCGTGGCTTCTCTGGTTGCTGAGCACCAGCTCTCGGGGGCTTGAGCTCCAGCAGCTGTGGCAGAGGGCTCAGCAGGTGCAGTTCCTGGGCTCTCGAGCACTGGATCAGCAGTTGTGGCTCACAGGCTTAGTTGCTCCCCGGCATGTGGGATGGTCCCAGATCAGGGACGAACTCATGCTTCCTGCATTGCCAGGCAGATCCTTTACCCCTGAGCCACCGGGGAAGCCCAAGATAAAAGCATTTTAAACTCCCTTCGGCAGGAACTGAAGATGAGTCTCTTTGCCCAGAAGCATGGACGCCTTGACACCCTGAGAGATTCTGTGCAACGCCTCCCCCAGGACAGTCCAAGAGCCCTGTCACTTACCCAGCAGACGCCCAGTGCCGCGGCCTGCCTCAGGGTCCGCGTGCTCTCGCGGAGGTGGAGTGTTCACTTCTATATCAGGCTTTTTTTAGTAACTCTGTTGACTTGTCTGTTCGGCTTTCGGCTGTTTCTGGCTGCTCTCCAGTTGTCGTGTTCCGGCTTCTCCCCGCAGCGGCGGTTTGTTCGTTCGCTTCGGAGCACAGGCTGTGGGGTGCGTGGGCTTTAGCAGGTGCGGAGCGTGGGCTCAGGACCTGGGGCTCCCGCGCTCTAAAGCGGAAGCTCAGTAGTGGTGCTCGGGCTGAGCCGCTCCGTGACACGTGGGCTGTCTTCCCAGATCGCGGACTGAACCCGTGTCTTCTGCACTGAGCCACCGGGGAGTCCCCAGGCTTGTTCTAAATTTCCTCTTTCGTCTCTTCAGGGACCCATAGGTTTTCTGGTGGCACGTGATTCAGCCTCCGGTGACTGGCGGGGGGCGCGGCGTCCCGGCAGGAATAAGCTAGGAATAAGCTCAGTCGTGCCCAAGTCTTTGCGACCCACCAGGCTCCTCCGTCCATGGGATTCTCCAGGCAAGAGCATTGGAGTGGGTTGCCATTTCCTTCTCCAGGGGATCTTCCCGACCCAGGGATCGAACCCGGGTCTCCCGCATTGGAGGCGGACGCTTTACCCTCTGAGCCACCAGGGAAGCCCAATAAGCTGGAGGAGGGAGCCCCG
This sequence comes from Oreotragus oreotragus, assembly GCA_006410675.1. NCBI lineage: Eukaryota > Metazoa > Chordata > Mammalia > Artiodactyla > Bovidae > Oreotragus > Oreotragus oreotragus. Next base: position 301,068 of record SJYX01006298.1, on the reverse strand, counting down.
GGCGCCAGGGTCGTCAGCAGCAGGTTGGGTGAGCGCCCCCACGTGGTTGCTGCGGCGTCTGCGTGGCCGCGGTGAGACCCAGGAGCCTCCCCCCTTCTCAGGGACTCTCGGGACAGCCGATGGGTCCCGCCAGGCTCCTTTCAGATGACTGCTTCCGCCTTACGTCTGGAGCTGTGCGATTTTCTGTGCGGCCTTTCCGAGTGGCGTCTCTGTTTCCCGTTGCCCTTTAGCTCTTCTGAAAGTAAGTCCTGCTGGGCTTCAAAGCCGAGTGTTCTGGGGGCTTCCCTTCTTTGTGCGGCACTCCTGAGGCTGGGGAGCCCGATGTAGGGCTTGGACCCCTCTCTCCCTGGGGAGAATGTCTGCACTTGTAATTAGCTCCTGTTGGTGGGCCGCCTACCTGGGGGTATGGGTCTTGGCTATACCATGTCTCTGCCCTTCCTAATTATTTTGTTGCAGCTCTTTTTCTGTAACTTTAATTGCAAAAGCTCTTTTCTGCTAGTCTTCAAGACTTTCTCATCAATAGTAGCTCTTCCTCATCAACAGCTGTAATTTTGGCGTACCCGTGGAAGCAGGTGAGCTCAGAATCTTCCTACCCTGCCTTTTGGCCACTGCCTATTCCCTTCTTGCTTCCCTTGTGGCTTAGCTGGTAAAGAATCCGCCTGCAATGCGGGAGACCGGGGTTCGCTCCCTGGGTCAGGAAGATCCCCTGGAGAAGGGAAGGGCTACCCACTCCAGTATTCTGGCCCGGAGAATTCCATGGACTGGATAGTCCGTGGGGTCGCAAAGAGTCAGACACGACTGAGAGGCTTTCACTTTTCACTATTCACTTCTTATAAACAGTTTTACAATAGATGTGTTTAGTCCCCTCTGATCAGGTTAGGTTGGAAATGTTAACTTACAAGCTCTTTGTTTGTAAAGACTATCCTTTAACCATTTTGAAGTTTCCTCCCCATGACCTAGCCTGTAGCAAGGGTCTCATAAAAGTTTCAGCTATTTGGCAGTCAATCAAGAGATTCAGGTTTGCCATTATGTATAATTTTACTGAATTATTTAATGAATACTTTTACAGTATGCAGAGTAAAGTTCTAAATGTCTTATAAATAATAATTCATTTACTCCTCATTGATAACCCCACAAAATAGGTGCTATTCTCATCTTCCTTTACACACAAGGAAACTGAGGTATGGAGAAGTTAAGTCACTTGTCCAAAGCCACACAGCTGGGGCAGTGGAAGTGCCATGACTTGAAACTTACTCATCTGACTGTTAACGTCTGCACAATGATGTCCTGGATTCACTGGTGCCCTCTTTTGGCCTCAGTTCCTGTTCCTGATCTGTAAAAGGTCAGGGTGGACTTGGTGACTTTATCTATTTACTTTTTGAGTGTTTTGTAAGTGCTGAGAACCTTCACATTTTTTTTTTTTTCCATTTTATTATCACAACAACCCGAGAGAAAGGCTTACTCTCATCTTACACTGCAGGGAACTGAAGCTTAGAGAGGTTAAGTAACACGCTCAAGTCCCTAAAGCTACACCACGGAGGAGCCAGGAGGATTTGAATCAGGTCTTTCTGACTTCCTCCAACCATTCCACCTTGCCACCTCCCCTCAAGCATCTCTTCTAATGCTGCCTTTGCAGAAGCTGATTCATTCAGTCATCAAACAACTGTCCCGTCTCCTGTGTGCATCAGGCACCGGCTGACTGCTGAGGGGTCACAGACCGAATGAGACCAGAAGTTTCCATCAGGGGCGGCATTATTTACAAACATGTCTCATCTCCCTCTAATGGAATGAAAGACAAGAAGAGAATCAAGTGAGTGATAGGGAGGGTCAGGTCAGGGCAGGGCTCAGAGGAAGCAGCGTTTTCCTGCTGAGGAGCTTAGGGAAGGCAGCCTTGAGCAGGTGGGACGCCTTTCTGCTCACTACTGATTTTCTCACTTGAGATGCTGCCTGCCAAGCATTTGGTTTTTGTGTGTTTTGTTCTGGCCAGAGAAGGATGATTTAGCATTTGGGAAGGAAGAGGCAGAACAGGAGAGCTGCTTCTGATGCCAGGATGGCAGAGTCCTCCAAAGGGACTGTGTCCCTGCCTCGGGCACTCCTGTGTGTGGGGATGAAGGTCACCCAGACACAGGAGCAGACCAATGTGCTGAGCGTGATACGCTTGGCTTCCCTGAAGGTGTCAGGTAGCTGGTGGGGCCGGGAAGACCACCAGCAAGCTAACCAGACCGAGCAAACCCAAGTAACCCAGCATGGCCTAGAACAGTCCAGGGAGGCCTCATCACACTTTGGGTCACCGTGGGCCCAGGCCCTGTAGAGGTCACAGGTCGTGGGGGCCACCTGGTCACCCAGAGTGAACATGAGGTTGCCCAGACCAGGGAACAGACCGTGGGGATGGTTTTGGAGAGAAGTGGTCCCAGAACATCCTCATCTGGACATGTGGCCGGGTGCCATGGAAGGCTGCCACCGTGACGACAGTCTTGGCCAGCACAGGGGACACACAGGTTGTGGAGGTGACCCTCCCAAAAGCCGCCTGGCGTACAGCACAGGCGAGGGGCCCTGGAGGGCCAATGAACATGAAGGGGAAGGGGGAACAGAGGGCCAAGGTGGATAGCAGAAGGTGGCTGAGCTGGGGATTACTGGCTCGGACGAGGGGGCTGAGGTGGAGCCCGATGAAGGTGCCCCAGGCGGCCAGAGCGAGGAGGGAATGCAGGGCTGGGCAGGCAGCCGACGCGCGCCGAAAGCTTGAGGTAGGACAGGAAGTCCCGGTTTGGGGCTGCACTGACCGCTCTCCCTGTTGGGCCACTGGTCCTTGGGGCACATCTCACAGGAAGCACTGGAAGCACTGTCTCTAGGAAGAGAGAGAAGCGGGGTCAGAGAACAGAGTGTGGAAACTTCTGGAAACTCTCCTGCGGTCAAGTGGTTATACGAATTGTGATGGCTTTTCCCCGCAGAATCACTCTGCTTCAGTCTTCTTACGATGGGCCTCCCAGATGGCCTGATGTCCCCAGGTCCAGGGCCAGAAGCAGAGGTGGCGGAAATCCCGACAGCGCGGCTCTTCGCGCCTCGCGCGCCAGTGAGACGGCAGGGACATGGCCACCTGCCGACGCGCCGTCCCTCTGAACTGACCAACCGCGGGGGCAGTGCTGCAGTTCGTAGCCACAGCTAACTTAGTGCCACACTTATTCATCAGCCTACTTTACATAAGGAATATTTATGGGAATGCTTACCACATCCCTTGGCTCTCCTTTTTTTATGGAGTTATCCTCTTTTTAAAATATATATATATTTTTGATGTGGACCATTTAAAAAATCTTTATTGAATTTGTTCCAGTATCGCGTCTGTTTTACGGGCTGGTGTTTGGCTGCAAGACACATGCGATCTTTACTCCCTGACCAGGGGTGGAACCTGCACCCCCTGCATCGGAAGGGCCACCAGGGGAGTCCCCACGCTTTTCTAAATCACTGCTTTGATAGATCTCTTCAGAGCTTTGCCTTCTGTAGTGAACTGGTCGGCTTTGTGGCTAGAGCACCGGAGAGGCAATATATTCCCATTCACCTCTTTCCTCGATTTGGATTCTGAACCTGGTCTTCCCAACCCAATCTCTTTCCTTTTCAGCGCATCCACCACCCCAAACACATATTGAAACACTTACTGCTTCTCTAGTTGAGTGATTCGGTGGCTCCCTATGTCTTACAGAACAAAGTTCACGCTTCTGAGTCTGGCAAGTAAGGCCTTCTGTGATGTGACGACCGGCTTCCTACATCGCGAATCTCAGTCTAGACTCAGGTCACCCTAGGCTCCTTACTGCATTCATGCCTAAGATTCCCCTAGCGTATTCCTTGCCCAGGACTGTCCTTATCAAGTTTCGCTGCCTTTGAAACAGTACCTCTTGTTCAAGGCCCATATCACAGGTCACCCGCTCCGGTGGAAAGTCTCCCTGCCTGTCCTCCATTAGACTTGGCTGTTTCTCTCTGCTTTCATGACTCAGTGCTTGAGCTCTGATTGAAGCGATGGATATTAAATTCGAGCCAAGTTTCTCTGTTATACAATGATCCTTCTCCTTTAGCAGATCACGAGCTCTGTGGGGCCAGGACTGAGCCTCACCACCTTGGCACCCATACAGTAGATGCCAGTTGCTATCTGTTGAATGAATGACATCTTAGTAAAATACAGATTAAATCACCAGTGGGGCTCAGCTCGGTGCTCTGTGATAACCTATAGGGGTGGGATCAGGGGTGAGAGGGAGATTCAAGGAGGGGATATATGTATACACGTAGCTGACTCCCTTTGTTGTACCTCAGAAACGAACACAGTGTTGTAAAGCAATTATACTCCGATAAAAAAAAAATAAATGAAAAAAATCACTGAGGGTCTTTCTCCCAATATTTATGGAATGCCTACCACATGCCAGACATTAAAATAGGTACAAAATTTGGACAAACTCATGGCTGATGAAAGCAAGAATGAATGTATAACCATAGAAGGCCATAAGGTAGCATGTGTGAAGGGCATGTTGGCCCCGTCTTTTGATCGCCTCTTCCCCGGATATTTTTTTCCCATTAAAAAGTCTTTCCTGGATGGGGGCTTCCCTGGTAACTCGGAAAGTAAAGAATCTGCCTGCAGTGCAGGAGACCCAGGTTCATTCCCCGAGTTGGGAAGATCTCCTGGAGGTGAGGATGGCCGCCCACTGCAGTATTCTTGCCTGGAGAATTTCGTGGACAGACCATGGAGTTGCAGAGAGTCGGACATGACTGAGCAGTAACAGCTTCGTATTTTCCTTGATGTAAATATCAGCTCTCATCTGAAACCTCCCCTGGCTGCTGGCTGGCCGCCTGCCAGCTGAGGGCCAGCTTCCCTCTTTCCCTGGTGCCGTGGACATCTCTCCTCTGGGGCAGGGAAGGCAGGGAGAGCAGCAGTCTGCCTTCTCAGGTAGGGCTGACTTCCTGGCTCCCGCAGGACATGTTTCACTGCAGATGGGGGTGGGCACCTGCACGGTAGGGAGACGGTGCCCGGGGAGGGCAGGGGAGACCGACCAGCGCCTGTGCCAGCTGCCCCAGGGGAGCGCTCACTCCCACTGACTGGCCCCTCCCTCTCTTCTTTCTCTCTCTCTTCCCTCACCTTGCCTGCCAAGTCACTTCAGTCGTGTCCGACTCTGTGTGACCCCATAGACGGCAGCCCACCAGGCTCCCCCGTCCCTGGGATTCTCCAGGCAAGAATACTGGAGTGGGTTGCCATTTCCTTCTCCATTGCACGAAAGAGAAAAGTGAAAGTGAAGTCGCTCAGTCTGTCCGACTGTTAGTGACCCCATGGACTGCAGCCCACCAGGCTACTCCATCCATTGGATTTTCCAGGCAAGAGTACTGGGGTGGGGTGCCTTTTATGGGGTCTAAAAACCCTCTTTACCGCCTTCTCCCTTTCTTTATTCCTTTCCCCTTCCCCTTCCCTCCCTTTCTTGCTTGAACAGTTATCAATGTATTCCATGTATTAGATACTGTGTAGGGTATTAGGGAGGGATCAACAGGTAAAAAGTTCGTAAGATGTCACAGTCTATGCGGAACTGGCTGAGGCTGAAGCTCTGATATTTCGGCCACCGGATGCGAAGAGCTGACTCATTAGAAAAGACCCTGATGCTGGGAAAGACTGAAGGCGGGCAGAGAAGAGGACGACAGAGGATGAGATGGCTGGATGTCATCACTGACTTGATGGACAGGAGTTTGAGTAAGCTCCGGGAGTTGGTGGTGGACAGGGAGGCCTGACATGCTGCAGTCCGTGGGGTCGCAAAGAGTCGGACACAACTGGGCGACTGAACTGAACTGAACTGCAGGGCAACCAAGAAATCTCAAGGAGAAGAAAGATACGCGCATCACTGCTCCACAAAGGGCTGGCCCCAGACGCTGGGCTGGAATTCTCATTCTGCTGTTTATAAGCTGGGTGACCTTGGGTTTGAGCTCTCTAAGCCTTTGCTTCTCCTCCATTAACTGGGGGCGGCAATTATATCTGTCTTGAAGCTTGTGTGAGGAGACAATGAGCAGGTGCAGGGAAGCTCTACTAGAGTGCCCGGGGCATCGTGACTGCACAGCAAACGCTGGTAGCCAGGGTAATATTCTGAGTGCCTGGGAAGCTTGTCCTCCACGCGGGGCTCATTAAATCCCTGAACTTTTATTTCAAGGCTCTTTTTTCCCCCCAACCCGGGCAGAACTGAGACCCCCGTCAACCGTGCATCAGAAGCAACAGGCAGGCAGGAGCCAAGGCAGTAACGTTCGGCTTCTCAGCCCCGAGCGCCGCCCACGGCAGGGCCGCGCGTTCGCTCACTGTGAGGGGCTGCGCTGTGCACCACAGGGGCTTAGCAGCATCCCCGGGCACCATGCCCTGAGTGCCAGCAGCTCTCCCCGCAAGTGACAGCCCCAGACGGCTCCAGATACCGCCAGTGTCCCCTGGGAAGCAGAGTCTTTCTAAACTGAGAGCTGCTGAGCTTCAGGTCGTGCTTGCAGAATGACTTTTCTTGGGAAGATCTGGTAAGAGGCTTGTTTGGTCTGGGGAAGAAGAAACGCGGAGGAAGATACCTGAGTGACGACGCCAAGGGGCCCGCCCTGTGTGTGTGTGAAGTGATGGTACTCAGTTCTTCCCTGGGACTCTGCTCCCTTTAAAATTTTTTTTGCTTATTTTTAAGTGTAGTTGATTTACAATGTCGTGCCAGTCTCTCTCTCTCATCTGTGTATTTATATATACTGGAGGAAACGGCAGCCCACTCCAGGATTCTTGCCTGGAAAATCCCATGGACAGCGGAACCTGGAGGGCTACAGTTCACGGGGTCAGAGTTGGACACGACTGAGTGAGCGTGTGTGCATGCGCACACACATTCTTTTTCTTATTCTTTACATTGTGGCTGGACATGGTTCCCTGTGCTGTGCAGCAGGCCCTTGCTGTCCACCCATTCCGGATGCCGTAGCCTGCACCCACCAACGCCAGTACTCTGCCCCCGTGCTCATCAGCTCCCTTGCTTCTTCCCCCAGCTTGGGGGAATTCAGCCATTGACCTGTCCCGGGAGTGGAAACAGACCCACAAGACTAAGGTGAGGCCCGAAGGGACCAGGCTGAAATCACTGAGACGGGGAACAAAACATTTATACTTGTTACAGGAATTTTCTTACTCTTTCTTATTACAGAACCACGTGGAAAATGTTATAGATTCTCAGATAAGGGGATGCTAAACCCTTCCGGGATGAATTGGACGAAATTGCAAGAAGTATGACATGATATCTCAGCTGCAACTGCACTTAAATAAGTCCCCTACCTGGTAACCTTAGATACTAGAGGTCAGGGAAAGGACAAATGGGGCTCTTTGTGTTATTTTCCCATTCTGTAAAAAAGTTTGGTTATCAGTTATCTATTTCCCAACATAAGGTTACAAGGCCAATAATCCAGCCATCTCATTCCTAGGTGTATATATATCCAGAGAAAACCATAATTTGAAAAGATACATGAACCCAGATATTCACTGCAGTACTAGTTACAAAGGCCAGGGCATGGGAGCGATCTGAATGTGCAACGAGGAATGGATAAACGAGACGTGGTGCGTACGTACATGTGCGCACGCACACACACCACAGAGTGTCACACAGCCACAAACAAGAACAGTATAACGCCATTCTCAGGAACATGCATGGGCCTAGAGATTGTCATACCGAGTGGAGTAATTCAGACAGAGAAAGATAAATATCATATGGTATTGCTTATATGTAGAATCTAAAAAGGGATGCAAATGAACTTATCTAAAAAACAAATAGCGTTACAGATACAGAAAACAAAACCCTATAGTTACCAGGGGGTGAGGTGACAAGGGATAGACTGGAAGATTGCTGTTGGCATATGCACTCGCTGCTGCCGCTGCTGCTGAGTCACACCAGTCCTGTCCGACCCTGTGCGATCCCACAGACGGCAGCCCACCAGGCTCCCCTGTCCCAGGGACTCTNAAAAACAAATAGCGTTACAGATACAGAAAACAAAACCCTATAGTTACCAGGGGGTGAGGTGACAAGGGATAGACTGGAAGATTGCTGTTGGCATATGCACTCGCTGCTGCCGCTGCTGCTGAGTCACACCAGTCCTGTCCGACCCTGTGCGATCCCACAGACGGCAGCCCACCAGGCTCCCCTGTCCCAGGGACTCTACAGGCAAGAACGCTGGAGTGGGGTGCCGTTGCCTTCTCCAACGCATGAAAGTGAAAAGTGAAAGTGAGGTCACTCAGTCGAGCCCGACTCTTCACGATCCCGTGGACTGCAGCCCACCAGGCTCCTCTGTCCATGGGATTTTCCAGGCAAGAGTACTGGAGTGTCCAGATATTCACTGCAGTACTAGTTACAAAGGCCAGGGCATGGGAGCGATCTGAATGTGCAACGAGGAACGGATAAACGAGACGTGGTGCGTACGTACATGTGCGCACGCACACACACCACAGAGTGTCACGCAGCCACAAACAAGAACAGTATAACGCCATTCTCAGGAACATGCATGGGCCTAGAGATTGTCATACCAAGTGGAGTAATTCAGACAGAGAAAGACAAATATCATATGGTATCGCTTATATGTAGAATCTAAAAAGGGATGCAAATGAACTTATCTAAAAAACAAATAGCGTTACAGATACAGAAAACAAAACCATAGTTACCAGGGGGTGAGGTGACAAGGGATAGACTGGAAGATTGCTGTTGGCATATGCACATGCTGCTGCCGCTGCTGCTGAGTCACGCCAGTCCTGTCCGACCCTGTGCGACCCCACAGACGGCAGCCCGCCAGGCTCTGCTCTCCCTGGGATTCTCCAGGCAAGAACACTGGAGTGGATTGTCATTTCCTTCTCCAACGCATGTGAGTGAAAAGTGAAAGTGAAGTTGTTCAGTCGTGTTCAACTCTTAGTGATCCCATGGACTGCAGCCTACCAGGCTCCTCTGTCCATGGGATTTTCCAGGCAAGAGTACTGGAGTGGGGTGCCATTGCCTTCTCCCATGTACACAGTACTATACATAAAATAAATAACTAATAAGGACCAACTGAATAACACAGGAAATTCTACTCAATGCTCTGTAATGGCTTATATGGGAAAAGGATCTAAGAAAGAGTGGATATATGCATATGCATAACAGATTCACTTTGCAATACGCCTGAAACTAGCACAGCAGTGTAAACCAACTATACTCCAATAAAAATGAAAAAATACAAATAGACAATAAAGCAGTAGCAACTCCAGATACATACACCAGCTGTCTCAGTATTTTGAAGTATCTTAGTATCTTAGCTAAGTGTTTTTAAGTATTAATTTTTTCATTCTCATAATAACCTGGTAACATAGTGATTGTTGTTATTTTATACATTAAGTCAAGAAACAAAAGAATTTACCTGTGATTATACAGCTGATAAGTGGCAACTTGAGATTCAAGTCAACTTTCATTTTTTTTCTCTGATAAGAAGCTGTGTAATTCAGTAATAATGTATAAGACTCAAAAATATACTTTGATCCCAAATTCCACTTCTAAGTATTTATTACACTTTCTAGTAATCACAGGTAATCGTAAGTATGTATGCACAAGTTATAACACAATGGAGGTATTTAAATGGAAAAAATTGTAAAACAGCGTAATATCCAATAGAAAAAAATATTTAAATGTTTTCTCAATCTGTATTGTTTAATATTATGCAATCATATTTCTGAAGATATAAAGCGGTATTTAATGAGCTTATACATTATTTATATATATATATGTTACACACATATATAATTTATTAATTACCTTTGCCTTTAGCTAGCTCTTTTGTTTTGGGAACCAGAGAATGATTTTGGAAGGTTTTATTTGTGAACAGCCTCAGAGTTGTGTAAGTCAATGGTCTTCCCTACAAGTACCCTGTCAGTTCAACATAACAATCCCTGCTGGGTGCTGGTGGGTGAGAGGAGCTGTGGGCCTGGCCCTTAGGGAGCTCTCTGCCTTCACCGCTGAGGGTCCTTCTGCCCGGATGGCAGCACGGTCATTTACCAGCAGCTCTTGTCCAGGAGGAGATGTGAGCTCAAAATGTCCAGCCGTCGTGGTCTGTTCACCCTGGTCCGGGAGGAGGTAGATGGTCTTGATGTCAGGCGTGGCATCTCCTGCTCTTGGGTGAAGAAAACCTCTTCCTGGGCTTCGGAGGTGAAGCGAGCCTTCTGGGTATAACGCAGCATCCGAGAGGGAGACAGAGGTGGGAGGAAGAACTGCTTGGGAGCAGCACAGGCCTGGTGGGGCCCGGGCGCTGGGGCTTCCTCCACATCGGGGACTGCACCTGCCAGCCCTTGGAGGAAGGCACATTTTATGAAACCAGACCAAACCAAACCCTGCTAACCTGTGCTAACAGCTCGCCTCATCTCCCAAGTCTGTGCTAACTCGTGATAAAAAGGGGAGTGAGAGCGGAGTGGCTGGAAACCTGGAAGCACTGGGTCTTGCCTAAGGTCAGTTCACTCACAGGTGGTCTTATGAGCACAGGTGTCTCCGTCCACCCAATTCGGCGCCATCTGTCCTTCCAGATTACTAAGCTTCCTGAGTGGGAGCTAGGACACAAAAGCCGAGACCCACCTTCCCAGCGCCGCCGTGTTCGCCTCGGCAGCAGAGACGGCTTGTGAATAAGGCGGTGTAGCCCGAGGAACGTTTCGGTGCATCCCAAACATTTCACAGCTGGGAGATCCTCAGCTCATGTGACTGTTAAAGCCCCGCTCTTATCTCCTTCTGGGAATAACTTGACAAGTAGAAAAGGCAGGTCAGGCAACGTTCCTTTATGAGCCCTCCTGAGACTTTAGTGCGGAGCTTCTGGGTCTTTTAACACCTTTGGAGAAGATGGGATTGCCTTCAGTTCTCTGATTAGGTTGTGACCTTGTCTAGAGAGCTGAACTCTAAGAAAGCCTTTGAGGATCTTTGAGGCGCTTCCTCTGGCCTTTCCAACCTTTCCTTTTCACTTTTTTTTTTTTTTTTCTTAGTCTGTCCCATGGTTTGAACCAACTGGATCACTTTCCCACTCCTGCCATCCCCTCTCATATCTGGTATGTGTGATTGTTTATTACTCTTTCCAACTAGAGGGTAAACACTTTGAAGGCAAGCACACATTTTGAGCATTTTTGTATCCCCCCCTTGCTCCAAGATGCATGGAAGTCACTTCATAAATACTTGTGGCATAAACACACATTTGTTGAAGTAGTTATGGGAGCCCTATAAGAATACAGGAGGGAGTCTGAGCAGATTACCTGGCTTGCAGGTGAAGCTGCATGTAGACTCACGGGAGATTCCTGGAGTTCTTCAGTTTTGAGAGGCAGTGCCCAGACTCTGCTGCCAGGCTGCCTGGCATGACTTCTGACTCTGCCTTGAACCAGGTGTGTGACCTTGGATATGAAATTCTACCTAAAAGAGGATCTGTCTCATAAAGTCATCACAGAGAGTACATGCATTAATATCAATACATACAAAGTGCTTGGAGCATCACTTGGCATAGAACAGTACTCAAAAAGGTTAACTATTACTACTGTTCTAGTCTTACAAGATCTCACGTGATATGAATGTTGATAAAATGACCTAAAACCTCTTTTTAAAAACCTGTGCCTAGTTCAAAGACATTCTTTTAAAATTAGGAGGACTTTTCTTCTATTCTGACTTCGTTCCTATAACTGGCTTGGATGTTTGTAGCGGTGTTTAACACTGCTGAATGTTTAACTGGCTCTCTGGGGAAAACAGCTGGGATTTTAGTGTTTGCTGATTTCCATGGTTTAGCGAACAATCTGCATGATTTCTGAAAATTTTACAAAGACTCCCATTGCCAGTAGGAGCCACTTGTCTCTTCTACAGCTAGATGGCTGAAGTCTTTAATAATAAGGTGTGTGCTAAGTCGCTCCAGTCGTGTCCGACTCTTGCAACCCCCTGGACTGTGGCCTGCCAGGCTCCTCTGTCTTTGGGATTCTCTGGGCAGGAACACTGAGTGGGCGGTCCTTTCCTACTCCAGGGGATCTTCCTGACCCAGTGATGGAACCTATGCCTCTGAAGTCTCCTGCATTGTCAGGTGGGCTGTTTACCACTAGCGCCACCTGGGGAGCCCGGTAATAAGGTACCTGAGTCTTAATCCCTTTGGCTCTACGTTCAGCATCCCTTCCATTAGGCCGCACTGCCTGTCTGCAGGTCTCTGCGATGAACAGGGTCTGGGCAAGGGTCTTGGCTGCTCACCTGCCAAGGCCTGGCATTCTGTGAGCTGGCACGTGCACCTCCCAGGAAGGGTCGCTTTCCTGGGCAGCAGGTCATCAGGTTCCGATGGGCACCAGGCAGGCTTGGTAAGTGGCGGTCAGATCCGGACGTCTGAAGGCAGACAGATGGACAGCTGTCGCCTTCTCAAGCCCCCATGCAGTTCTGAGTGCCCTCTCTGGGCCTTGGGGTGGACGCCTGGAATCGGGTGCTCCTGCATCCCCGCGCTCCTCCCAGAGCTTCCTCATCAGACTGCTGCCGGGCGGGACACCAACAGGAAATCCGCAAAGCTGGGCATCGCTCCCGAGGATACGGTCAGGCTCAAGCTGCCCTTGAGCAGGCCCTGGGCCGCGGGGCCTCTGTCGCCTTCTCAAGCCCCCATGCAGTTCTGAGTGCCCTCTCTGGGCCTTGGGGTGGACGCCTGGAATCGGGTGCTCCTGCATCCCCGCGCTCCTCCCAGAGCTTCCTCATCAGACTGCTGCCGGGCGGGGCACCAACAGGAAATCCGCAAAGCTGGGCATCGCTCCCGAGGATACGGTCAGGCTCAAGCTGCCCTTGAGCAGGCCCTGGGCCGCGGGGCCTGCCCCGAGGCCTGCAGGAGAAGGAGGTGGAGACGCCCGTCCTCTGGGTCACCTTCTTCCCGTGGCCTCGGCCAGGAGCCCGGAGTGGAAGTGGGACCAGTGACAGACGAAGCCCGTGGCGGGGGAGGTGGGGGGTGGGCGGAGGCGATGCTGCGGCCCCAGCGGCCCAGCCCCTGGAGCAGGCCACGCGGCCGCCCGCCGCCGGATCTCCGCCCGCAGCTGCTGCTCTGGCTGCTCGAGGCTGCCATTGTCAGAGCCCACCAGGCGCCCCCGGGGCCAGTGCAAGTGACTCAAGAGCTTGGCCAGCACCGATGGCCGGTGGGCGCTGCCCGGCACCGCGCGCAGGAAGGACGGGAACCGGAAGTGATCCCAGAACCGGGGAGGCTGAGGCCCGTGGCCCACCTGTGGGAGGTACAGGGTGGGCATTCCTGGCTAGAACGCCCGCCGGTCCCCTTGCTGGGTATCTACTTATGTTCTCATCAGACCAGGTGCTTGGCCTTATTCCTCCCTTCTCTGCCCATTATTATTAAAAACATTTTTTTCCCCTTACAAAAAGCTGTGCATAATGAACTTATACAACTTGATAGGTTTGGAGATAAGTTTATGCCTGTGGAACCATCACCACAATCTGCCACAGACCTGTCGGTCAGGTCCAAGTTTCTTCCCACCTTCTTCTTTATTATTATTTAATAATTGTTTTTGTGATAAGGACACAACACAGTATCTACCTTCTTAGCTAATTGTTAAGCATGCAATGCAGTATTGTAAACTGCAGGCATTATGCTATAGAGGAGCTTTCTAGGACTTTCTTTTGCATAACTGAAAATTTGTACCCCTTGACTGATATCCCCCACTTTTCCCCCCTCCTTCCAGCCTCTTCCCTCTTCCCTCCTTCCAACCATTGTTGCTTCTCTCTGCTTCCAGCAGTCTGACTATTTCAGGTTATCATGGGAGAAGTATCATGGAGTATTTATGACTCCCTGTCTGTCTGTCTTTTATTTTTAATTTTGTCTCGTGTCCAGGTCGTTGCAAAGCCTATAGGCTCAGGCTGGAGCAGGCAGGTCGCCTTCAGAAGGAATGCAGTGGGCTAGAGAATCCATCTTGGGGCGCTGCTGAGAGAAGCAGAGAAGTGACCTGTGCTGTTAACGAGTGTTCTACGTTTCATACCGTATAGTCCTTGACACTGAGAAATAAAAGTTCAAGTGAATTAAAAGGGGGTATCATTGGAAGGACTGAAACAGGATTTAGAACTTCCCAAGCACTATAAGGAAAATAAATAATCGGGAAATTTCAAAAAATTTAGGAAAAAATTAGGAAAAAACAAGAAAAAGTATAATAAATAGAAAACTATAATAATAGCAATAGTAAATGAATGCATAGGCATCCCTTCTAGGAAATAAAAGCGCTTTTCTACTTATTATTTCTTCTAGCAAGGCTTTTTATTTATTAGTGAAAAGTTATGACCAAGCATGTAAAAGAGAACATTTTATACGAGGGAGGAATAACATCACACATGTTAGCAATCAGAGTGAACGTGAAAGGTTAAGCTACTCTAGCTAAGAAGAGCGTGTCGTACACTGCGTTTAAAATAGATACCTAACAAAGGCTTCCCTGGAGAAGAGAATGGCAACCCACCCCAGTATTCTTGTCTGGAGAATCCCATGGACAGGGCATCCTGGTGGGCTACAGTCCATAGGGTCGCAGAGAGTTGGACATGACTGAGTGACTAACGCACACACACAGACACACACTCAGGACTTACTGTATAGCACAGGGCACTTTACCCAATACTCTGGAATGAAAAAAGCATCTAAAGAGAGTGGGTACATGTACAGGTATGACGGATTCACTTTGCTGTACGCCTGAAACTAACACAGCGTGCAAGCTCACTAGTCACTCCAACAAAATGGAACACAGCAACAGCAGAAGCAAACTCGAGCCCGGAGTTCTCTGCTGGCTGCCTAGATGACGCCCCAGCCGTCTGAGTCCTCTGGGTGCCAGTGTGCTGGCCTCTGTGGACCTCGTCCGTGGGCTGCCCTGCCCTCTCTCCGCTGGTTGGAGGCTTGACCAGGGGCTGGGGCTGGGAGGAGAGTCAGCGTCGAGAATCCACGCTCCCAGACGTCCCTCTGCTCAGCCATGGGCTGGCCGTGTCTTCCTTCGTCTGAGAAAGACCATAGTTCTAGTGGGAGGACCTCGCCCACTACATCCCGCCCACCCCCATCCCCCTCCCCGTGACGGGGAGAGGGAGCTTCTTACTGAGGCTGTCCCAGATGTTTCACCTGTAACCCTGCCTAAAGAAGCGAGAGTGTTCGTCGCTCAGTCGCGTCTGCCTCTGTGCGACCCCATGGACTGTAGCCGGCCAGGATCCTCTGTGCATGGGCTTCTCCAGGCAGGAACCCTGGAGTGGGCTGCCGTGCCCCCTCCAGGGGGTCTTCCTGCTCTCTTTCGTTTCCTGCCCTGGCAGGCGGGTTCTTTACCGCTAGTGCCGCCTGGGAAGCCTGACACGTAGGCACGACCATGTGTGGAATATAATGGACAGCTAGTGGGAAGCTTCTGTTAGCCCGGTGAGCTCAGCTTGGTGCTCCGTGATGACCTAGAGGGGAGGGGTTGGTAGGGGAGTGGAAGGGAGGTTCAGGAAGCGGGGATATATGGTGGATCAGAGAGTAAAGAATCCGCCTGCAATGCGGGAGACCTGGGTTCGATCCCCAGGGTGCGAAGATCCCCTGGAGGAGGGCATGGCACCCCACTCCAGTATTCTCACCTGGAGCATCCCCATGGACAGAGGAGTCCATAGTGTCTCGAAGAGCTGGCCGAGACAGCAACTAAGCACAGCATGGATCTCTGTGCGACCCCGTGGACGGCAGCCCACCAGGCTGCCCCGTCCCTGGAATTCTCCGGGCAAGAACACTGGAGCGGGCTGCCATTTCCTTCTCCCATGCATGAAAGTGAAAGGTGAAAGTAAAGTTGCTCAGCTGTGTCCGACTCTGTGCGACCCCGTGGACGGCAGCCACCAGGCTGCCCCGTCCCTGGGACTCTCCGGGCAAGAGCACTGGAGCGGGCTGCCATTGGGCTTTTCTCAGAAGGAGACGCTCCTTCCAAGTTTGCATTGCTAGCATTGTTGTTAGAGCCTTATCCTTATCCTTAGACTCTTTCATTACAATCATTCTATTGTTAGAACATTATTGTTAGAATCTTATCATTATTGTTACAATCCATCATTGTTAAGAGCAACAACCACTAACTACTGGAGTGGGTTGCCATTTTGAACTCCAAGCGATCTTCCTGACCCAGGGATCGAACCCACGTCTCTTGTGTCTCCTGCCTTGGCAGGCAGACTCTGCCACTGCGCTACCTGGGAAGCCCCTAACATTTACGAGCATTTGTTATATGGCAGGCTCTGATTATTCCCTTGTTAACACCCACTATGACTCTAAGATATATCTTTGTCACCTTCGTCTTGTAGGTGAGGAATGTGGAGCTCAAAAGGGATGCCTGAATTGGTCAGGATCGCATAATGAATAAGATGTTTTTAAGATTCAAATCCAGGTTTCCTGACTTTGAAGCCAGGGTCCTTCATCATTTCTAGCGCTTCTGCTTCCTAGCCCATCTCTGCCAGTTCCCTCTGCTGGTTTGCATCCTGGGATTCATGTGAAACCAGGAGAATTTCTACCAGGTCCTTTGACTGGATGAACTCTGGGGTTTTACAGAAGCAGAGTTGGAAAAAACAAGGACTGTTGCCAAATGCTCAAGCATTTCTTAAGATGTAGTCCATTTGGAGCTCCCTTGAATTTTAGAAAAATGAAGATATCACGCCATGGGATGGGGTCCCTGGTGCTTAGAGGGATGATGCGGACACCCTGAGTTCATGGACCTAGGAGCGTGTGGCCTCCCAGGCTGGCCCTGGGGAAAATGAACTTCATTGACAGAGGTCAGCCTCATGTCACAAGTGACCCATTGGGCTGTGATGCTTCGGAGACCTAGGAGGTGGGCCAGGTGTATCCTCAGGGCTGGAATGTAACCAACCAGACAGGTGACAGGACCATCAGCTGAAGACTTAACCTGCCTGAGTGATGTTTCAGGCGAGCCAAGCATTCTGGCCACAGGTCTGATTTCACAGAGTCTGGTCCAGTTTCTTCCCTACACTCCAATTCTAAGCTCATGGTTCATCTTTCCGAGAAGGCATTGGCTTCGGATAGAGGCTTTTCTGCAGGGACAGAATACACCGACCAGCCAACTCAAGGCTATCGGTCGTGTGGAAAACCACATCTCTCATTCTGAGTTAATAAGTGATGTCTGCTTTTGACAGT
Source organism: Oreotragus oreotragus (assembly GCA_006410675.1). NCBI lineage: Eukaryota > Metazoa > Chordata > Mammalia > Artiodactyla > Bovidae > Oreotragus > Oreotragus oreotragus. The sequence goes on along the minus strand of SJYX01006298.1, from coordinate 283,944 downwards.
GATTTTGGGCAGCTCGAGCCAGCCCCACCAATACCAGGAATTCCTGGGTGAGTACTTTTTCCTGGAACTGTGACGTCATGCCATTGTCTGTGCCCTACTTGACTGTGAGCCCTTTGAAGTCGGCAGCTGGGGCTTACTCACATTAGTATCCGAGGGGATTATGATCTGGCCTGTAGCGGTTGTTCAGAAAGCACCTATTGACTGGACGTGAACCGTGCGATTTTTGGAGCCACTGGTGGTCGGCACCTCGGTGCTGAATGTATCTGGAGGCTCTATTTTCCTTGTCCCTGGGGCACCTGACCCAGGAGCGATGTTTGCTCTTTCTTGTGAGGACCGTGGGGGCTAGGAGCCCCCGGTGGGAAGCGGCGGGTGGTCTCAGATCCTCACGTCACCCGCCCTGCTGGAGTGGGACCTCGGAGCAGGCTGTGCCCGTGAGGACTGGACTGACTTCCTGCACTTTGGCCTTTCTCAGTTAGGGCAATGTGGGTCTTGTATGGGCTTCCCTGGTGGCTCAGCGGGAAAGAATCTGCCTGCAGTGCGGGAGACGAGGCTTGATCCCTGGGTCGGGAAGATCCTCTGGAGAAGGAAACGGCAACCTTCTCCAGTATTCTTTCCTGGGAAACCTCATGCTTGCAGGAGCCTGGCAGGGTGCGTGGGGTCGCAAGAGTTGGACACAATTTAGCGACTAAACTAGCACCACCACCAATGAAGGTCTAATAAAGTAACTTTTAAGCTATCTTGGACTTTTCTCATAAATTAAAAGCTAGAAAAGGAGATCTCTGTCAGCCAAGTGTCCTGGCGTCTGACTTGGAGCCGAGGTCCCTGTAGCCCAACATTCCAGCTCGGAACCCTGGGTCTGGGCTGCTCTGCTCCAAGCCCTCCTGGTGGGGCCCTGGAAAGCCACGTGGGTGCCCTGGTCGTATGGCTGTTTGCGTCCCTGCTTGCCTTCTGGCCCAGAGCAGGAGCATTTCTGAGGGTAAGGCCACGACCTCAGGCGTGTCTCAGGGTACGCATGTTGTAGTGTAACACTCTCCACCCCAAGCAGTGTGCGAGTAAACATTTGGACTCATAGCCAGCCCCGCAACAGGCAGCGTTTTCGTTTCACCAAGCTTCCCTCCTCTGCTTCTGTGCCTTTTTCCACCCCTGGGGTTGAATTGCCTGACTTTGAATCCCAAACTGCTACTTACTAGCTGCCTGATTTTGAGCAAGTGACATTTCTTCTTTGAGCCTCAGTTTCATCATCTGTAAAATGGGGATAGTGATATCAACCTCATAAAGTAGTGAGAATTAAATGACGTGATTAAAACAAATGCAAGGAATTCCCCGGTTGTCCAGTGGTTAGAACTTGGTGTTCTCATTGTTGGAGCCTGGATTAAGTCTCTGTTCAGGGAATTAGAATATCCTGCAAGCCATGTGGCATCGTCAAAACAAAAAACAAGAACATAATAATAAATACCGACATAGCACTTTCTCTAAGTTATCAGGCATTTTCTAAGTATTTTACATGTATGAGCCCATCTAATCTTTAATCTAAAATGATCTAATTTAGTTCTTTATAAGAATTTTGATACTGTTAAGAATCCAAAAAGCAGTTTCCACTCATGGTAACTGTTCAATAAATGATAGACACAGTCATTATTAAGTTACTCTCAACAACATTGCAGAAAAAAGCCCATGATAAACTCACTCTTACTAGGATGTAAAGGATGACAACTGCTACACATTACTCAAGGGTAGCTATTGAGAGTTCAGGGTTTGCTTCTGATTGAGTGATTTTTATGATTGTGGCATTTGATGCCTCAGTGGAATCTGGAAGAGAAGATATTTAATATTTCTTAGCGTGTCTTTTAAAGGTCACAAGTAGACTTATCTTTATGCTTCCAGGCATGCTGGCGGGGTAGGGGGGGGGGGAGTGTAGATTCTCCGCCTGGAAATTGATTTGATAAACTTTACTTCCCTACCTAACGTTTGCTGAAGATTAGACAGAACTCAAGTCCAGGCAAATGTCTCACAGAAACATCAAGGAATTCTGCAGAGCGGTCTCTCACGTGTTCAACTTCCCAACCTACTGAGAAAGGCGGGGCGGGGAGGGGGCAGTGAGATGCTCCTGGCTTGAGTGATAAATCTTGGGGTCTATCTTCAACCCTCTGTCAGGGGCTGTTGGAAAACACGTGCCCCAGTCTGCTTAGCAATCAACAAAAAAATTATGGGACTTTGGCCTAAGGTTGCCAAATTTTAGCTTTGCCATAAAATAAAACCTACAAGATCCAAGATGTGGAAACAGTGTCCATCCATGGAAGAATGGATGAAGTTGTGGCATCTCTGTCTATAGCTATCTGTCTATATATCTGGCACACACACACACACACACACACACACACACACACACACGGTGGAATATTATTCAGCCACAAAAAAGAGGAAACCCCACCATTTGTGATAGCGTGAATGGACCTGGAGGGCATTAGCGTCAATCTCTCAGTCATGTCTGACTCTGCGGCCCCACAGACCGTAGCCTGCCAGGCGCCTCTGTCCATGGAATCCTCCAGGCAAGGATAACTGCAGTGGGTTGCCATTTGCATGTCCAGGGGCTCTTTCTGATCCAGAGATCGAACCCGGGTCCCCTGCACTGCACGCAGATTCTTTACTGTCTGAGCCACTGGGCTTTATGCTAAGTGAAATAAGTCAGACACAGAATGTCAAATACTGTATGGTCTCAGTGACATATGGAATCTAAAAAAATCCTCCAAACAAAAAGCAGCCAAAATCATAGAAAATGGGATCAAATTTGTGATTACTAGAGGCAGGGAGTGGGGAGGGCGGAACTGGAGGAAGGAGGTGAAAAGGTACAGAGTTTCAGTTCTGAGATAAATAAGTACTAGGGTGTAATGTGCAGCATGATATAGTTAAAGCTGCTGTATGTTACATACATGAACTTTTTAGGAGAGTGAATCCTAAGAGTTCTCACCACAAGGATACATATTCTTCTTTTCTTTTTTACTTTCTCTTTTGATTGTATCTGAATGAGATGACTCGGAAAAGGCAATGGCACCCCACTCCAGTACTCTTGCCTGGAAAATCCCGTGGACAGAGGAGCCTGGTCGGCTGCAGTCCATGGGATCACTAAGAGTTGAACACGACTGAACAACTTCACTTTCACTTTTCACTCACATGCATTGGAGAAGGAAATGACAATCCACTCCAGTGTTCTTGCCTGGAGAATCCCAGGGAGAGCAGAGCCTGGTGGGCTGCCGTCTCTGGGGTCGCACAGAGTCGGACACGACTGAAGTGACTTAGCAGCAGCAGCAGCAGCAGAAAATGAGGTGACTGGTGCTAAGTAAACTTACTGTGGTGATCATTTCACCATATACCTAAGTCAAACCATTATGCAGTGATGTATGTCAATTACATCTCGACAAACTAGGAAAAAGGAAGAAGAATAAAGCCAGCATCTAAGAAAGGCTGGTGACCTCACACCGGCACACGTGTGCACCTTGTGCCTCTTTTTGTCTTTCTGTCTTGTTGCCAACGAGAGAAGCCGTCTTATGGATCGGCGCCAGTGCGTGGTCGGCACTAGGGAGCCCTGACCGAGTCCAATACCCCCTCCCCGATTTTGCAGAAGGGGAATCCCAGGCCGGGAAGAAGAATGTGACCTTCAAGGTTGCAGCCTGTGGCCCGTTACGCCTCTGTCCTCTGGACCTAGCGGCAGTGCCCCGTCAGAGGGTCCGCGCGCTTGCCTCTGTCCGGGTGCGGCTCTCACCCGAGGGACTCTGTACAAGGCGAGCAGCTTAGCCATGGGCTTGGACTCCAGGGGGCATCCCTCCAGCCGCCCCTGGGAGCGGTGGCTGGGGGCGGCGCTGAAGCTGGGTGCGGGCCGGGTCCACTTGGACGGCAGGGCGGGGTGCTCCCAGGGCCTGATGCCCAAGAGGCAGGAATCACAGACCTGTAGTCCACAGTGATGCTGGGCGGAAGGCTGGGTCCTCGTCCGCTTCGGACACAGTGAAGAGAAGGCCCGGAAGGTTCAGGATAAAGCGGGCTTCCAATCTTGGAGAGGGTGGAAGACAGAAGGTGTTCGGATCAGTCAGTAGCCTTGTAGAGAGCCACAGATCCAGAGTCTCTCTGTAGGCCAAGCAAGGGCAGGCAGGGGTGTGGGATTGAATTTAGGCGTATGTCTGTTGAAAGAAAGAAGACTTGGGGAGACTGGGGTGTCTGGGGAATATACGCGTGTACAAGTGAACTGTCAGGGAGAAAGGCTGGCGGCCTCCCCAAGATGCACAAAGCGCCACACAAAGGGATGGACACACAAGGGCGTCCAGATATACAGAGACACTGAGAGCAACACAGACGCACACACAGCATCGGGTCCCCAGACTCAGGCAGGCCCGCGGGCTGGGGTATGCGGCTCAGGCACAGAGGCGGGCGGATACACCCAGAGACAGGCGCTCAGCTGTGGCTGAGACAGGCAGACGGGCGACACAGGCTATGCTGAGCGGGACAGACACACGTGGAATCTGGCAGCCGTGTGCCCAGGCGGACACATGGGCACGCGCCTGCATGGATGAGTGGCCACCGAAACAAGCAAAGAGCAGCGAGCAGCTGCAGAAGATGCCCCGGACAGCTTCTGACAAAGACTCGGGCAGGAAGAAGTCACACAGACCTGGGGAGGGCGGACAGTGGGGTTCGGCTCCGCACTTCCTGGGCACCCTTCTGGGTAGACCCTGCAGGCTCACAGGTTGAAATCTGAGTAGAAACCAGGGAAGCCTTGGAAATGGTTCAGGCATCTGTGGAATCTGGACTCGTGGGAGAAAGTTGCTGACAAGCATGGCCTGGGGCGGCCTTCTCTGTCATCCCAGAAACGTGCGTGTGGATACGTCTGACCGCAGCTCCTGCAGCCATGATTCTGGAACATTCCTAGCTCTAAACCTGCTAACTCTTCCCTCCATCACGTTTAAGGGATGTTAGCATTATGGTGGCTCAGATGGTAAAGAATCTGCCTGCCAATGCAGGAGAGATTTTCCTTCCCTGGGTTGGGAAGATCCCCTGGAGAAGGGAATCTTCTCTCCTCCAGTATTCTTGCCTGGAGAATCCCATGGGCAGAGGAGACTGGTAGGTTTCAGTCCTTGGCGTCCCACAGACTTTGACGCGACTGAGCGTGCACGTGCACACACACGCAGAGCATCATCTGGTGTGAGAAGGGGGTGTTTCTCCATTTACTCAAAGACTTCAGGGCGTTTCCACCACCCAGTGCGCAGGGGCCCTCCCTGCCTGGGTGTCCCTGCCAGGGGGCCTTGGAGGCTGGGTGGCAGGTCCGCAGTCCCCTGATGCCTGCATCGATCAGGAGGGCTCCTCTGCTTCCCCTCGCCTCTCCCCTCCGTCCACGTGGGTAAAGAGCACGACCCACCATGGGCATGGAGGCTGCCGGAAGGTGACCTTCGGCTGACCCAGCACTGCGTGTAAGGGGGTCACAGGCCCCATGATCACATCCCCTTTGGCAGAGGAGACGTCTGAGGGCCTGGATGCTGGGAGGTACCCTGGGGCTCGGATGGTGTTCCCCACAGGCATTCCTGAGTGCAGGGCCCCGAGGACCCAGGCATAGGGGCTGCCCTATCCTGTGGGCGGGAGGCTGGGGCTTCTCAGCCGGCAGACCCCCTGGGCCTGGCTTCTCCCAGAGGCTCCAGGCACCTGTGCTGGGTCTTTCGGAGACCCTGAACCGGATGGAACACAGTGAGCGTCGATGAGCTCCCAGACTTCGCCCTCCACCACTGTACCCTTGGGCTTCTCCAGGGCTTTGGGACACCTTTGCAGCCCTCATCCTGGCCGCTCACACTCTGACTGGTCCTGAAGCTCCTGACGTCCTGGCTGAGGGAGGCATTGGCTGGGACAGTGGGAGCTGAGGGTGTGCCCTGCCCAGCAAGCCCTTCCTTTCTTCCAGGATGCTGCGGCAGGGGGCCTGTGTTTCTAAATGCCTCAGACTTCCCTGCCCAGGGTCTCCTGGGCCTGCTTACACTGCAGAATCTTCGAAGCCAAAATTAACCCAGTGATCCCAGCAGAGAGGCCTGAGGTCTCCAGGGAAGGGCTGGAGAGCAGGCCAGAGAAGCAGCTGGTGGCCTGTGGCCGCCGGCCTCCGGGAGGCCTGACTGTCACCGGGGTGGGGAAGCTGACACGGGGCTCCCGGCGGCCACGGCCTTAGGGGTCAGCTTCAGGCTGCTTTGGGCTGTACTCAGAGTTGTATGGCAAACACCCCAGAGGGCCTCCGCTTTCTCTCCTGTGGTAGGAAACTACTGGAGTCCATGGGTGATTCTCAGGCTTGACTTCAGCAGCAAATCCCTCTTGTGACACACGACCGAGGCTCAGCGTGTGCAGTCCGGTGGGGCCGAGACACCCTCTGTGAGGCCGGGGTGGTTTCGCCTTGCGTTTTGCCTGCTGGCCTCTCCCTGGCCTCTCTCAGCGGTTTCGTGGGCTTCTTGAAAGTATCTTCCACCTGTAAGGACCACAGTGTGATGCTGGGCCCTGAATGTCCCAGAAGGCTTCTTTCAGGGTGAATTCTAATTTTTCTTTTGTTTTAAATTGTACACTTTATTTTTTCTTTCAGTTTTATTGAAATAGAATTGACATGTTGTTGTTTAGTTGTTAAGTCGTATCTGACTTTTGCGACGCCATGGACTGTAGCCCACCAGGCTCTGCTGTCCATGGGATTCTCCTAGGCAAGAATACTAGAGCGGGTCGCCATTTCCTTCTCCAGGGGATCTTCTCGATAAAGGGATTGAACTCTCAGCTCCTGCAATGGCAGGCAGATTCTTGACCACTGAGCCCCCAGGGAAGCCCATAATTGACATACAGCCCTGGATAAGTTTAATGTGCACAGCATGACGATTTGACCCACCTACATCAAGAAATACACAGAAGAACTGTACAGAAAAGATCTTCACGACCCAGATAATCATGAGGATGTGATCACTAATCTAGAGCCAGACATCTTGGAATGTGAAGTCAAGTGGGCCTTAGAAAGCATCACTAAGAACAAAGCTAGTGGAGGTGATGGAATTCCCGTTGAGCTGTTTCAAATCCTGGAAGATGATGCTGTGAAAGTGCTGCACTCAATATGCCAGCAAATTTGGAAAACTCAGCAGTGGCCACAGGACTGGAAAAGGTCAGTTTTCATTCCAATTCCAAAGAAAGGCAATGCCAAAGAATGCTCAAACTACCGCACAATTGCACTCATCTCACACGCTAGTAAAGTAATGCTCAAAATTCTCCAAGCCAGGCTTCAGCAATATGTGAACCGTGAACTCCCTGATGTTCAAGCTGGTTTTAGAACAGGCAGAGGAACCAGAGATCAAATTGCCAACATCCGCTGGATCATGGAAAAAGCAAGAGAGTTCCAGAAAAACATCTATTTCTGCTTTATTGACTATGCCAAAGCCTTTGACTGTGTGGATCACAATAAACTGTGGAAAATTCTGAAAGAGATGGGAATACCAGACCACCTAACCTGCCTCTTGAGAAATCTGTATGCAGGTCAGGAAGCAACAGTTAGAACTGCACATGGAACAACAGACTGGTTCCAAATAGGAAAAGGAGTACGTCAAGGCTGTATATTGTCTCCCTGCTTATTTAACTTATATGCAGAGTACATCATGAGAAACGCTGGACTGGAAGAAACACAAGCTGGAATCAAGATTGCCGGGAGAAATATCAATAACCTCAGATATGCTGATGACACCACCCTTATGGCAGAAAGTGAGGAGGAGCTAAAAAGCCTCTTGATGAAAGTGAAGGAGGAGAGCGAAAAAGTTGGCTTAAAGCTCAACATTCAGAAAACGAAGATCATGGCATCCGGTCCCATCACTTCATGGGAAATAGATGGGGAAACAGTGGAAACAGTGTCAGACTTTATTTTTTTGGGCTCCAAAATCACTGCAGATGGTGACTGCAGCCATGAAATTAAAAGACGCTTACTCCTTGGAAGAAAAGTTATGACCAACCTGGATAGTATATTCAAAAGCAGAGACATTACTTTGCCGACTAAGGTCCGCCTAGTCAAGGCTATGGTTTTTCCTGTGGTCATGTATGGATGTGAAAGTTGGACTGTGAAGAAAGCTGAGTGCCGAAGAATTGATGCTTTTGAACTGTGGTGTTGGAGAAGACTCTTGAGAGGCCCTTGGACTGCAAGGAGATCCAACCAGTCCATTCTGAAGGAGATCAACCCTGGGATTTCTTTGGAAGGAGTGATGCTAAAGCTGAAACTCCAGTACTGTGGCCACCTCATGCGAAGAGTTGACTCATTGGAAAAGACTCTGATGCTGGGAGGGATTGGGGGCAGGAGGAGAAGGGGACGACCGAGGATGAGATGGCTGGATGGCATCATGGACTCGATGGACGTGAGTCTGAGTGAACTCCGGGAGATGGTGATGGACAGGGAGGCCTGGCGTGCTGCGATTCATGGGGTCACAAAGAGTCGGACACGACTGAGCGACTGAACTGAACTGAACTGAATTGAATATCCAGAAAGGATGACCACAGTAAATGTACTGAACACCCATCATCAGAGAGAAAAATAAAAGAAATAAATTTCTTTTCTTGTGATGAAAACTGTTAGGATTTACTCTCGAAACAGCTTTCATATACAGCATAGAGCAGGGTTAATTATGGGGATTTCCTGGTAGCTCAGGCGGTAAAGAATCTGCCTGTGATGTGGGAGACCTGGGTTCAGGCCCTGGGTTGGGAAGATACCCTGGACGAGGGCATGGCTACCCACTCTGCATTCTGGCCTGGAGAATTCCATGGACAGAGGAGCCTGGCGGGCTACAGTCCACGGGGCCACGTATTCATCATGCTGTACGTTACATCCCTAGTGCTTATTTATAACTGGAAGTGTGTGCCTTTTGCCTATCTTCATCCAATTTTCCTTCTTCTCCCTTCAGTTTTCAAGTGAATATGACCACAGGAGCATTGGAATAGTTGTAACTGTTTATTTATTAAAAAAAAAAAATATTGGAGTAGAGCGGATTTCCAATGTTGTTAGTTTCAGGTATAAAGCAAAGTGATTCAGTTATATATATATGCATATATATAGCCATTCTTTTTCAGATTCTTTCCCCATGTAAGTTATTGTGGAATATTGACCAGAATTTTTCATGCCATCCAGTAAGTCCTTGTTGGTTTTATATTATAATATTTTATATATAATAGCATTATATTTTATATATATAATAGTGTGTGTTTGCTAATCCTAAACTCCTAATTTATCTCTCCCTGCAAAGTCTCTGCTTTGGTAACTGTAAGTGAACTTACTTACTAAAAAAAAGCAGGCTCACAGATTTTGAAAACCAACTGCTAGTTTGTAACCGTGACCCAGGAGTGATCCGGGCTGAGCAGGGGCCAGGGAGCGTCTGGACGCGGGCTGGAAGAGCGTGCGCAGGGATTATACACTGTGCTCGAGGGGAGACCAGGACCACGGAGTGAGCAGGGGCTGTTAATAAAGCAAGGGCCCGTGGGTTATGCCAGGGACAAACACAGTCGTGGTTCCAGAGAGCTCAGGTGAGCGCCCGAGGGCAGGCACGAGGGGGCAGTTTCGGGGCAGAAACGACTGCACAGGGTGGAAGGCACCCTGGAACCCACGCTCCCATTCGGTCCTCATTATCCTCCAGGTGACGCAGGACTTACTGTTCTCATTTTACAGGTGGGAAGTGCAGACAGATGGAGCAGTTTGCTCCAGGTCACGAAAGCCGTAAATGCAAGATACAGGCTTCGAACTTGAGTCACCTGGACCCGGGCCCACTCCTGCGCCGAGTGACAAGGCAGTCCTTCTGAAACGGGAACAGGGCGTCACTTGCAAGAGCCGCTTGGATAAAACGGCCGGGGCGGCTGGTGTGTTCTGAGATATCTCCCAATGCAGGGGGCGGATCGGCGGAGCTTTGTCCTTCCCCACCCCGGCTGGCGCACAGAGCAGGCTGCACATCCTGCCACGAGCTCTAGAAAAGCCTCGGGAGGCTCAGGGCTGCCGCGTCCCTGCCCTGGCTGTTGGCTGAAGCCTGAAATTCTTTTCTGTATAACTGCCCCCCC
>SJYX01006298.1:233104-261788 GCA_006410675.1 Oreotragus oreotragus | reverse complement strand
GTCTTAATTAGCATAGGGCTTTTCTCATTGTTGAGTCAATGATTGCCGCCAGGCCTCCATATCCTTAGGCACCTGGGAATATATTAATCAATGTAGTTGGAATATAGAAAAGGAAATATAGTAGTTTTTGATGTTAGCAATACTAGACTTTTTGAGTTAATGAATTTTCTCTTTTGTTATAGATCAGTGTACTTTGTTATAAATCACTGTGTCCTTGCTATGTAAAAATGTAACTTTTTCACTATCTTAAGACTAAATAGATCTTAAGGGGAACATTGGTGAAGGGTTTTCATTTGTTGGGTTGATGTTTGCTGCTAAATCTCCATATTCCCTGCTCTTATAGTGAATGTAACTAGCATATAGGAGAAATAAGTATTAACCTTTAAGATTAATCATGTTAACCTTGGGCTAAATAAATTCCTTTCTTGACTGTAACTCACTACACCCTCACCCTATAGGAATGAAATTTTATTTGGAGGGTGGTGCCTGGTTTAAGAAAAACACCCTTGGAAAAAATAAGTTTTTTGGTTATCAGAAAGAGAGGGTTGTAAATGTCAGCAAGCCTCATGGCCAGAAGATGATGTAAAACCCCTAAGACCTTTTTTTATGTAAAGCACCTGATTTTGATAAAGGTCAGGACTGCTGACCCCCACGTGACTGTATTCATCCCTATGTGTAACAAAAGGTATATAAGCAAACCTAAAAAATAAAGAAATGGGATCAGTTTTTGGAAAGACTGATTCCACCATGTCATTCCTTCTTGCTCCCCGTTTTTCTGGCTGAATTAAAATGGGTACTCACCAAGCCTGCTAATTATGCCTGGGCTTCTAAGATTGGACCGGGGAGGCCTCAGTGCCTCCTCTCCTTCGGGAGAACGGAAAGACACCTGTGGCCTACGTAGGTGGTGATTGGTATTCCACGTAAACCAAGTTATTCAGCCTCTTTTCCTCCACTAATTTTCCTACTACACTATCCACTTCTAATCTCTCTATATATATCTGTAATTAAATAAGTTTTTTCCTAGGATGCCGACTCCGTCCCCACCTTCGAATTACCCTGGATCCACCGGGGCTGGACCCTGGCAGTAGGATAATTCAGATTTTATTATTATTTTAATTTGTGAAGCTTATGTTTATTAGGGAATTTGTCTATTTTCTCTGCTTTCAAATTTATTGGCATAATGTTGGTTATACTATCTCCTTATTCTATTTTATGATACTTATAGGGTCTGTAGTAATGCCCCTTTAAAATTTATATTACTGCTACTTGGGACTTCAATTAATCTTTTCAAGGGAGCAAAGTTTAAGTTTTAAAAAATCTATTTTTATTAACAGCTTTGTTGAGGTATAATTGACATTCATCTATTTTTTACATCATGGATCTTTTTCTCATCTTTACTGCTTCTTTTATTCTATTTTCTTTGGGTTTAATTTGATCTTCTTTTTCTAGTGTCTTGAAGTGGAAGCTTAGACAATTGATTCAAGACAGTTCTCCCTTAGTACAGCCATTTAGAACTCTAAGCACTGCTTTAATATCATCCCCATCCCAAATTTTCATTTATTAGTGCTCAGTTTAAAATATTTGCTTATTTCCATTTCAATTTATTTTTCCTGCACAGGTTACTTAGAAGTGTATTCTTTAATTTCTTTTAGTCATTAATTACTAACATTATTGGGCTTCCCTTGTAGCTCAGTTGGTAAAGAATCTGCCTGCAGTGCAGGAAACCTGGGTTCAATTCCTGGGTTGGGAAGATCCCCTGGAGAAGGGAATGGCAACCCACTCCAGTACTGTGGCCTGGAGAGTCCCATGGACGGAGGAGCCTGGCGGGCTACAGTCCGTGGGGTCTCAGGTGCTGCACATGACTTAGCAACTAAGCCACCACTGGCATTATTCATTTAATTCACTGTGGAAAGAGAACTTGTCTGTCTTGATTTCATTTCTTTGTGATTTACGGAGACCTGAGCAGCATATAATCCACTTTGGGGGATGTTCCACATAAACTTGAACAGAACTTGGATTCTTCTGGCTTTGGGTGTGTGGCATTCCATGTATATCAATTAGATCAGCTTGGTTAGTGGTATTCAACTATCTGCCCTTACTGACTTTGACCTACTTTTCCTACATATTACTGAAGAGAAGGGTTAGCGTATCCACCTAGGTATTTTCCTCACGTATTTTGAAGCTGTGTTGTTGAGTACATAAAGACGTATGATTGTTATGTCCTTCTGAAAAATTTATGTTTTTCTTTATCTCTGTTTGTGTTCTTTTCCTTAAAGTCTCATGTTCAATAATCACATAGACATCCTAGCTTCTTTATCTTAGTGTTTCCATGAAATATAATTTTTCATTCTTTGCCTTCAACCAATCTATGCCATATCTTTAAAGGGTGTCCCTTATAAAGAGCATATGGCACAAATGCCTATGGCTGATTCATATTGATGTATGGCATAAGCCATCATAATATTGTAAAGTAATTATCCTCTAATTAAATAAACAAAATTTTAAAAACAGAAAAAAAGAGCAAACAGTAGGTTATCCATATCATTAAAAAATCCCTTATTCTCCCATTGGCATGATCCTCAGCTATAATTCTTTCATAAAGAGTAAAAGTCAATATTAATGAGCATAGAGTCAAAAGGATAAAGAAAGGGTAGCTGGAGACTCAAGCATGGTTGCGTTGGGGAATGGGAGGTTGGATGTGGTGATCAACTTACTAGGATTACACTATCGTTTAGCTCTGTGATATCAGAGAGTTGCTCTAGAACTCTGAGAATTTGGGGGCTGGACTAAAGAGGAAGAGGGAAAGAAAAAAGAGGCAGAAGGAACCAGTCAAATAAATTTCACCAAGCTTGCAGCTTTTCTTAAAGAGCTGGTAGTTCTTGCCCACGTCCAAGGTGCCCGTGAAAGCATTCATTCTTTAGAGTAAGCTTCATGTGGCATTGATGCTATTGATGCTTATCTCTCTGGGGAGAATGTGGGTGAGGATGAAGGACCCTTATCTAAGCTACATCCCTTGGGAACTGAATTTTACAAATGACTTTTCTGGTTGCGCCTTCTATGTGTTTGTTCCTCAGACTGTAGGTCAGAGGATCCAGCACAGGGAAGACCACAGTGTAAAGGACACGCCTTGTTCTCTGGGGATTTTGTCTGAGCTACTTCTCCAGCACATGAAGGCAAGTGTCGCAAAAAGAACAGGAGCAGTGAGGTAGGAGGTGCAGGTGGAGAAGGTCTTGGGTTTCCCACCAGCAGACGTCACCCTCAGAATCATTCTGATGATGAGCCGGCAGGAGACCAGGGTGATCACACTGCTGGCTGGGAAGGTGCGTTTGGCAGAAAAGAAGGTGACAGTCTCACTGTGCGTCGTGCTGCTGGAGGCAAGCTTTAGCAGGGGGTGGGAGATGGCAGGAGAGGTGGATCTGATTGTCATCACAGAAGCGGAGGGTGCAGGCGCACATGGCGCGCAGGATGGCCCTCGATGACCCCCAGACACAGGCCTCAGGGATATCGCCACATCCTAGCTCAGTGGATTGCTAACGGCAACAAAGCAGCCATAGGCCATCCCAGCGAGCAGGCAGAGTGAACGGACGGTGAAGCTGATGGTGAAGTCGGTGAAGAAAAAGAACTGGGCTGCACGTCGGCCATAGTAATTAGATCAGCTTGGTTAGTGGTATTCAACTGTCTGCCCTTACTGACTTTGACCTACTTTTCCTACATATTACTGAAGAGAAGGGTTAGCGTATCCACCTAGGTATTTTCCTCACGTATTTTGAAGCTGTGTTGTTGAGTACATAAAGACGTATGATTGTTATGTCCTTCTGAAAAATTTATGTTTTTCTTTATCTCTGTTTGTGTTCTTTTCCTTAAAGTCTCACGTTCAATAATCACATAGACATCCTAGCTTCTTTATCTTAGTGTTTCCATGAAATATAATTTTTCATTCTTTGCCTTCAACCAATCTATGCCATATCTTTAAAGGGTGTCCCTTATAAAGAGCATATGGCACAAATGCCTATGGCTGATTCATATTGATGTATGGCATAAGCCATCATAATATTGTAAAGTAATTATCCTCTAATTAAATAAACAAAATTTTAAAAACAGAAAAAAAGAGCAAACAGTAGGTTATCCATATCATTAAAAAATCCCTTATTCTCCCATTGGCATGATCCTCAGCTATAATTCTTTCATAAAGAGTAAAAGTCAATATTAATGAGCATAGAGTCAAAAGGATAAAGAAAGGGTAGCTGGAGACTCAAGCATGGTTGCGTTGGGGAATGGGAGGTTGGATGTGGTGATCAACTTACTAGGATTACACTATCGTTTAGCTCTGTGATATCAGAGAGTTGCTCTAGAACTCTGAGAATTTGGGGGCTGGACTAAAGAGGAAGAGGGAAAGAAAAAAGAGGCAGAAGGAACCAGTCAAATAAATTTCACCAAGCTTGCAGCTTTTCTTAAAGAGCTGGTAGTTCTTGCCCACGTCCAAGGTGCCCGTGAAAGCATTCATTCTTTAGAGTAAGCTTCATGTGGCATTGATGCTATTGATGCTTATCTCTCTGGGGAGAATGTGGGTGAGGATGAAGGACCCTTATCTAAGCTACATCCCTTGGGAACTGAATTTTACAAATGACTTTTCTGGTTGCGCCTTCTATGTGTTTGTTCCTCAGACTGTAGGTCAGAGGATCCAGCACAGGGAAGACCACAGTGTAAAGGACACGCCTTGTTCTCTGGGGATTTTGTCTGAGCTACTTCTCCAGCACATGAAGGCAAGTGTCGCAAAAAGAACAGGAGCAGTGAGGTAGGAGGTGCAGGTGGAGAAGGTCTTGGGTTTCCCACCAGCAGACGTCACCCTCAGAATCATTCTGATGATGAGCCGGCAGGAGACCAGGATGATCACACTGCTGGCTGGGAAGGTGCGTTTGGCAGAAAAGAAGGTGACAGTCTCACTGTGCGTCGTGCTGCTGGAGGCAAGCTTTAGCAGGGGGTGGGAGATGGCAGGAGAGGTGGATCTGATTGTCATCACAGAAGCGGAGGGTGCAGGCGCACATGGCGCGCAGGATGGCCCTCGATGACCCCCAGACACAGGCCTCAGGGATATCGCCACATCCTAGCTCAGTGGATTGCTAACGGCAACAAAGCAGCCATAGGCCATCCCAGCGAGCAGGCAGAGTGAACGGACGGTGAAGCTGATGGTGAAGTCGGTGAAGAAAAAGAACTGGGCTGCACGTCGGCCATAGGAGATGACCATTTGGCTTGTGGTCAGTGTGGCCAGGATTGGAGGGTGATGATCAAGACATAGCAGGCATCCAGCAGGGAAAGAAGGCCCAGGAAGAAGTGCGTGGGGTGTGGAGTTGGGTGTCCCCTGGGGTTAGAATAAGCATCTCTATGTTTCCCAGAGGGACGACTAGATAGAAACTGTGAAACATCAGGAAGGGCTGAACGGTCAGTTCGGGGTGGTCTGTGAACCCACAGAATGAACTCTATCGCAGTGGTAAGATCTCTTCGGCCATGGGTTCCATGCAGCTGGGTGGCCTCAGAAGGAGAATGGAATTAGAGATTCCAGACTTGCAGGCCTGTGTCTTCTTTAGTGTCAGATGTTAGATGAAAATCTTATGTTTTTCTGCTCAGAGAGAGAAAATAATGTTATGATTGAAAGAATCCGCAGGCACTGCCCCGGTGGTCCAGTGGCTAAGACTCCGAGCTTCCAGTGCAGGGGGCCTCGGTTCTATCCCTGGCCAGGGAGCTAGATCTCTCATGCCACCAAAGATTGAAGATTCCGCGTTCTATTGCAAAGACCTGGTGCACCAAGTGGAGAGATAAATAAAAATGAATAATAGCAACAAAAGAATCTACAGCTGGCAGTTACTGTGGAGAGGGTTTACCTATCTGTGCCTCCTTCTGGAAAATACTCGGGGTAGGTATTTCTTCAGGTTCGCTTGCTTGCTGTCTAAGGTCTAAGACAACACTTGCTTGTCGTCTGTCTAAGAACAGAGAGCCTTAGACTATCAAGACTGGAAGGGACCGGTCTGCAGTCTCCCTTTCCTAGAATATCCCCAACAGGTTGTCATGCAGCCCAGGTGTACTCCAGGGCTGCCTTACATGGATTTCAAAGTTGGGCCCTGACAACTCCCAGCAGAATGAAGACTGTGATGAGAATGGTGCCTCCAGAGTGGTCAGACGCAGAGTTCTCTGTGGTCAGACGCAGGGTCCTCTGTTACCTGATGGGGATTTTCTGGGCAGTCTACCTTTAGAAAATTCTTCCTGTTGGAAAAGCCGCATTGCCCTTTCTGTATCTTCTACACATTAGTATTAGGTTTCCCAGTTGGCACAGTGGTAATAATCTGCCAATGCAGGAGATGCAGGTTTGATCCCTGGGTCAGGGAGATCCCCCAGAGGAGGAAAGGCAACCCCCTCCAGTATTCTTGCCTGGGAAACCCCATGGACAGAGAAGCCTGGCAGGCTACAGTCCACTGGGTTGCAAAGAGTTGGACACGACTGAGTGACTGAATTTAAGGTTAAGTTTTCCACATTAGTATTATGCCTGATTCTGCATGTTGAGCAAGGCCCCTCTCTCCCAAGACAGAGAGCGATCATGCCCACTCTTATCTCGTCCCTTATTCTTCAAGTCAAACATTTCCAGTCATTTCAGCAATTCCCGGTGAGCCTTTTCATAATTTAGTTTTGCTCTGCTATGAACACGGTTATCATCTGTCTCGGATCTCTTTTTGGAGGGGCCTTGAGAGAAAGCAATTCTGTGAAAATCGTTAGATTTATGAGGCTCTCATTCTGTGTTGGACGTTTCCACATTAATTGACTGATTTCTCTCAATAACCCTGAAATAGCCGTTATGAATTTCCCCTCTTGAAATGTGTAGGCGGAGGGTCAGGAGTTAAAGTGGCTTGTCAAAGGATAAATTCTAGGTTCAGAAGCCGGAGCTTAGGCTACGGTGTCACGACTCCAGGGCCTGCCTCTTTCGTCACCTACACTGGTCCTTCCTAACCACCATTGTCTGCTTTAGTCTTTAGCTTCTGGAGTCGAGAGGTAGCTCATGGGAAGGCGGTTAATAGAAATCAGATTGATTCTTCACTTTCTAGGGGTGAAAATGGGTTCTTTGTCAGCTACTCATTGTTCCAGGCTCTGCACTCTGGCATGAAGCCTCTAGGGGGTGGGGGTGGAAGCTTCTCCATCACCCGGGAGACTCACCGGGAGGCTGGCTGGAGTCAGGGTTAAAGACTTGTTTGTGAGCTAGGGGTTCTCACCAGCCAAAGATCTTCCATAAAACATTTTGGGCTATCTGTCAGTTTTGATCCTGAGAATTTCAAGGCTCATAAGGCAAAATCAGATTCCTAGTATTTCAGACTGCCAGGCCTGCCAAGTTTCTGATAATTACCGTATCAAATCTGTTGACTGGCAATAGCTTGAGTATCGACCACCCTGGTTCACCCCATTGCTCTTATCTTCTTTGATCATAAGTGCCTTTCCTCCAGAGCACTGCTATTACTGCGATTTTTCTGTGTTCCTACCTTCTGTTTATTTCTGTCCCTCTGTGAAGTGTTTCCCATCACTTTTCTCTTTTTTACTCTTCATAACTTACACGTGGGTGTGGCTATTCACCCCCTGGAGGTCCATCATCTTATTGAAAAGCTGAAAAATTTTTTCATGGTTTTTTTTTTTTAGCTCAAATACTTCAAAAAGAGAATTTGATGTATCCAGCTGCCTTTTTGGGAGCCAGTCCAAAAGTTAAAAAGTTGAAATCATATAGCCAGCCTACATGTTAACTGTCTCTTGCGTCCAAAGGGTCAGTTATGTGGTACAAAACAGAGCTTCATGCCTTCACCTGGATTGTGGAAGATGCTGGCATTTTGATATCTTTTTGAGACCCAAGTCTTGAAAACTCAGCTTGGAACTGTGAGGAAGTAACCTGTAAGATTTAGGGATTTTCCAGACCAACTGAAAGGTTATCTCTGTTATTTGTGACTCACAGACCCTGACCTGGAGGCTTACAGACCCTGACCTGGAAGGTTTGACTTTCCAGAGAGTCAGAAAAACAAGTTGTGTAAACTGTGTGTTATCCGCAGAATTATGTCGCCAGACCCTCACAAGCCTATCCTTGTAAAGGTCAGCAGTATTGTGACCAATCATGATATATCTATACCTCCCCGCCCAATGTGTTTTTTTGTGCTTAAAAACTGTTCTGTAACTGTCATCGGGGTTCGCTCCTTGCTTAAGGAGGACAGAACCCCGGCGCGCCGGTTCAATAAATCCTCTTGCTATTTGCATCGATCCTGTGTCTTGGTGGTCTTGGGCGACGGACTCCAGGGCGGAACCGTGCGGTTCAACAGAACTTATTGGTAAAGACATCCTGAGTTTGCACTCACATCTATTATTCTGTTCCAAGACTCTATAAATCCTTATTTCAAAGCAGCATTCTTTATCCTTATTTAGCTACACACCCCTTTTCTCCTTCTTTCCATAGAGATGAAAATTTAGAGACATGGAACCCATGCTTTAGGACATGTTTGACTAAATGTCCTCCAACTCTTTTTGCTACGCTTGTCTCTGAATTATAAGATTAGAAATGTAAGTTTCTTTGAAGCATTTAAAAGATTACTTTGAAAATTTCATTATTTGGACTAAATAGTTAGCAAATTCAGATTTCTAAACAATCACATGCTTTGTAGACACAGCAACAGCCCACTGCTTAGTGGGATTTGGACTGGCTAATCCACCATCTTTTTTCCAGAGTGGGCATAATCTTTCGGCTTCCCAGGTGGCTCAGTGGCAAATTAGCTGCCTGCAATGCAGGAGATGCAAGAGGCGAGGGTTCGATCCCTGTGGTGGGAAGATGCCCTGGAGTAGGAAATGGCAACCTGCTCCCGTGGTCTTGCCTGGAAAATCCTATGGACAGAGGAGCCTGGAGGGCTACAGTCCATGGTGTTGCAAAGAGTCGGACACCCAGAGAACATGCAGGCGGCAGAACCTTTCCGTCCAGCATTTGTTCGTGTCCCACAAGCATTTGCATAACTTAGTTAACACAGCGTGAGAGCAGGCACCTTCACTGGTGCCTTCAATAGGCCCTCACTGACCTAAAAAGAAACGTTCATCTGGCAATGTGCTCTGGAGGGTAGTAGCTAAAAGGTGCATCTGTTCAAGACTTTGTCTTCATGGGGAAACGTGACAGAGAGAACTTCCCTTGAAACGCAGCTATCAGCAGTTGTCTGCCAGTTTCTGGGCCCACGTCTGTCCGATGTCTGATATTTGAACGTGACCTCGTGTTGGGAGAGCGTCTGGGTGACTGGTTTCTCTTTCTCTCCAGGGTTTGGGGGTCTCTGTGCCCATGGCCATCAGGGTGGGCTTACATGCGCTTCTCCTGCAGTTGGTGGGAGTAACCGTGACGCTTAGCAGAGCTCCTGGACTTTATAAACACACAGATGCTGGAGTCAGAAAGGACCTTGGTGCGCGGTTCTGTGATCGTCCCCCTGCTCCTCAGAGCCTCGGCCTCTGTGGAGAAGCCTCACGGGACACAGCAGGGGGAGTGAGCAGGAGGCTGAGCGGGTTCAGGCAACGCGGCCTCTCTCGTCACGTGTGTAAGTTCAGCTCAGCTCAGCCGCTCAGTCGTGTCCGACTCTGTGCGACCCCATGAATCGCAGCACGCCAGGCCTCCCTGTCCATCACCATCTCCCGGAGTTCACTCAGACTCACGTCCATCGAGTCCGTGATGCCATCCAGCCATCTCATCCTCGGTCGTCCCCTTCTCCTCCTGCCCCCAATCCCTCCCAGCATCAGAGTCTTTTCCAATGAGTCAACTCTTCGCATGAGGTGGCCAAAGTACTGGAGTTTCAGCTTTAGCATCATTCCTTCCAAAGAAATCCCAGGGTTGATCTCCTTCAGAATGGACTGGTTGGATCTCCTTGCAGTCCAAGGGACTCTCAAGAGTCTTCTCCAACACCACAGTTCAAAAGCATCAATTCTTCGGCGCTCAGCCTTCTTCACAGTCCAACTCTCACATCCATACATGACCACAGGAAAAACCATAGCCTTGACTAGACGGACCTTAGTCGGCAAAGTAATATCTCTGCTTTCCAATATGCTATCTAGGTTGGTCATAACTTTTCTTCCAAGGAGTAAGTGTCTTTTAATTTCATGGCTGCAGTCACCATCTGCAGTGATTTTGGACCCCCCAAAAATAAAGTCTGACACTGTTTCCCCACCTATTTCCCATGAAGTGATGGGACTGGATGCCATGATCTTCGTTTTCTGAATGTTGAGCTTTAAGCCAACTTTTTCACTCTCCTCCTTCACTTTCATCAAGAGGCTTTTTAGCTCCTCTTCACTTTCTGCCATAAGGGTGGTGTCATCAGCATATCTGAGGTTATTGATATTTCTCCCGGCAATCTTGATTCCAGCTTGTGTTTCTTCCAGTCCAGTGTTTCTCATGATGTACTTTGCATAGAAGTTAAATAAGCAGGGTGACAATATACAGCCTTGACATACTCCTTTTCCTATTTGGAACCAGTCTGTTGTTCCATGTCCAGTGCTAAGTGTTGCTTTCTGCCCTGCATACAGGTTTCTCAAGAGGCAGGTTAGGTGGTCTGGTATTCCCATCTCTTTCAGAATTTTCCACAGTTTATTGTGATCCACACAGTCAAAGGCTTTGGCATAGTCAGTAAAGCAGAAATAGATGTTTTTCTGGAACTCTCTTGCTTTTTCGATGATCCAGCTTGTAAACAGGTACTTTATTTCATCTTATTTGGAAAGGGGGTTCTGGCGTTAAAGAAAGATGACCCTCTGCTGCACGATGTTCTTTTCATTTGGCAGAAGAGAACACTGAAGCTCAGAGAAGAAGTATCTTTTCCCCGGCGCGTCAGAAAACGCTTCCTCCCAAGTTGGTCTCGATGGGGCATCTAAGGTGGTGCCTCAGGACAGGCCGTGGGATCATGAGAAAGCTAACAGGTCCGGGATGGAGCCCCAGGGCTGGGAGGATTGCGACAGCAGAATTGAGACCCTCAGAGGCCAGGCCTGCGAGGTTTCCGAGTGGTCACCTCCCTCTCTGTAACATCCATTTCCACATCATCTTTTTTTTTAAATTGGGGGATGATACCTTTACAATTTTGTGATGGTTTTAGCCACACATCAGTGTGAATCAGCCACAGGCATGCGTGTGTCTCCCCCTCCTGAACCCGCTTCCCCCCACCTCCCCATCTGCCCCTCCAGCTCTTCACAGCACTGGCCCTGGGTTCCCTGTGTCATACATCAACCCCCACTGGCTCTGTTTTACTTATGGCAACGTGTATGTTCCAATGCTATTCTCTCCAATCATCCCACCCTCTCCTCCCACTGAGCCCAAAAGTCTGTTCTTTATATCTGTGTCTCCTTTGCTGCCTTGCACTTGGGACCATCATTACCATCCTTCGAGATTCCATATATATGTGTTAATATACAGTATTTGTCATTCTCTTCCTGACTTCCTTCACTCTGTATAACAGGCTCTAGGTTCATCCACCTCATTAGAACTGACTCAAATGTGTCCCTTTTCATGGCTGAGTAATATTCCATCATGTATATGTTCCACAACTTCCGTATCCACTCATCTGCTGATGGACATCTAGGTTGCTTCCATGTCCTGGCTATTGTAAACAGTGCTGCAGTGGACATTGGGGTACACGTGTCTTTTCCAATTTTGGTTTCCTTTGGGTGTATGCCCAGCAGGGGCATTTCTGGGTAGCATGGTAGTTTTATTCCTAATTTTTTAAGGGAATGTCCACACTCTTCTCCATAGTGGTTGTAGCAGTTTGTATTCCCACCAACGGTGTAAGAGGGTTCCTTTTTCTCCACACCCTCTCCAGCATTTATTGCTTGTAGGCTATTTGATTTTGGTCAGCTGTCCTGACCGGTTCTACAAGATCTTTTCAAAAGCTTCTCCTGAAAGAAGGTCTTTCTGAACTCACCAGCTGAAACAGCCTCCTCAGAGGGATGGGACCTAGCCTTGGTATGTGCTCTGAATACCTAGTTCTTCAGCCATGTGGGTGTTAGGGGAGTAATAATGTCTCTATGCCAATTATTGTTCCCTGCCCTTGACATGCTTGGGGCCAAGTGCTGCAGCCATCAGTAAGGAATATATTCCTGTGTCTGCTTCACAGGAGATAGAATCAAGCTTGACAAGATAACCTGTCCAAGAGGTCACAGAAAAATTTAAGCTGTTTTCAAACATTTGGATACTTAACATTCTCTGGACTGTATCCCATCTCCCAACATGGTTACAGGATTTGCCCTGCCTCAGGGGAAAGAGCTCGTCCTTTTGTTTTTGTGAGGAAATTCTATGAAGCACTGTGATATTTCCTGTTTTCTGAGCAGATCCAAAGAGATTGCTGCTGTGGTGATCTGAAAGTCATAGAAAATGCAATTACCTAATCTTCCTCGGGCTGATGTTACATTTTGCTGAAACCCGCTTTTGAACACACTCCCAGCGGGTAGCAAGACCAGGCTGTGAGCCCAGTTTTATCCAGAGTTCCTGGGCAACATTCAAAGCTTGCAACCCCCAGGCCTTCCTGGTGTCTGTTTTGCCTTCTTGCTCAGACAACCCAATTCAGATTGTCTTTTTTTTTCTGAATCATTGAGTTTTCTGATCCTAGTGAACTCTTTGGTGGTTTTAACACCTTATAGGTATCACGTGTGTGTGTGTGTAAGTCGATTTAGTCGTGTCCGACTCTTTGCGACCCCATGGACTGCAGCCCACCAGGCTCCTCCCTCCATGGGATTCTCCAGGCAAGAGTACTGGAGTGGGGTGCCATTTCCCCCGAGGTGTCACCTAAGATGATGCTAAATGTAAAAGAGGTTCTATTTTCTATCCCATTCACTGCGATAAGTTGCCTGCCTTCAGTGGGGGTTGCATGAGCCCAGACTTGACCGCAGATCACGAAATGAGCGGGGCGGGGCTTCGTGTTTCTGGAAGTCAGTCCCCTTGAGTCGGCGCTGGCGCACGGGTGTCATCGGATCCTCTTTCTCTCGGTGGGTGAGGGAAACCACGGGGCCAAGGACTCAGAGCTCGGGAGGGAAGTGGCAGAGCAGTCCTGGATGACGCTGTTCCGAGTGCTCCTCCCTCCGCGAGCCCTTCCGGGCAAGAGCAGGGCCACCTCCGAGCCACGTGCTCCGGGGCCGGCAGCAAAGGGAGTCATCCCAGGCCTGACACGTCCCGGGCGAGGAAGCAGAGCCGTGGGGAGGGCGCGCCCCACCTGAGGCCGCTGAGCAGGAGCGGTGAGGCGGGCGGCCGAGGCCGGGGGAGCCTGGGCTGGAACCGCGCGCCCGAGCAGGGTGGCCTCGCGCGTCGGTCTGTTCTGCTCAGGGATTCCGCTTCCTTGGGGACCCAGGTGGAGCCTTACCGCTTCTGGGAAAGCTGGCTAAACCCCATATGGATGTTCTCTGGTCTCAGTGAGCCATACCTGGGTTATTTTCCCATTCGCTCTTGTAGTAGAGTTTTGAGCATTAGATATTTAGTTTACACATCTGCCTTCTAAAATATTCTGTGGGAGAAGTGTTCAGTTCTTCAACTTATTTAATTTAAAACATTAAAAAAAATTATATTGGAGTATAGTTGTTTTTACAATGTTTTGTTAGATCAGAAGAATAAAAAGCCTTCAAATAGTGAGTCATCCTGTGGCTCTTTGACCTTCAACCGGTGGCTTCCAAGGTCACAGTGTTGAATGGCCTCAAGCTAGCAGGATGGGAGGAGGCAGGGCTTGTTGGGATGGTCTACACCATTTATTCAAACATTCTTGGTTAAGCTGCATATCCATACTTAGCTGTAAAGGAGGCTGGCTAAGAGGCTAGTTGCTTCACCAGTCCTAGCTGGATAACATGAATCATTTGGCGTCAGAGGGCATGATGAGGTAGGCAGCCCCCAAGGTGGCCCCCAGTGATCCCTGCCGTCCGGTATGCATGTCTTTGAGTGATTTACTCTTTTGAGAATGGCCCGGATTTAGTGACTCACCTGTAGTAAATAAAGTGTGATGGGGCGTTACTTTTGAGATTAAGTTTCAAAAAATCACTGGTGCCTGTTTCGAGCTGTTCTCTCTGAGAAGTCAGCTGTCGTGTCACGAGCTGCCCCATGGGGAGGTCCATGTTGCAAGGGACTGGCACATCTGGCTACCAGTGGGGAAGGATGCAAGTCTCGCCAACAGCCATGCCTTAACCTGCAGTTAATCGCTGCTTGTGAGAGACCCTGAGGCCAACATGCTAACTGCTGCTTGTGAGAGACCCTGAGGGGGAGTCCCATCCAACTGGTGCCTGGATTCCTGACCCTATAAAAATGGTGACAGGAAACGTTTGCAGCTTTAAGCTGCCAAGTTAACAATAATAGACAACTAACACATCCTCATGGGGAGATGCTACAGATGGCAAACAGAGCTTCAATACTCTGCTTACTTCTTGTGGTTCTTTTTTTTGCCTTGGATGTTTAGCCCTTGATTTCTTAGCATCTTTTCACTTGTTTATCTTTCTAGGTGATTTTGTTTTATCTCTTTATATGTTTTCAGCCCAGTTTCGTCAGAAAATCCTAGGCCACCGTCTTGCCAGAAATGGAAATCCTATTCATTTAAATCTTTCTGCTTTTCCATAAGTCTTAACTGAGCACCTACTGTGATTCAGGAAGCTCACTGAAAATAAGGGCTAGTTCTTGCTTCCCTGGAGCTTCCATTCTACCGGAGGTGGGGGTAGAAAGCAAACAGGCAAGCAGAGGGCAGGCCTTGTCGTGTCCGCAAGAGTCAGGTAGCAGGGCAGGGGGAGGGTGGCGGGCCGCAGGGGAGCTCCTGCTCTATCCTGGTCAAGACGGCTTTCTCTCAAAGGAAGCAACATTTCAGCAGAGACCTGAGTCTTGTGGAATGGTAATGGGAGTGGGGCGGGGTGCTGAGAACGCTTGTGCAGACTCTTTTCTTCTTGGAGGTCTGCAGGAAACGTTGGGAAGGAAGTATTCTCTCATTCCTTTCATTCCAGAGGGATTGAATGTAGGGAACTCGGACACAGCGTAGTGGATTGGTGGATCTGAGAAATCATTGTTGCTTTCAGCCTCTCAAGCATCAGTAGAGCTGTCTTGTCTGGGACAAGACTTCCAGCTGAAACTGACTTAAGTGCCCTGGTCCCATCTTAGCCATCACAGATAATAGTGTCGATGCAGGCACTGAATAAATTTTTTATTGAATGACTCTTCCATATAATCTCTTTCATTTTCTACCCAGCTGTTTACCCAAGAACTTGCAGGTGTGTAAGCATGTAGGCTAAGTAAGTTTCTCTCCTTGTTAAATACATTTTACAATTTTATTTATCTTGTCTTCTCTGACCTATGGACCTTTGGGTTGTCCCTGACTGACTTTTGAAGGTCCCTTCACACGACTCCCAAGTTCCCAAGCAGGAAAACCATCTTCTATGATTCTTGGAGAAAGAGCCTAATGAGTAAGTCCTTTTTGTTGTTGTTGGGAGACATTTATTTATTTATTTTTAACTTGATTTTTATTTTGTATTGGAGTGTGGTTGGGCTTCCCAGGTGGCTCAGTGGTAAAGAATCCACTTGCCAATGCAGAAGATGCAACTTTGATTCCTGGGTTGGGGAGATCCCTCGGAGAAATGGTAACCCAGTCCAGTACTTCTGCCTGGGAAATCCCATGGACAGAGAAGCGTTGTGGGCTGCAGTCCCTGGGGTCGCAGAAGGTCGGACACGCCTGAGCACACTCGTCAGTGACTCACAGCGTTGTGCTAGTTTCGGGGGTACTGCAAAGTGACAAATGGGCTACTTTCCCTTAAGTGATTCTGTGCCAGAGAAGGCACAATTGTTTATAAATTGCTGTTCAAAGGTGATATAAACTGGTAAATAAGAGTCGAGTTTCTGGAGCCAGATCCTCTGAGCTCAAATCAAGAGCCTTGCCTCTGTGACCTTGGACAGCTTAACTTCTCTATGTCTTAGTTTCCTTACCCCCAGGAAAAGTGAAAGTGAAAGTCACTCAGTCGTGTCCGACTCTTTGCGACCCCATGGGCTGTAGTCCATGGAATTCTCCAGGCCAGAATACTAGCATGGGTAGCCTTTCCCTTTTCCAGGGGATCTTCCCAACCCAGAAATCGAACTGGGGTCTCCTATATTGCAGGCTGATTCTTTACCAACTGAGCTATCAGGGAAGCCCGCCTCACCCCTCAGTTCAGTTCAGTTCAGTNTGCTTCCTGACCTGTATACAGGTTTCTCAAGAGGCAGGTCAGGTGGTGTGGTATTCCCATCTCTTTTAGAATTTTCCACAGTTTATTGTGATCCAGACAGTCAAAGGCTTTGGCATAGTCAGTAAAGCAGAAATAGATGTTTTTCTGGAACTCTCTTGCTTTTTCGATGATCCAGCAGATGCTGGCAATTTGATTTCTGGTTCCTCTGCCTTTTCTAAAACCAGCTTGAACATCAGGAAGTTCACAGTTCACGTACTGCTGAAGCCTGGCTTGGAGAATTTTAAGCATCACTTTATTGGCGTGTGCGTCACCCCTCTGTGGGGATAATAACTGCACCTATATTATAGGGCTGCGAAGGCATTACAGGGTTGTTAAAGACATCTAAAAATTTTTAGACTTGTGTTTTGTATATAATAGGCATAACTCTTAGCTGTAATAATAGTAATATTTTATTAGGAATCAGGACAATGAGTTATTAGGGTCTTTAGATTGTAAAAGAGACCGCTCAGATTATGTATAGAATGGGCCAGCGTGAGGAACTCCACCCATGGCAATAAGGGTCTATGGTTGAGATGTTGATGCTCCAGAAGGGAGACAGGGATTTCTTGGGGGAGTTACTGGCAATGCTAGAACTCAGTCTGGAACACAATTCAAGACTCGGAAAGATCTCATGTGGCACCAGGGACTGGTCTCTCTGGCTGCTTTCTCAGCATCTGACATTTGCTCATTTCCTCTCGATCTGCCGGTAAGCCTGACTCAGCCCTTCTCTCTGTATCTTGTCATCATTTGTGAGTCTCGTTTCTTAGCTAACGTAGTCTTTCCCCGTATTTTTCAGTTTAAATCCTCAAGGTGGAGAGACCTTTATTGCTCCTGCTTAGTAATCGCCATTGTATGAGTCTAGAGCATCTCTCGGTTCTGCACTCTGTTCACGGACTGATGAAATCTGCGCCAGGGGCTTGTTTAGTCTGATCACCAGAAAGGCAAAGTCAAGCGCCAGAACCGTAGTTACCTAAGCAGCCGGCGACGTAGTGGGAGAATGACGGAAGTATAGACACGCTCTTCTTTTACACTGTGCACCTCACACTCAGTCTCACACTGAGACCCAGCCCTTTGTTTACCCAAAGAGTGTAGATGAAAGAGTGTCAGCGAGGGCAGACCTGCTGCAACATGCTAAAGAGCTCCCTTCTGTCAGCATTCTGTGAGGAGGGAGCCCTTTGATCCTGATGCCCAAGCTTGAGCTAGTCCCCCAAAGGGAGTTTATTACAGGAGGCCGGTGTGTCCTGAGGAAGCAAGAACATGACTGTGGCTGGCTTCAGGGCAAGGAAAGTAGGGAACGGGGGCTGTCTGTGCGCTTCCTTAGTCTTTTGTTGCAGGTTCTTAAAAAAAAAATTTTTTTTTTTAATTGGGGTTTAGTTGCTTTACAATGTGTTAGTTTCTACTATATGGCAAAGTGAATCAGCTCTCTCTATATATATATGTATGCACACACACACACTTTATGTATGCATCTATGCCCTCTCTTTTTTGATTTCCTTCCCAGACATACAGAACAAATGTATGGATACCTACCAAGGGAAAAGACGGGGATGGGATGAATTAGGAGATTGGGATTGACATATATACATACTGGTACTATATATAAAATACATCCCTGGAGGAGGAAATGGCAACCCAATCCAGTATTTTTGCCTGGAAAATCCCATGGACAGAGGAGCCTGGTGGGCTACAGTCCATGGGGTCGCAAAGAGTCAGACAGGACTCAGCGACTGAACGACAGCGACATAAAGCAGATAGCTAGTGAGGTCGCACAGGAAAGGGAACTCTACTCAGCGCTCCGTGGTGACCTAAAAGCGGATTCTCTTTGAATAACTGCTTCATCGTCGCCTCCCCTTGACGTCCCTGCGTTGGCCTGTCTGGTCTCCTATGCTTGCTCACCCATATGCTGAGCTTCACGATGCCCAGTGAAAAGTTTGCATTCATGTCAGGACCTGAACTGAACAGCTGCGGGCAGGGGGGTAGGCCATCTCAGTAAAACAGCTGTTCCCACGTGGAGGGGCACGGAGGATCAACTTCTCATAAATTCCAGAGGGTTAGAGGGATTCATTGGGCACACAGCAACACATTCAATAAAAAGGACATCCTTGGGTTGCCCTTGAGTATGTGGGATGCAAATAAACACACTCACTCCTCCCACCCCACCTCCAAATTAAACACCCATATTCATTTTATTTCTTAGTTGAAAAGGAATGTTATTCATCTTTCTGTGTTCATTGTCTTGCCTTTTCACTTGCTCATGATCTATTTACTATTTGCTCGTGGCTATGGAACTGTGGCAAGGGCCAGGGTTGACATCAGAAAGTGAATGAAAGAGAAGGAAGGAGAACAATATATCCTGAGCAACTGATTGGTGCTGCATTTCTTTTTCATCACTTTATTTAATTTTTGCAATATGCTCTTGAGTTAAAAGTTGTTACGTTTGTTTTAGACTTGAGGGAATTTAGGATCTGAGAATTAAACCGCTTATCCCAGGTGTCACAGTGAATTAGTGGTAGAGCTGGAATTCGAATACAAGCCTGCTTCTGAGAGTCCTGCCTTTGTCTATGGCTATAAACTGAACAAAAGGACTTTGAGCAAAGGCCCAAAGGGACTGGGAGAGAGTGCTTTCTTAACTGCAAAATGGGGATCTTCTATGTGACCGTGATGAGTCCATGCATGTGCCCTAAAAACGGGTTCAAAGGCAATTGCTGAGCACTCCTCTGGTTCAAGCTCTGGACTCAGGGAAGAGTTCAGCCTGCAGAAAACAGACTCTGCCCTAACGGGTTTCTCAGTCTTGTGAAGGACTTACAGTTACTTTCCCCTCTTACCAGCTCTTTTGCTAGAGAAGAGAAGATGTGATGCAGCCTTTTCCTTTGCTCTCTGACCTTGCTGTTCCTGGAAACGGGATGCTTGGTGGGGAGAACCGTGTATGAGGCAGGCATTGTGAGTCGGGAGTGGGGGCCATGTTGCATATCCTTCAGAAATGAAAGACTTGGTCCTTGAGGAAACACTCCCAAAGGCTTACTTCATCTTGAAGGCATCAGAGTTAACATTAAAGCAGGAAACAAACTGAGGGATTAAGTGGGAAGGCAGTTTGCGGATTTGCAAATTCCATTGTTCTGGTGTGAACCAGGAGGAGAGACACTCGAGAATCTAGGATGTGAGGAGGAAGGCTCATGTCTTAACCACTCCCTTCCCGTGACCATTTAGAGACTCACTTTTTAAACGCTGAGGTATAGCTGCTTTACAGTAAAGTGTTGGTTTCTGCTGTACAGAGAGCTGAATCAGCTACATGTGCACACATATCCCCTCCTCCTTGAATTTCCCTTCCGTTTAGGTCCCCACAGAGCAGAGCATTGCGTAGAGCTCTCAGTGCTATACGCTTGGTCCTCATTAGTTACATATTATATGCGCAATATCAGTACTGCATGTATGCCGCCCTCAATCTCCCGATCCATTCCACCTTCCCTCTCGGTATCCACATGGCGTTCTGTAACTCTGGGCAGAGACTCACGTTTGTCTTACACAACACTCCCCACTTACTGAGGGAATCAGTCACTTCTGCATTAAAAAAAAAGACTGGCTTTTTTTTTTTTTAACTTTTCATTTTGTATTGGAGTATAGCCGATTAACAGTGTTGTGATGATTTTAGCTGGATGATGCAGGGATTCAGTCCTACATATACGTGTATCAATTATCCCCTCCCATCCAGGCTGCCACAGAAGACTATTTAACTTTATCCACTGGTATCTTCAGAAATAATCCTTGTCCCAGAGAAGAAGGCAGAACTGATGGGAGCAAAACTGAGAGGGAAAGGATGGGAAACCAAGTCTGAGCACAAAGAGCACTGGACGGGGGAAGACTAACTGAAGCCTCCCGGGGCCTCCGAAACATTGAGGGTTACGATGTCAGTGAGCAGCTTGAGGCTTCTGGGCTCTAAGGAACGGAGTGGGGCTGGGAGCAAGAGAAGAGAGTACGCTTGACTTGCTGGAAACAAGTGTTATCATATACACAGTTAAAATTTTTAAAAACAAGTTTTATTGAAGTATAGTTGCTTTACAATGTGGTGTTAATTTCTTCTGTATAGCAGAGTGATTCATTTATATATATATACACATAATATATTCTTTTTTCATATTCTTTTCCATTCTGGTTTGTAAAGGATATCACAGGATATTGAATATAGTTTCCTGTGCTATACAGTAGGACCTTGTTGTTTATCCCTTCTGTATATAATAGCTTGCATATGTTAACCCCCAGGCATCCCCAGTGGCTCATCTAGTAAAGAATTCGCCTGCCAATGCAGGAGATGCAAGAGACCTGGGTTCGATCCATTGGTCAGGGAGATCCCTTGGAGGAGGAAATGGCAGCCCACTCCAGTATTCCTGCCTGGAAAACTCATGGACAGAGGAGTCTGGTGGGCTACAGTCCGTGGGGCCTCAAGAGTCGGAAGCACGGTCTCATTCACATATCTGCTAACCCCAACTCCCTACTCATCCCCATCCTCCCTTCCCCGCGGCAACCACAAGTCTGATCTCTACATCCGTGAGTCTGCTTCTGTTTTGTAGATAAGCTCTTTTGTGTTATGTTTTAGATCCCACCATAGGTGTATATTGTCTCCCTACTTATTTAACTTTTATGCAGAGCACATCATGAGAAACTCTGGGCTGAAGGAGCACAAGCTGGAATCAAGATTGTCGGGAGAAATATCATTAAGCTCAGATATGCAGATGACACCACCCTTATGGCAGAAAGTGAAGAGGAACTAGAGAGCCCCTTGATGAAAGTAAAAGAGGAGAGTGAAAAAGTTGGCTTAAAGCTCAACATTCAGAAAACTAAGATCATGGCATCCAGTCCCATCACTTCATGGCAAATAGATGGGGAAATAATGGTAACAGTGAGAGACTTTATATTTTTGGGCTCCAAAGTCACTGCAGGTGGTGACTGAAGCCATGAAATTAAGATGCTTGCTCCTTGGCAGAAAAGCTATGACTAAACCAGACAGCATATTAAAAAGCAGAGACATTACTCCTCTGCCAACAAAAGTCCATCTAGTCAAAGCTATGGTTTTTCAATAGTCATGTATGGATGTGAGAGTTGGACCATAAAGAAAGCTGAGCACCAAAGAACTGATGCTTTTGAACTGTGGTGTTGGAGAAGACTTGAGACTGCCTTGGACTGCAAGGAGATCCAACCAGTCCATCCTAAAGGAGATTGGTCCTGAATATTCATTGGAAGGACTGATGCTGAAGCTGAAACTCCAATACTTTGGCCACCTGATGCGAAGAACTGACTCATTTGAAAAGACTCTGATGTTGGGAAAGATTGAGGGTGGGAGGAGAAGGGGACAACAGAGGATGAGATGGTTGGATGGCATCACCAACCCAATGGACTTGAGTTTGAGTATGCTGCGGGGGTTGGTGAAGGACAGGGAAGCCTAGTGTGGTGCAGACCATGGGGTCGCAAAGAGTAGGACACGACTGAGCAACTGAACTGAACAGGTGATATAGTATGGCATTTGTCTTTATTTTTCTGACTTAATTCACTTAGAGTGATAATCTCTGGGTCCATCCATGTTGCTGCTGATTTGCAGTTTTTCTTGTGTGCCTGTGTAATTACTGTCTCTCTGAGGATGCAGGTTGCATATATTGCTGGTGCCTGTTAGAATAGGTTGATATGGGGAACAAAATGGGCTGAGAGAGCCTTTCACCCAGGTCTACATGCTCTGGGACACCTGGAACCTGCCAGCGACCTTTCTGAAGGCTGCTCTCACATCCGTGTTTCTCAGGCTGTAGATCAGAGGGTTCAGCATGGGGATGACCACAGTGTAGAAGACAGACACTGCCTTTTCTTCCTCTAGGGATGTGCCTGGGGCAGTTCGCAGATACATGAAGGCAAGGGTCCCGAAGAAGAGAACCACAGCAGTGAGGTGGGAGGCACACGTGGAGAAAGCCTTAGCCCTGCCCCTTGAAGAGCTGACCTTCAAAACGGCCTTGATGATAAGCAGGTAGGAAATCAGGATGACCAGGGCATTGACCAAAATCACAAAGTTGCCAAAAAAGACAATGACAATCTCCACATCTTTTGTGTCACTGCAGGCCAGCTTCAGCAGAGGTGGGAGGTCACAGAAGAAGAAGTTGATCTGATTGTCATCACAGAAGGAGAGGGTAAATGTGCAGGAGGTACGCAGGATGGACCCCGTTAGCCCACAGACGTAGGCTCCGAGCACCAACGCCCAGCAGATCCTGGGAGGCATGGCCTCAGTGTAGAGCAGCGGGCTGCTGACTGCCACGTAGCGATCGAGGGCCATCACTGACAACAGGAAACACTCTGTGCCAGCACAGATGGTGAAGAAGAAGAACTGGGCTGCACACTGGCCGTAGGAGATGACTGTCCTGCCTGTGGCCAGTGTGGCTAGGGCCTGCGGGGTGATGACCGAGGTGTAGCAGGTGTCCAGCAGGGAGAGGTGGCTCAGAAAGAAGTACATTGGGGTGTGGAGCCGGACATCCTCCTGGATCAGAATGATCATGCCCAGGTTCCCCAGAAGGGCGACCAGATAGAAACTCAGAAACACCATGAAGAGGGGGATCTCCAACTCAGGAGAGTCGGGAAAGCCCATGAGGATGAACTCAGTTATGATGGTGAGATTATTCTTGGCCGTGGATTCCATATAGACCGGAGATCTGAGGTTGAGAATGAAATGGGAAAAAAGAAACCTCAGAATTGAATAACAGATGTTTTCTCTCTAGTCACAGTTGGGCTTATCTTTGTGGGCAAACGTACAGAGGTTGTTTTTGAGAAATCTTGTACCTGGCTGACTCTTATGGACATCCTGCATTTTTGGGAGCTGAGCCATGAGCTGGTGCTTCTAATTTAAATTAGCTCTGGTCTCTATTTGGAAATTTCTGTGAAGATAAGAGACGTGTGGACTGAGACTTGGAAATTATCCGGGCTGCACCTACTCTCATATCCATTGGACAGTAGAGTGCCCGCCACTGAACGCCGTTCCGTGCTTGTCTGGTTGCCCTGTGAGCGTCTATCTGTGGACAGTTCTACCTGTTCCTTCCTTTTTTGGTTCTAGATTCTCCCCTCTTCTTCCACACTTTGGCTTTAGTTTCACCCCTTCCAGACACAACGATTTTAAACCCTTCTTGTCAGGAAAGCATTTCAGAGGTGGGAAGATGATACGTCTACTCTTGATGTGGACTGTGCCCTCATTTACCCATATATATATATATATATATATCACAATTTTACTTTTTTATTGAGGTGCAGTTGCTGCATAAGTTATAGGCGTATATATACTCAGTTTTGAAAGTTGTGCTCCATTTTAGTTATCATAAGATACTGGCCGTCCTCCCTATGCTGTACACTATATCCTTGTAGCTTATTTTCCTTTCTTCTGTTTTCTCTCATTGAACGATGATTGTTTTACCATGCTGAGTCGGTTTCTGCTGTACACCAAAGAGAGTCAGCTACACGTGTGTGTATGTTGCACCCCTCCTGAGCCGCCCCAGCCCACTTCCTCCCCTCTAGGTCGTCACCGAGCACCAAGCGGAGCACCCTGAGCTGTACATCAGTAGCTGCTTCCCGCTGGCCATCTGGTTCACGTGTGGGGCACATGCATGTCTACGCCACTCTCCACCCATCCCACTCTCCCCCTTCCCTCCTGTGTCCATTCTCTATGTTTGCGCCTCTGTTCCTGCCCTGGAAGTGGGTTCATCTGTATCCTTTTCCTAAATTACACATATACACATTCATATATATTTGTTTTCCCCTTTGGGACTTACTTCACTCTGTATGATAGACTCTAGGTCCATCCACATCACTACAAATGACCCAATTATTATCTAATTCAACATCTGGTCAATAATAGGTTAGCCAGATGATATCAAGAGATGTTTATGGGTCCAAAGTAGCAAGTAGTAGGTAAGTTCTGAAGGCGTAGCGCACAGCAGAGTGATAATTGCCAAAACATTGTATTTTAAACCTCAAAGTTGCCAAAGACCAGTTCTTGACTGCTCTCACCACAGACAGGACGGTTATGGGGCATGGTGGAAGACATGCTATGGTGACGATCATATTGCAATATGTGTGTATCAAGGCAGCACATTGTGCAACTCACACACTGTTATACACCAATTATATCTCAGTCATAATAAAAATTATAACTGAAAGACTTTTCTCCACTTTAATTTTTACCACGTTATTCTTGGGTTGGAGGTCTCCTCTAGCTGGGACCAAGGGTCACTAGTGGGAGGGAGGCACTGGCTTATCACGGAAAACACAGCCTCCTTCAGCCGTTCCCTGCACTGCACTCCAGCAGCCTGGTTATGGAGTGAAGTGTGCTCTTCAGGAAGCCCTCTTGGGATCATCGGGATCCACTGCTACCGTCTCTAGTAGACACTAACCAGCTGAATAATCTTCAGAAGTTCCCTTCCTCTCCTTGGGCTTTACTTTCTGTGCTGAAAAATGACAGGGCTAGATGATACAATCATGAACGTTCCTTTGCTCTCACAACCCATGATTTGTATGTCTAGATGTGTGGGCTACATGAGGCTCTTCAGAGAACTCCCTTAGCGTGTGTACTGTGCCATCTGTGTGCTCTAGCTGTGACTTACTCAGTATATAAACTATGCAGCTCTATTTCAGGTGATCGATAGTTTGTTTTTCTTGTTTAGTAAGTCGTGTCTGACTCTTTTGTGACTCAAGGACTGCAGCCCACGAGGCTCTTCTGTCCAGGGGATTTCCCAGGCAGGAATACTGGAGTGGGTTGTCACTTCCTTCTCCAGGGCATCTTTACTTAAATATCATATTATGGAATCTGCAAGGAGATCCAACCAGTCCATTCTGAAGGAGATCAACCCTGGGATTTCTTTGGAAGGAATGATGCTAAAGCTGAAACTCCAGTACTGTGGCCATCTCATGCGAAGAGTTGACTCATTGGAAAAGACTCTGATGCTGGGTGGGATTGGGGGCAGGAGGAGATGGGGACGACCGAGGATGAGATGGCTGGATGGCATCACGGACTCGATGGACGTGAGTCTGAGTGAACTCCGGGAGATGGTGATGGACAGGGAGGCCTGGCGTGCTGCGATTCATGGGGTCGCAAAGAGTCGGACATGACTGAGTGACTGAACTGAACTGAATGGAATCTTGCATCCAAAATTAATCATATTCCCAAGTTCCTGGTAAACCATCATTACTGAGCAGGGTGAGCGCCTTCATATTATTTTATTATTCTTCTGTCCACCCTCAGCTGTTTCCCAGTCTCTTACAGGGATACATTCCAGCTTATGTGAACTATATATACCCCCGAGTATATTGAGGGTAAAGCGTCTGCCTGCAGTGTGGGAGACCCGAGTTCAATCCCTGCATCGAGAAGATCCCCTGGAGAAGAAAATGGCAACCCACTCCAGTACTCTTGCCTGGAAAATTCCATGGACAGAGGAGCCTGGTAGGATATAGTCCATGGGGTCTCAAAGAGTCGGACACGACTGAGAAACTTCACTTTATATTTACACATATTAAAAAATATGTGTATATTTTAAAAATACTTATTTTAAGTGTAAAGTTTACAAACATGATCTTTTTTGTGTCTTTTTCCACATACAGTATATCTTTTTGATTTATCCATGTTGTCTCGATAAATCATTTTTTTCTGATTTTCTTATTCTCTGCTTGTGCGCCCTTCCTAAGAGTGCCAGCCAGGTTATTAAACATTCTACACGCATTATCTCCTGCAATCCTCACAATGATCCTACAATAAACGTATTATTTTGTCCTGGAGGGAACTAAGGCTCTGAATAGTTAACTAACTTGTTCAAAGTCACATGACTAGCCCGTTGAAAAGTCCCGATTCTAACTCGGGTCTGCCGTGTTTCAAAGCCAAAGCTGCAGTAGAAAGGAGTGATCCCACCTGCAGCATGATTACAGACATCCCGTACTTTACGGCGAAGTCTCTGGTCTAAGCCAGGCAGTATAATACTGCCCCCCACCCCGGTCTGGGAAAACTACCTACGTTTTCTAAATGTTGCCGACTGACACACACATAAGCCTGAAAAGACTGCAGCTGTAGGTTTTCAAGAAAAAAAAAAAAAATAAAAGAGCCAGTCTTCTTTGTGTATTTCATATAAGAGCTGAAATCCCAGTCTGGACGTGGTCCCATTCGGTGACAAGTTCTGATGATGTGGCCAGAACCCCTGCTCAGTTTCACCTTCCCTAGTCTGTGTGGACCTTCCTTCAGAGCCAGGACCCTATCAGTGTTATCAAGGTCTCCATGACATGTTACTTACCTGGTAGAATAATCCGGTTGGATTCATCTTAATTTTGGAATCAAACTAATCAAAAGTCATTTAAGAATTTTGAAGAAGCAGCTCCGATTATGCAAATGGATGTATAGAGCTGACAGATTTTAGGTTTTCTTCTTACTCAGCGAACCAGAGGCTCTTTAAAAATACTTCTGGGGGTGGTTTTGTAGAAGGATGCAGTGAGTGTGAAAACGGTCCCTGACTCGTGACTCCACACCTGGGCAGCCCCCAGGGCTCCCTGGGAAAGGCAGCTCTGTCAGGGGAAACTCTCTTCTGAAGGTGCTCATTATCTCATCTCCCCCATCAGAGAGGGTGGAAACAAATCTTGTGGGATTTCGTGGCAACTCCTGAGTCTATTAGTCTCAAAGCTCATCTGCAGTTTCTCTGAGGACTGAATTTGGTTCCTCTTCACCACTGGCCCCGTGTCCAGCTGTCCCGTTGGTGGCGGTGCCAGGAGCAGAGCTCAACTCTGAGAGCTCCGGCTGAAGTTTTCTACACTGCGTCCATCCTACATCCGTCCGTCCTTAAATCTTAAACCTGACGTCAAGTTTCATCTCAGGATCTGAAACCTAAGCACAGCATCTGCTCCAAATTTTTTAGGAGGGATGTTTATTGATTCCGGAGGAAATGAGGCGAGATGTGCTAAACATTCTTCATCCCGAGGACAAAGAAGCTGGCAGGCTGCAGTCCACAGGGTCACAAAAGAAGCGGACACAACTTAGTGAAACAATGAAAGTATGTGCTTCCTGGAATGCTCTAGAGCGTACAGTGGCTGTTGGGACAAAACAGAAAAAGAGGGAGAATAAGCCCGCAATGATGGTATTCTGTTAAACACCCCCTCCCCCTCTGCGCCCGACAGTGGTCAGTTGTGTCTGATGCTTTGGGACTCCATGGACTGGAGTCTGCCTGGCTCCTCTGGCCACAGAGTTCTCCTGGCAGGAGTACTGGAACAGGTGGCCATTCCCTTCTCCAGAAGATTTTCCAGACCCAGGGAGCAAACCCTGGTCTTCTGCATTGCAGGCGGATTCTTTATCATTTGAGCCACCAGGGAAGTCCAAACATCCCCTTGGGAACTTGCAAAATAGTAGGGTAATTATTGCTTTCGTCTCTTTGTGACATATGGGGAGGATCTGAAGTGCTTGATGTATTACACAAATATTACTGTTGTTCCATTATTAATATTAAGCATAGAGCTTTTGTCTGTACTTTTGGAAAGAGATGTGCCTTAGATTGGGTTCTTTAAAAAAAGAGTTGAGCCGTGGATTTTGGGGCCAGTGTTTCATTGAGGGAGTAGAAAATATAGGAGTGGGATGGCTGGGTGTTTTCTGCATACTCAAAACTCTGCACACAGTGAAGCCCATTTACTGCAGGCTGCCTCATTAACCCTGGATGCAATGATATCATTTCAGTTGCAGTCAAGCTTCAGCTGGATCCTCAGGAGACCTCTAGAGTATAAACTATACTATGGGCTCAGTTCTGCCTCTAGCAGGGGTTTTGGCCTTCTGCAGGCCATATTAGCTATCCATTGACCGAGGGGTGCCCCCAGGAGATCTGCATGTGACACCTGCCCCTTCCCCACCCCCGCTGTTGGCATTTCTGGGAGAAGTGGATCCCTTGGTTGACGGCAATACCCCAGAGAAGGCTGCACCTAGGAGCCATTAGCAGTCCACAGTTCAGTTCAGTCGCTCAGTCGTGTCCGACTCTTTGCGACCCCATGAATCGCAGCACCCTGTCCATCACCATCTCC
This sequence comes from Oreotragus oreotragus, assembly GCA_006410675.1. Lineage (NCBI taxonomy): Eukaryota > Metazoa > Chordata > Mammalia > Artiodactyla > Bovidae > Oreotragus > Oreotragus oreotragus. The sequence continues at coordinate 233,501 of SJYX01006298.1, read as the reverse complement.
CGGAGTTCACTCAGACTCACGGCCATCGAGTCAGTGATGCCATCCAGCCATCTCATCCTCGGTCGTCCCCTTCTCCTCCTGCCCCCAATCCCTCCCAGCATCAGAGTCTTTTCCAATGAGTCAACTCTTCACATGAGGTGGCCAAAGTACTGGAGTTTCAGCTTTAGCATCATTCCTTCCAAAGAATTCCCAGGGTCGATCTCCTTCAGAATGGACTGGTTGGATCTCCTTGCAGTCCAAGGGACTCTCAGGAGTCTTCTCCAACACCTGTCTCTTATACACATCTAGATGTGTATAAGAGACAGCCTAACGACCTGGGGAGATTCTCTTTTGATATCCTATCATTTTGCCTTTTCATACTGTTCATGGGGTTATCAAGGCAAGAATACTGAAGTGG
>SJYX01006298.1:198739-226024 GCA_006410675.1 Oreotragus oreotragus | reverse complement strand
TGTGAGATGAGTGCAATTGTGCGGTAGATTGAGCATTCTTTGGCATTGTCTTTCTTTGGGATTGGAATGAAAACTCATCTTTTCCGGTCCTGTGGCCACTGCTGAGTTTTCCAAATTTGCTGGCATATTGAGTGCAACACTTTCACAGCATCATCTTTCGGGATTTGAAACAGCTCAACTGGAATTCCATCACCTCCACTAGCTTTGTTCTTAGTGATGTTTTCTAAGGCCCACTTGACTTCACATTCCAAGATGTCTGGCTCTAGATTAGTGATCACATCATCATGATTATCTGGGTTGTGAAGATCTTTTTTGTACAGTTCTTCCGTGTGTTCCTGCCACCTCTTCTTAATATCTTCTGCTTCTGTTAGGTCCCATTACTTCATGGCAAATAGATGGAGAAACAATGGAAACAGTGAGAGACTTTATTTTTCAGGGCTCCAAAATCACTGTAGATGGTGACTGCAGCCATGAAATTAAAAGATGCTTGCTCCTTGGAAGAAAAGCTATGACCAACCTAGACAGCATATTAAAAAGCAGAGACATTACTTTGCCGACAAAGGTCCATCTAGTCAAGGCTATGGTTTTTCCAGTGGTCATGTATGGCTGTGAGAGGTGGACTATAAAGAAAGCTGAGCACTGAAGAATTGATGCTTTTGAACTGTGGTGCTGAAGACTCTTGAGAGTCCCTTGGACTGGACCAACCAGTCCAGGAGATCCAACCAGTAAATCTTAAAGGAAATCCAACCAATAAATCCTAAAGGAAATCAGTCCTTGGAAATAGTCTTTGGAAGGACCGATGCTAAAGCTGAAACTCCAGTACTTTGGCCACTTGATATGAAGAGTTGACTCATTGGAAAAGACCCTGATGCTGGGAAAGAATGAAGGCGGGAGGAGAAGGGGATGACGGAGGATGGGATGGTTGGATGGCATCACCGACTCAATGGACATGAGTCTGAATAAGCTCCGGGAGTTGGTGAAGGACAGGAAGGTTGGCATGTTGCAGCCATGGGGTCGCACAGAGTCAGACACAACTGAGCGACTGAACTGATCAACAGTGTTGATAGTTTCAGGTGCCTAGAAAAGGGACTTGTCCATACATATCCATGGATCCATTCTTCTTCAAACTCCTCTCCCATCCAGGCTGCCGCATAACACTGAGCAGAGCTCCCTGTGCCATAGAACAGGCCCCTGTTGGTTATCTCTCTTAAATATAGCAGTATGTACATGTCATCCCAAACTCCCTAACTATCCTTTCCCCCAACCCTTCTCTCAGCAACCATAAGTTAATTCTCTATGTCTGTGAGTCTAAAACTTCTAATTAAAAAAAAAACAAAACTTATTTAGTTTTAGTTGAAGGATGATTGCTTCACTGTATTGTGCTGGTTTCTACTAAAAATTTCATTTTCGATGTCCAGTGGTATGAGTGCCAAGTCCAAGAAGGAGCAGGTAGGATCTGGCTGCTCCAGGAATGGAGATTCTGTAGAAAACCCTCCCAGGAAATGCCCTTAGGTCTTTCTCCCAGCTCACTTCCTGCCCGGAGGGCTTACTCAAATTACATTTGATGGAAGCAGTGGCACTTTGGCAGGGGTCAAAAGGGTCCGGCCACCTGTGAGAGCACCTCCAGGCTCTCCCAGCCTTAGCTAGCAAGAGGGGCACTCCTCCTGCCTTCGTAACTGCTCCCTGAAAGCCCAGCTCATTCCCACGCCAGGGCCTTTGCACTTGTGGTTCCGGCCGTCTGGCATGTTCTTCACATAAGAAGATGCTCTTGGGTCTTCTTTTCACGCAGATCTCAGTGTAAAGGCCGCCTCAGAGAGGACTTCTCTGACTTCCAGGAGCCCTCTTTCTCTGTTACCACACCAGACAGTTACCATCACATGACGCTGCTCTATGTCTTTAAGACACTATTATTTTTTGAAGGTGGGGGTCTCTGCCGATTAGACTGTAAACTCCACAAGGGCAGGAATTTCATCTGTTTTGTTCACTACCACGTCATTAGTGCTCCGTTGCTGGCATACACCAGGCTCAATAAACTGGTGGTGTTCATTCACTAAGTTGTGTCTGACTCTTTGCAGCCCCGTGAACTGTAGCGTGCCACGCCTCCCTGTCTTTCATTGTCTCCCGGAGTTGGATCAGATTCATGTCCACTGAGTTGGTGATGCCATCTAACCATCTCATCCTCTGCTGTTCTCTTCTCCTTTTGCCTTCAGTCTTTCCTAGCATCAGGGGCTGATCTAATCAGTCTCTTCACATCACTCAAACAAACCAAAGGAGAGGGACTTCCCTGGTCCAGTGGTTAAGAATTTGTGCTTGCATTTCAGGGGCCGTGGATTCAATCCCTGAGCATGGAACTAAGATCTCGCATGCCACGTGGTATGGCCAAAATAAATAAATTAAAAAATAAAAATAAATTCAAATGAAGGGCGCTATCCTTAATGTTTCTATGGTTCAGTTAGAGAAATGAAACATCTCATTGGGAAAAAGAGGCAAAGAGAATGAATGCTAAATTTACAAGAAATGTATAAAAGTATCTAAATAACACAAAAAAAACATTTAAAATCTCAAACCTATGTGAAGAACCTGGAAAATGAAAATGCCCTTCTCCCCAGAGTTCTGCTTCTAAGAAGTTATTCCAAGGAAGCAAGCATTAATATCTGTAGAAATCTGTGGTCATGTTATTTCATGATAAAAAGTTGAAAGTACCAAAGAGGCCGAACTGACTTAGCCTAATAGGATATTTTGGATGAGGGACCTGGGGTTCAAATGTAAACATCTCCCAAAGCACACACTTGCTTTTAGTCTGTGGATGTTGGGTTGGTGGAGGTGAGTAGGGTCAGTGATCTGCACAGGAGCCCAAGGAATTTCCTCTGAGATATAAGGGACTCGAGCTGAGACCTCCACAGCCTCGGGAATGTCAACTATCGGCTGCAGAACCCCGTGAGGAACCCGCCTGGAGGGCGGAGCCTCGCGGGAGGGCGGGGCTGCGTCGTGGCGGGCGGGGCTGCGTCGGTGGTGGGCGGGGCTGCGTCGGTGGTGGGCGGGGCTGCGTCAGTGGTGGGTGTTGGTGTCAGACGTAGAAAGAGGAAGAGGCGGCTTCCGCCCGGCTGCGTCGGTGGATGGCGGCGGAGGGCGGGAGTGGCCGGCGAGTGTAGCGCTCTGGGGCCGAAGCCCGCGTGCTGTGGCGCCGCCTCACTAACTCTGGAGCCGGCTGCCTGCGCCGTGCTCAGTGCGCTAGCCCTGTCCGCCTCCTTGGGCCCCGGGGGACCGGGGCCCACCGGGCTCCTCTGTCCATGGGATTTCCCGGGCAAGCCTGCTGGAGAGGGCTGCCGTGCCTCGCCCAGCGGGCCTTCCTGATGCAGGGGGTCGAAGCCCGGAGCAGGCCAGGGGTGCAGAACGGTGACCGGACACTAGGGCTTCCCTGTGGCGTGGGCAGTGGTTCTGGGGCTTCCCTGCTGGCTCCGCTGGCAGAGAATCCGCCCGCAAAGCAGGAGACCCTGGATCGATCCAAGATCTCCTGTAGAAAGGAAAGGCCACCCACGCCAGTATTCTGGCCTGGAGAATTCCATGGACTGTAGAGTCCACAAAGAGTTGGACACAGCTGAGTGACTTTCACTTTCACTTTCTAGGACATTCTGAGATGAGGTGGAGTATGAATGCACATCTGACCACCGAGGTGGAGAAGGCTCAGGATATAATGCTAAGTGGTCGACAGGGTCTGTGATTTACATTTTCTCCACCACATGTGAGCATAAGAGATTCCATGTACCTTTTTATAAGTATGCATGAAGCTTCTATTTTTATTGAAACTCCAAACTAATGAACTGGCAATTATCAGAGCTCAGCAAGTTTTCCAGGCAAAAAGGACCTACATAAATAATTATTAGTAGCCTTTCTTGGCAAGTATCACGATATCACTTACATAAGGTGAGAGTGAAGTCGCTCAGTCGTGTCCGACTCTTTGCGACCCCATGGACTGTGACCTACTAGGCTTCTCCGTCCATGGGATTCTCCAGGCAAGAGGACTGGAGTGGAATCTAAAAAAAAATGATGCAAATGAACTTATTTACAAAGTAGAAACAGACTTACAGATATAGAACACAAGCTTGTGATTACCAAGGAGGAGAGCAATGGGGGAGGGATAAAGTGAGAATTTGGGATTAACAAGCACACACTGCTGTCTGTAAAGCAGATCTCTTACCTACTGTAGAGCAGAGGCAACTATATACAGTGCCTGTGGAAACCTACGATGGGAAAGAATCTGAAAATGTGTGTCTACATGTACGTACAACTGCATTGCTTTGCTGTGTACCTGAGTCATTGTAAGTGTGAAGTGAAAGTCGCTCAGTCATGTCCGACTCTGCGGCCCCACAGACTGTTGGCCGCCAGGCTCCTCTGTCCATGGGATTCTCCAGGCAAGAATGGGTTGCCATGCCCTCCTCCAGGGAATCTTCCCAACCCAGGCATCTAACCCAGGTCTCCCACATTGCAGGCGGATTCTCTACTGTAGTTCAATTAAAAAATAGTAAAAAAGCCTTTTTTATATTTTCTCTACATGAGCAGTAATCAACTGAACAAGAGAAAACTGAAGGGCTACTGAGGGACTGAATGGATGGAAGGGAGGTCTCATATCTCATCGATTAGTATAGGCTTAGAAGTGTGTGCCTGTGTGTAGCAAATCCTTATTAGTGTTTTCAGAATTACATAAACCTATTTAAATTCCCTTTCCGTCAAGAGTAGAAGGATATTACATCTCAGAAACATATATATTAAAANTTGAAAGTACCAAAGAGGCCGAACTGACTTAGCCTAATAGGATATTTTGGATGAGGGACCTGGGGTTCAAATGTAAACATCTCCCAAAGCACACACTTGCTTTTAGTCTGTGGATGTTGGGTTGGTGGAGGTGAGTAGGGTCAGTGATCTGCACAGGAGCCCAAGGAATTTCCTCTGAGATATAAGGGACTCGAGCTGAGACCTCCACAGCCTCGGGAATGTCAACTATCGGCTGCAGAACCCCGTGAGGAACCCGCCTGGAGGGCGGAGCCTCGCGGGAGGGCGGGGCTGCGTCGTGGCGGGCGGGGCTGCGTCGGTGGTGGGCGGGGCTGCGTCGGTGGTGGGCGGGGCTGCGTCAGTGGTGGGTGTTGGTGTCAGACGTAGAAAGAGGAAGAGGCGGCTTCCGCCCGGCTGCGTCGGTGGATGGCGGCGGAGGGCGGGAGTGGCCGGCGAGTGTAGCGCTCTGGGGCCGAAGCCCGCGTGCTGTGGCGCCGCCTCACTAACTCTGGAGCCGGCTGCCTGCGCCGTGCTCAGTGCGCTAGCCCTGTCCGCCTCCTTGGGCCCCGGGGGACCGGGGCCCACCGGGCTCCTCTGTCCATGGGATTTCCCGGGCAAGCCTGCTGGAGAGGGCTGCCGTGCCTCGCCCAGCGGGCCTTCCTGATGCAGGGGGTCGAAGCCCGGAGCAGGCCAGGGGTGCAGAACGGTGACCGGACACTAGGGCTTCCCTGTGGCGTGGGCAGTGGTTCTGGGGCTTCCCTGCTGGCTCCGCTGGCAGAGAATCCGCCCGCAAAGCAGGAGACCCTGGATCGATCCAAGATCTCCTGTAGAAAGGAAAGGCCACCCACGCCAGTATTCTGGCCTGGAGAATTCCATGGACTGTAGAGTCCACAAAGAGTTGGACACAGCTGAGTGACTTTCACTTTCACTTTCTAGGACATTCTGAGATGAGGTGGAGTATGAATGCACATCTGACCACCGAGGTGGAGAAGGCTCAGGATATAATGCTAAGTGGTCGACAGGGTCTGTGATTTACATTTTCTCCACCACATGTGAGCATAAGAGATTCCATGTACCTTTTTATAAGTATGCATGAAGCTTCTATTTTTATTGAAACTCCAAACTAATGAACTGGCAATTATCAGAGCTCAGCAAGTTTTCCAGGCAAAAAGGACCTACATAAATAATTATTAGTAGCCTTTCTTGGCAAGTATCACGATATCACTTACATAAGGTGAGAGTGAAGTCGCTCAGTCGTGTCCGACTCTTTGCGACCCCATGGACTGTGACCTACTAGGCTTCTCCGTCCATGGGATTCTCCAGGCAAGAGGACTGGAGTGGAATCTAAAAAAAAATGATGCAAATGAACTTATTTACAAAGTAGAAACAGACTTACAGATATAGAACACAAGCTTGTGATTACCAAGGAGGAGAGCAATGGGGGAGGGATAAAGTGAGAATTTGGGATTAACAAGCACACACTGCTGTCTGTAAAGCAGATCTCTTACCTACTGTAGAGCAGAGGCAACTATATACAGTGCCTGTGGAAACCTACGATGGGAAAGAATCTGAAAATGTGTGTCTACATGTACGTACAACTGCATTGCTTTGCTGTGTACCTGAGTCATTGTAAGTGTGAAGTGAAAGTCGCTCAGTCATGTCCGACTCTGCGGCCCCACAGACTGTTGGCCGCCAGGCTCCTCTGTCCATGGGATTCTCCAGGCAAGAATGGGTTGCCATGCCCTCCTCCAGGGAATCTTCCCAACCCAGGCATCTAACCCAGGTCTCCCACATTGCAGGCGGATTCTCTACTGTAGTTCAATTAAAAAATAGTAAAAAAGCCTTTTTTATATTTTCTCTACATGAGCAGTAATCAACTGAACAAGAGAAAACTGAAGGGCTACTGAGGGACTGAATGGATGGAAGGGAGGTCTCATATCTCATCGATTAGTATAGGCTTAGAAGTGTGTGCCTGTGTGTAGCAAATCCTTATTAGTGTTTTCAGAATTACATAAACCTATTTAAATTCCCTTTCCGTCAAGAGTAGAAGGATATTACATCTCAGAAACATATATATTAAAATTTTTAAAGTATTTTTCTTTGTAGGGTCTCTTCTGCACCAGAGCATTTCGAGGGTTTCTGTATTCCTGAAACCTGGGGATGTCTTTTTCGGCCAGGTTATCATGACCACCCTTGTGATCAGGTATCAGACAAGGGCAATAATAACACCAACTCTTGTGAAAAGTTTGGGAGGTAGTTGTTTCTTTTCCTGGGTTGCTTAGACTTTTAGGGTATAGAATCTTGGGGTATATTGTTTGATGACCCCAGCATCATGAGCTGCATGAGGTCTCACCATTTTCCAGGGTATTGCAGTGGGCTATAGATTTCTCCCACTTGAGTAGCTTATAACAGCTACATTTCTCATATTAACTCACCCCAGCAGAACAGCATAAAAAGTGTATGAATTTTGATCCCGAATTTTAAAAACATGTCTAGATAAAAAATTCAGGAAGGATATTAATAGTACCAATATATCTGGAAGGATATTAATTTTTTATCACTATGTTCTTTAGTATTATCCACATACTTATTGGCCCTTTAAAAAAAACAAATAAGAGAAGGACCCACTGTTAGTATTTCAACCTGAAAACCAGTGTTTTCACAGGTTAATGTACTAACGGCAGGCACCTGGGGTCAGGTACATTATTTTCCGCATTTCTCTCTCTGTTTGAAATATTTTTAGATTAAATTTTAAGAAGCTTAATAGAAAATAGAAAACAAATGCTCTCTAAAAGCTTGATACGCAAGATGCATGAGTGTTCTGTATGTTTTCTGCGGAACATCTTTAACCTCCACGCCCATCTCAGGAGGTGGGTTTAGGGAAGTCACATAAGTTCTTTAAATTCCCAACGCAGAGAAGGAGGATGTGAACGCATGCCGTCCACTGCCAGAGTTCCTGTGCTACATAACTACGCCTTGGTGCCTTTCCCTCAGCTAGGACGGTACTTGTGGAATGGTGCGATTACAGTGCTTTAAATGTCTTCATTAAGCTTCCCTGGTGGCTCGGTGGTAGAGAATCTGCCTGCTGGTGCAGGAGATGCTGCTTCCTTCCTGGGCCAGGAAGACCCTCTGGAGAAGGACGTGGCAGCCTTCTCCAGTATTCTGGCCTGAGAAATCCCACGGAAAGAGGAGCGTGGCGGGCCAGAGTCCACGGGGTCCCAGAGCCAGACATGACTTAGCGGCTAAACAACCCCCCAAATGTCTTCATTTATGGTTTTCAGACACTGTCCAGATTTCCTGTCCTGAATAGTGTTATATGTGATCAGCTGACATCAAGCAGTCCAGAAGAGTGGTTAAGAGCACAGTGTCTGGCGGTGTCATGACAAGCTCCCCTAATCCCAGTCTCAGCTTTCCCCCTGACTACCTGTGTGGCCACGGGTGGTATTTCACCTCTCCGAGCACCTGTTTCCTCGTTGGTAGAGCAGAATAATAGTAACAGCATCGACCTCATAGAATTGCTGTGAGGGCTCAATGGGTTAAATCTGGATAAAACTCGTATGGTGTGCTAGGGACTTTGTAAGCACTTTATATATAGATTCTTTTTTCATTTTAATTTAATGTTTATTGGGGTTTAGTTGCTTTACATTGCCGTTTCAGTTCGTGCAGTGCAGCAAAGTGAATCAGCCACGCATATACGTACATCCCCGCTTCCTTGGGTTTCCTTCCCGTCGAGTCACCGCAGAGCAATGAGTGGAGTCCCCTGGGCTCTAGGTAGGATCTTGTCAGTTACGTGTTTTATACACAGCAGTGTGTGTGTGAACCCCAGTCTAGTTCATTCCCCCTACCCCTTTCCCCCGCTGGGGTCCATCTGTGTGCTCCCTATGTCTGTGTCTCTATTTCTGCTTTGTGAAGACAGATTGTTAATATTAGTTGAGTCAAAGAGCAGGCAGGGTTCTGGGACTTCACATAATCGCTAATTTCACTCGTGCCCCATAAATGAGACTGTTCAGGTATGTCCTTGGGCTGTTGGGAACATCTTGGGGCGTGGAAATACCTCTCCCATGCCCCCAGTGGTCGGAGCTGCCAGATGAGACACAGCCCGCCTGGGGAGGAACTGAGAAAGCTAGCTTTCCAGGGGCCACTTCCTGACGATTTCTCTCCTCTGGGGCTCAGAGAAGCCTAATTAGAAGTTGGGGCCTGATTAGAGACGCCCAATCAGTGGTGAATTCCCACGCCCGGTTTTCTAATTGCCTTCCTGGAGCACCCAGAACAGGACAGACATCTAGGCACCTATCAAGGGCTGCTCTGTGTATGTCACGGCTTACGAGCTGCAGGTGCTCAAGATGTTTATTCCTCTTGTCTCCAAAATCCACGTTCGGACCTCACGTCATATCCCGCTCCCATCCAGCCTCATCTTCCAGGAAAGGAGCTCCTGGTCCTGCCGAAGGTAAGTATGGCCAAATTAGATCAGAGAGGAAGTGAACCACAGTCCAGATTCAAAACATACTTGACAAGCTTGAATCTTGGTTTCCTCTCATCGATAAAGGGGTCATCTCTCTTTTCTCTGGAGAGCAGGGTCAGAGCCAGTGTGGTTTGTGTGGAGCATAACGTGCTGGGAGCTGGTGTTTCTTCTCTCTTGCAGGGATGTGAGACACTTGGCATCTTTGGGTCTCAGTCCCCTCATCTGTGTCATGGGACTGATAATGCCTCTCCTACCTCCTCCAAGTGATTGTTTTTAGAATCAGAGACAAGGTAGGTGAGACCATATGGACGACTAGGGAGGCTATTTCAGTTAAGGGGTTATACTGAGAAAAGGGAAAGAGCCAAGAAGCATCTCTCGTTGAATATCTAAGAAACCTGTAAAACTCCGGTAGGTATTTGGAATGTGATGGTACTGACATTGTAAGAAGAGCTGGAAATGATGGGAAGGCTCTAAAACAGAATGAGCTCCTTTGTGGGAGAATAATGTCCCCATCGTGGGAATTGTTCCAGCTCCATAAAGACTGGTTGGAAAGGGTCACCATTAGCTCAAAGGTCAGCCATCAGAGATGCCCTCTGTGGGATCTCTGCTGTGGGGCAGAGGGAAATCTCGGGTCCTTTCAGGCTGGAGTCCATGCAGTCGCTTCCTTTGAGCGCTCACTGTGCTGAGTCGCTCAGTCGTGTCTGCCTCTTTGTGACCCCGTGGACTGAAGTCCTCCAGGCTCCTCCATCCACGGAACTCTCCAGGCAAGAACAGTGCATGTGACCCCGTGGACTGAAGTCCTCCAGGCTCCTCCGTCCACGGAACTCTCCAGGCAAGAACAGTGCGGTGGTAGCCATTCCCTTCTCCGGGGGCTCTTCCTGACCCAAAGCGTAGAGAATTGAGGTCTTTCTTTTAGGACTGGTCAACTGGGTGCTGATTTGGGGAGCTCTAAGGAGGTTGAAAGTGAAAGTGCTCGTTGCTCAGTCATGTCCAACTCTTTGTGACCCCGTGGACTGAAGTCCTCCAGGCTCCTCTGTCCACGGAACTCTCCAGGCAAGAACAGTGCAGTGGGTAGCCATGCCCTTCTCCAGGGGCTCGTCCTGACCCAGGGATCGAACCTGGGGCCCCCTGCATTGCAGGCATATCTTTACCATCTGAAGCCCCAGGGAAGCCCTAAGGAGGTTAGAGGGGGAAAAAGTCCACCCAGGGCTAAGGAGACCTGCTGACGCTTTGCAGGGCTGGTCCTATCCAGGTGTTCCCCATCATCAGCACTCCTCTCCCCTCCCATCCCCCTTCGCTGGGGTCAGCTCATCTATTCTCTTCACTCTCCGATGGGCAGAGGGCTTGAGGCGCTCTGGGAAACAGAAAAGCTAAGATTTGGAAAAGGGGGTGCAGTCCAGACAGGAGAGAGGGTCTCGCCAGGCTGCGTGCAGGAGGCCTGTCACTCCCAGCACTTTCCACTGGTGTTAGCTTCTTGGCAAGAACCCCCTCCTCTGCAGACTCCTTTTCCTCATCTCTGCTCCATCTGTCTGAAGTCCGAAGGGCAGAGCCGTGACCGTCAGAGACTCCTGTACTTTCCAAGAGTCTCCTGCACTCTCTGCCCAGGGAGCAGAAGAGGCAGAGAGAGCAGGCAGTGATGAAGTGAGAGATGTGAGGTCGGTGTTGGGAGTGAATGTATGTGGCGCTCTAGAACCTGATCGTGGGATCACAGAGTGAGGGAGAACTCGAGATTTCCACTTTCCAGATCTCCCACCTAGGCCCCCAAGCTCGCACCTTCAGGTGGGGGCGCCTGTATCCCTGTGACCGCCGTGCTGAGGGGCTGGGAGGTGAGGTGGAGGCGTTCTCAGGTCCGGCTGCTTTTCTTCCTAGCTATGTGGACTTTGCACAAGTCTCATGACCTCTCCAAGTCCCAGCTGCCTCACTTCAAAATGGGCTATGTGAAGATCAGACGGGATCATGGGAGGGCAGGGTTTAAAGTGAGGCATCACGAGAGCCGTCCGTGCTCTGGGGAAGGGGCATTCGTGCCTTCATAGAACTCGAGATTTCCACTTTCCAGATCTCCCACCTAGGCCCCCAAGCTCGCACCTTCAGGTGGGGGCGCCTGTATCCCTGTGACCGCCGTGCTGAGGGGCTGGGAGGTGAGGTGGAGGCGTTCTCAGGTCCGGCTGCTTTTCTTCCTAGCTATGTGGCCTTTGCACAAGTCTCATGACCTCTCCAAGTCCCAGCTGCCTCACTTCAAAATGGGCTATGTGAAGATCAGACGGGATCATGGGAGGGCAGGGTTTAAAGTGAGGCATCACGAGAGCCGTCCGTGCTCTGGGGAAGGGGCATTCGTGCCTTCATGGCTTGCAGCAGAACCCGTCTTTGTCAGGAATGCAGGCCTTTTCTTTGCATCCTCGAGCACTCCTGTGACTTGGGTGTTATTCCTGTCCTTTTTATTCACGACACAACTGAAGTTCAGATAATTTACATGACTGGCTGGGACTTGACCCTAGTGTGATAGAACTTCAAAGCATTCTAATTCCACGACACCATGCTGGTTCTGCCCTATTTTCCAGTGAGTCTTGCTGGAGATTACTTTCCTATGTATAAGTTTAAATACAACTAGAAAATGGCCAACTAAAGTTTTCTTCCAAACAAATTTCTAAGAAGAAGGGGAGCTCTTAAATAGTCTCTTTTCATCTCTAGATTGAGCTACTTTTTACCTGAACACAGAGTGTTGGTGTAAGAAGCACTTAAGTTTCTTTTTATCCCACCACTCAAACATCCTTAAGACCCAAGTCCACCCTGACACCTTGAGTGGCAAATGGTCTTGTATCTCATTCCTTTATTCCTTTTTCTTAGGAAGTTACCACAAGCAGATGATGCCAGCTTATTCTAGTGGCCCAGGGAAGGTCATTATCATCTAATATTTGTTTGGTTCTGTATATTCATCACTGCAACCCCAGTAGACAGCATACTGCTTAGCAGAGAATACAAAGGAAGATCCTTTAGAAACCTTAGTTGCATATTTCCAGCTGAGAGAAATGGCTGCATAAATTTAGGCACATTGTACAACCTTTTTATCTTACCGTTTTAAAATAACTTTAACCCTGACTTGGAGGATCTAAGTGGTTTAGTTTTGCTGAGCGATATAAATACTCTTCAGATCCATGGCTCTATACTTTCTACAGTGTGAGCTATTATAAAGCTGGCATCTGGGGCCTGCTAACAGTCCCTTCCAAGTGCAGACTTATTACGTTGAGAATCATCTTCCCATATATTTTCTCGATTAGCCCATAGTAGCTTCTTGGGTCCTAGTTCAGTATATTAAACACCAAAATCTGCTGGGCTTCTTTGCTTCAAAAACCCTTCTTAGCATTCTGAGATTTAGCGGTGGTTTCGGGGAGGTTAATAACCCCAGAGAGCAGTCAGTCTGGAGGCCTCTCTCCGCTAGCTTCGGAATGTGTGAGTTAGATGGCCTGGAGGTCTCGTTGCTGTTGTTGTTCAGGAGCTAAGTCATGTCCGACTCTTTTGCGACCCCATGGACTGTAGCAGCCAAGCTCCTCTGCCCATGGGATTTCTCGGGCAAGAATACCGGAGTAGGTTGCCATTTCCTTCTCCAGGGATACTTCTCCATGGGATACTGGCATGGGTTGCCATTTCCTTCTCCAGGGGCTCGTCCCCTCCCAGGGATCGAACCTGCATCTCTAGCATTGGCAGGCAGATCCTCTTGCCACTGAGCCACTAGGGAAGCCCAGGTGTGTTGGCCAATATAAAAATGAAGCTGTGAGTCTTGAGCAGACATGAGTAACGTGGGGGAAAGATGACCTAGAGTTCGTGGTCCCCCAGGAAGTGTCCAGAAGTGAGATATTTCTGTGCCCAGCAGCCAGTAGGTAACAGATCACTGAGAATGTGCCGTGCTGATGTGGCTCAGTACCGTGGAGCGAGGTGGGTTTATGATGATGGTGAGGATTCCTTTTCTTACTGTGCATCCTCAAAGCCCAGCAATTTCAGCTATTTTGTGGGCTCCAAAAATAGGAAGCTGCTGTTTCGCTGTTCCACTCATATTTCCCCAGCAGCTTGCTGCTGCTGCTGCTGCTAAGTCACTTCAGTCGTGTCCGACTCTGTGCGACCCCATAGACGGCAGCCCACCAGGCTCCCCCGTCCCTGGGATTCTCCAGGCAAGAATATTGGAGTGGGTTGCCATTTCCTTCTCCAATGCAGGAAAGAGAAAAGTGAAAGTGAAGTCACTCAGTCTGTCCGACTGTTAGCGACCCCATGGACTGCAGCCCACCAGGCTACTCCATCCATTGGATTTTCCAGGCAAGAGTACTGGGGTGGGGTGCCGTTGCCTTCCCCGCCCCAGCAGCTTACTTTATCTAAATTGCCTGGGACCAGATACTTTCCTCGGAGGCTGCAGTGATCCGTGGTTCTTCTCCTTGCCTAGAGATTTCGTGCAGCTGCTGTTGGTTTTCTCCAACCATAACATTAGGAAATCAATTGGCTACTCTATCTAGAATTATCAGTCAGTTTGGACCAGTTCAGGAGTTTAGACAAGGCATCACAAGGAGAGGTGGAACTCGTCTTGGAGAGAACAAACTTTCTAGCTCCTCTGAAGATGAGCAAACACTTACCAACCTGGGTTTTCTCTACTATTTTCCTCTGCCCATTGAAAAGTAGATGTACCTGATGCTCAGAAGGATGATACCAAAGTGATAGGTACGCACTGATATATTTAAAATGGGTAAACAGAATGACCTCGTGTGTAACACAGGGAACTCTGCGTGATATTAGGTAACAACCTAAATGGGAAAAGAATTAGAAGGAGAATAGGTACATGTGTGTGTGTAACTGACCCACTTTGCGGTACATATGAAACTCACCCAACATCGCTAATCAGCTATACTCCAGTATAAAATAAAAAGTTGAAAAAGAAACACACACAGATAGAGTATGTTAGGGATTAGGAGGCCCTCCATGCTTTTCACAGTTGCAAGATGAAGTCCTGGGTCACTATCCTAGAATTTGGGTTTATGGAGGTGTCAGGATCTGACTGCAGTAGCACAGCCCTGGAGCCCTCCCCGCGCTGTCCATCTGCTCCCCTGACCGTCTGTCTTTCTTCATCATCCTTCGTTGGGTCTGATTTAGACTGAACCGCTGTGCGTGCACTGCCTTTCCAGAATCCATTTGGCAAAGGCCTCTGGCGGCGCTGTCATTGGTCTGACGGCTGCGTGTTTGGATGATCTTGGCTTCTGGCAAACAGGCGATTTTATTTTGTATTTATTTATTCATCAATATCTCTTTCCAGAAGAGATTTAAAGTGGCTTATAAAAATGTGTAACATGTAGCAAGATAATAAATAAAAAATGAGGAACGAGACTTGGGCAAAGCAACCGAGCAGGGAGGACCTGGTGAGGAGGCAGGAGCAAGGCTGGCCACGTGGCCTTCCTCTCGCCACTTCAGCCTGTGCTGGAGGGGACGGTTCCTGGTGGCGGCCCGCTCTTGACTGGAGTTTAGTTCTGGTGGTAGTCCTGGGCATGTGGTCTGCCTCACAACCCTGCAGACAAGGAGGGCCAGTAAGGAGAGGAGAGGAGTGTGCAGCGTTTTCAGAGCTGTGGTCAGGTTCCAAAGTTTCTGTTTACTCTGTGTTACTCTCCTCTTTGCCCAAATGTAGAGAGTAATGCTTGTAGAGCCGGTCGGCAGTTCTGGGTGTGGTGAAAAGGTGCTCACTAGACGGTGGCTCATTACCATCCTTGCGAGCTGCTGGCAGCATGACCGTGAAGCCCAGCAGACCTTGGTTCGAATCCCAGTCTGGTGGTTGGTCGTCGTTTAGTGTCTGAGTCCTGTCTGACTCTTCTGCTGCCCCCTGGACTGTAGCCCCAGGCTCCTCTGCCCGTGGGAGTTCCCAGACAAGAACACTGGAGTGGGTTACCATTTCCTTCCCCAGGATCTTCCTGACCCAGGGATCAAACCTGCATCTCCTGCAACGGCAGGCGGACCCTTTACCACTGAGCCCCAGGCACGTCCGGCGGTTTACCTGAACCCAAGTGCTTCATTTCTGCAGGCCTCTATCTCCCAGTCTATAAGTAAAGGCAGTCGCAGTCTCCAGCGCCGGGCTGTTGTGAAAGGTCAGTGAGGCCATGTATACAGAGCACCTAGAACAGAGCCTCACCCAGAGTGACTGCTGTCTTAATGCCCTGCCTCCTCGAGGCTGTTAGTACATGCCCTTTTCCTCCATCGAGGGGCTTTGAAGAGAGAAGAGAGGTTCTCACACTGTAGCACAGGACGCAGCGGTCGAGGTCACGGGGTCCCGTCTGGTCACACGAGGACGCAGATCCAGAGATGGGAGGGGAGCTGCCTGAGTTCCGCACCGCTTCGTGGCGGACAGCGGCCGTCCCTGCAGGCCCCAGAGCCGCTTCCCGCGTGCGCTCTTGCTGGCTCAGCACCATCAGCGGCCCCTCCCCACCGTGACGCTCCGCTCCCCAGGCGACCAGCTCCTCCCAAAGAGGAGATCTGGAAGGGTCTCTCAGGGGCACTGGTGGGAAGAGGTGGGACTGGCTCTCCCGCGTCCCGGGGCTGCAGGAGCTGGGCTAGCGTCTCACTTCCTGGGCCAGAGTCACGAGTCAGGTGGCGGTTGGTGGAAGCACAGTGAATTTAGAGCCAGAGGGCCTGGTGTGGCCTTGGGAAGCTTGGTTTAACCAGTTGAGCCTCATTTTACTCAGTAATAAAATGGGGGTAATTCGATTTCTGCATGGCGGAACAACCTAGTGGCTGAAAAATCGTTTTGTAACAGTTACATGTATTGAGTGCTTTCTCTGTGCTAGGCTCCTCCAGTGTATTTCATGAATTATCTCTTTTGTCTCCAGCAGCACAGCAGAGCTGTTGTTGCTTTTGCAAGGATATTGTGTCTGAGAGTCTAGAGGTCAAACACCTCGCCCAAGGTCACACAAATAGAAAGAACTGAGTTTGGAACAAGCTCTGTCTTCTGGGCCCATTTTCTCAGCCGCTGTGCTATATTCTGGTCAAGCTTTGCAGTGAGTGACCTTAGGCTGTTTATTGAGCCTCTGATACCTTAGGGGTTTCTCTCTGTGTTAGGAGGTTGGCACTTCTGAACAAAGTTGTTTGCAGGTCTCAGAAGGACCCGAAGAATTCTGTGTGTTGTGGAATGGAAGCGCAGTGGTCCGCTGCTGGTGTCTTCATTTGCTAAGTTCGTGCATAAACGATGTGCGCAAATGAGTGTGAGTAGCTGCCTGATCCCCACCATCTCTGCAGAAACGCCCCCTTTTCAATGAGCCTTCCTTGATGAGCCTATTAACACTCCTCTCCATACTTGGGGTCTCCCAAAGCTCTGTGTGTGCGTGTGTTTCACAGCACTTATCTTCTAGCTTGCTAAAATGTATAGCTCTTAAAAAAAAAAAATTTGTATATGCCTAGCTCTTCTGCTAGAATGACCACCTCACAAGGGAAAGATCTTTGTCTGTGTTTTCTTCCCGGCAACCGGAAGAGTGCCTCATGCATTGTAAATTCTCAGCAGATTCTTACTGAATAAATAAATGAACATAAGTCTCTCTCTCTTTTTTTCCCCTTTCCATGAATTATCTCTTTTGTCTCCAGCAGCACAGCAGAGCTGTTGTTGCTTTTGCAAGGATATTGTGTCTGAGAGTCTAGAGGTCAAACACCTCGCCCAAGGTCACACAAATAGAAAGAACTGAGTTTGGAACAAGCTCTGTCTTCTGGGCCCATTTTCTCAGCCGCTGTGCTATATTCTGGTCAAGCTTTGCAGTGAGTGACCTTAGGCTGTTTATCGAGCCTCTGATACCTTAGGGGTTTCTCTCTGTGTTAGGAGGTTGGCACTTCTGAACAAAGTTGTTTGCAGGTCTCAGAAGGACCCGAAGAATTCTGTGTGTTGTGGAATGGAAGCGCAGTGGTCCGCTGCTGGTGTCTTCATTTGCTAAGTTCGTGCATAAACGATGTGCGCAAATGAGTGTGAGTAGCTGCCTGATCCCCACCATCTCTGCAGAAACGCCCCCTTTTCAATGAGCCTTCCTTGATGAGCCTATTAACACTCCTCTCCATACTTGGGGTCTCCCAAAGCTCTGTGTGTGCGTGTGTTTCACAGCACTTATCTTCTAGCTTGCTAAAATATATAGCTCTTAAAAAAAAAAATTTGTATATGCCTAGCTCTTCTGCTAGAATGACCACCTCACAAGGGAAAGATCTTTGTCTGTGTTTTCTTCCCGGCAACCAGAAGAGTGCCTCATGCATTGTAAATTCTCAGCAGATTCTTACTGAATAAATAAATGAACATAAGTCTCTCTCTCTTTTTTTCCCCTGTTTGGTCAAGATGATTTGTGTGAATTCCAAGAATGCAGCAAGTCATTGTTTTGATTGAGAGTCAGTATTATACTGGGCCCTGAGGAAAGAAAAGAACTCCTAAATATTTACAGTAGCAGGACTTCAGTGGGGGAGGGGTAAACACCAGACACTGACATTTGTTTCATCATTAGACCAGCTTTTGCCAAACATTGGCCAAAGTTTTATTTTCTTAATTATCTAAAATCCTGTGAGAGCTCTCTCAAATTCAGTTTTTGCTTCAAGGACGGAGGACAAAAAGAATCACCTTTGAAGTCCGCATTCAGTATTTCCGTTACCCCAGATGATGAGCATCCAAAAGGCACAGAAGCAAGATTGTCTAAATACTTGGCAAGCCCTCGACCTTTATTAGAATTCTAAACTCAGTGTGATGGCTTTGTCCCTTAAGGAGCTTTGCAGGCTAATTCTGGAATGGTTTGATTCATGATTCTTACCAATTGATAGTGATCTGGCTTTTTAAAGTAATGGGACAGTTCCTTTGGAGTAAGAGATCGTGGAAACCAGGGCATGTTGCCTGGCAGAAACAGAGAGGAGGAAGCCTCGGCGGGCAACAGCTTGTAGGAGTTCTGGCCTTGCTTGCTCTTCACAGCTCACCTGCCTCCAACTCTACTGGGTTCATATGTGCATCAAAATAGCCACGCAGAAAGATGGAGTTGATATTAGAACTCCAAGGGGCTGTGGACTTGGAGATAAGATTCCAGAAAACACATGAACCTAGAAGCATGTTACATTGTTGCAGAATTTAGAAAAAATAATTCCAAGTGTGTGAGTTAGACCAAGTGTTAGAGTTATGTCCTTCACAGTAACATCATGACTTTAGCACTGGCATTCTCATTCAACCAACAAGGATGCTGAGGTTGAGCAAGTTGAATTAACTTGGCCAAGGCCTCAAGGGATAGGAACCACGGTCTACTTAGTGCTATACTGCCAGGGCTTCTCCTCACTCTTCGGTGAGGCCGGTGACTGTTTGCAATTCGGAACCTGTAGGAAGTTAGCAATCACCTGTGAAGCTGCGTTCTAGCTCTGGTTTTGCCTCTGTACTATGAGATCACGAGCTAGTCATCTTACCTCTTTGACCCTCATATTCTTCTCGAGAAAAGCAGGATGAACAAACACGTGCTTGCAAGGATCTCTGCAGGATCCAATGAAAAAATGTTTGTAAAAACTTGAAGTGCAGACTTCCCTGGTGGCTCAGTGGTGAAGACTCTGCCTGCCAACGCAGGAGACATGGGTTTGATCCCTGATCTGCGACGGTCCCACACGCTACACGCTAAGCCCATGCGCCACAACGATGGAGCCTGCGCTCTAGGGCCTGGGAGCGGCAGCTCCTGAGCCTGCATGGCCTCGAGCTGGTGCTTCGCAAGAGGCGCCACTGCGGCCAGAAGTCCATGCACCGGAACTAGGCGGTAGCCCCAGCTTGCCACACCCAGGAAAGCCCGCACCCAGCAGCCAAGAAAATAAACGGCATTATTCAAAGCCCGAAAGTGATCTGCTGAAAGTGGTCAGGTCCGGCCGTGTCCATCGGAAGCTATCTTTAATGAGGTTTTCGTTTCTGATTTCGCTGGGCAGCCCAGGACTCATGGCAGAGAATGGCACAGTGGTAACAGAATTCGTTCTGCTGGGGTTCCAGCTGTCGGCGGAGCTGCGGACCGGTCTCTTCTTCGTGTTTCTGC
This sequence comes from Oreotragus oreotragus, assembly GCA_006410675.1. NCBI lineage: Eukaryota > Metazoa > Chordata > Mammalia > Artiodactyla > Bovidae > Oreotragus > Oreotragus oreotragus. The sequence continues at coordinate 206,764 of SJYX01006298.1, read as the reverse complement.
TCTTCTATCTCATCACCCTGGGAGGCAACCTGGGCGTGATGGCGCTGATTCAGAGCGACCCTCGCCTCCGGACGCCCATGTACTTTTTCCTCAGCCACCTCTCCTTCTTGGACATCTGCTACTCCTCCGTTATTGTGCCTCAGCTGCTGGAGGCCTTGCGGACCGAAAAGAGCACCATCGCCTTCGAGCGCTGCGCCGCCCAGTTCTTCCTCTTCACCCTTTGCGCCAGCGCCGAGTGCTTCCTTCTGGCCGTGATGGCCTATGACCGCTTGTCCGCACCGGGTGCGCCTTCTCCATCTCCTTCTGCAAGTCGAATCACGTGGATTTCTTCTTCTGTGACCTCCCACCCCTGCTGAAGCTTGCCTGTAGTGAGACCCGGCCACGAGAACGGGTGATCTACCTTTTCGCTTTCTTGGTCATTGCAACCAGCGTTTCAGTGATTCTCATATCCTACCTGTTCATCATTCGGGCCATTCTGAAGATTCGTTCAGCTGGCGGCAAAGCCAAGGCCTTCTCCACCTGCGCATCTCACATAGCTGCAGTGGCGCTTTTTTTTGGGACGCTCATATTCATATACCTGAAAGGTAACATGGGAAAATCTCTCGGGGAGGACAAGATTGTGTCAGTGTTTTACACTGTGGTCATCCCCGTGCTGAACCCAATGATCTACAGCCTGAGGAACAAGGACGTGAAGGAGGCTCTGAAGAGAGCTCTCAGCAGGATGAAGGTTTCCCAAATAGAGTGACTTGAGCGCCATTGATTCAGAAGCTCCTGCAGATAATCCTTTGGGCTTTTAGCTTGTCTTTGTAATAGAGAAACCAGACCTGATAATTACAAAGACATATGGAGGCAAACAACAACAACAACAAAAAAGTGGATTTAGGTTCCAGTAATTGCTTTATTAACTCTGTGACCTTGAGCCAGAAATTCTCTGCCTCAGTTATCACACCAGTAAACATTACCTAGCTATGATTAAAGCCAGTCTCAAGAGAAATTGAATGCTGAAGGACTTTATAAGTGATAAGATGCTATAAAATGTGAAATTTGTTTTTCTGAACCGTCCTGAATATTGCTGATTGTTTCCTTAGCTACACAATTTCTTTTTTCCCACCAAGCTAACATTTGGACCTTGACTACTTACAATACAGTCGCTTATTGCTCACACAGTGAGGACAGTCATCTTCCTTGGTTGTGGGTAGTGCGGTGGATATCAACCTTACCAAAAGAAACTTTCCTCAACAGTCAGTCACGTATAATTTAGGCATTTGTCATGGAAGAGTCAAGGGGAAGAAAATAGAGGAAAGAGAGGGGAAAAAAAGATGTGAACTGGAAAATGTTCAAGTTAGTTTATTTCCTGAGATGCTGTAGAGGACCAAGACACTGTAGAATCAAAGAAAGGTGTGAAGACTCGCATTAATTACTGAGAACAGTTCCATCTTGGTGTAAAGCTGAACTGAGCCTGATGGATAACTTTTGAAATATTTCTTGATCACCAAAGGTCAGGATCCCTGTTTTATTTCGGAAGAATTGTTCATGGACCATCTGGCTCGGTTCACTCAAGCTATTTTCTGTCCTCCAGTAATGAAAACCAGCACTTCCATCTCCTACAGGACATTTACTTTATCATCTGCAGACACATGACTATGAATCTGACTGCCACCTTTTAACGACCTTCACTTCCACTAGAAATATTACTTGGGAAATGTCTCCATGGAGATTCCACAGTCTGATTCATCAATTCAGCAAATATTTATAGACTATCAACTACATATCAGAAATAACACTAAGTTCAGGAATATAATACTAAATAAGATAGACACTGTTTTTCCTTCATGGAGATTAGAATGGGGGGTATAGATGTTGAACCACTACACAGTTGAAAAAGTTGGCTTAAAACTCAACATTCAGAAAACTAAGATCATGGCATCTCAAGCTATTTTCTGTCCTCCAGTAATGAAAACCAGCACTTCCATCTCCTACAGGACATTTACTTTATCATCTGCAGACACATGACTATGAATCTGACTGCCACCTTTTAACGACCTTCACTTCCACTAGAAATATTACTTGGGAAATGTCTCCATGGAGATTCCACAGTCTGATTCATCAATTCAGCAAATATTTATAGACTATCAACTACATATCAGAAATAACACTAAGTTCAGGAATATAATACTAAATAAGATAGACACTGTTTTTCCTTCATGGAGATTAGAATGGGGGGTATAGATGTTGAACCACTACACAGTTGAAAAAGTTGGCTTAAAACTCAACATTCAGAAAACTAAGATCATGGCAGCTGGTCCCATCACTTCATGGCAAATAGATGGGGAAACAATTGAAACAGTGAGAGACTATTTTTGGGGGCTCCAAAATCACTGCAGATGGTGACTGCAGCCATGAAATTAAAAGACACTTGCTCCTTGGAAGAAAAATTATGACCAACCTAGACAGCGTATTAAAAAGCAGAGACATTACTTTGCCAACAAAGGTCCATCTAGTCAAGGCTATGGATTTTCAGTAGTCATGTGTGGATGTGAGAGCTGGACTGCGAAGAAAGCTGAGAGCCAAAAAATCGATGCTTTTGAACTGTGGTGCTGGAGAAGACTCTTGAGAGTCCCTTGGACTGCAAGGAGATCCAACGAATCCATCCTAAAGGCAATCAGTTCTGAACGTTCATTGCAAGGACTGATGCTGAAGCTGAAACTCCAATACTTTGGCCACCTGATGCGAAGAGTTGACTCATTGGAAAAAACCCTGATTCTGGGAAAGATTGAGGGTGCGAGGAGAAGGGGACGACAGAGGATGAGATGGCTGGATGGCATCACGACTCAAGGGGCACGAGTCTGAGTGAGCTCCGGGAGCTGGTGACGGACAGGGAGGCCTTGTGTGCTGCGGTTCATGGGGTCACAAAGAGTCAGACATGACTGAGCGACTGAACTGAACTGAACTCAATTAATTAATTTTTTAAAGTGATTTTGGAAAGGGGAAGGGAGGAAACATCACGGGATACTGTTACCCTGTATGGTAGGGTTCTGACCCAGTTTGGTGAGATCAGGTAAGCCTCCCCTGAGGAGCTGACTGTTAAGCTGAGGCTTAAAGAGTAAGTACGTCGTAGTCATAGGATGGGGTCACCACTCCTGATGGAAGGAGTCACAAGTGCAAGGAGACCTTGAGGAAGTGAGAGACCAGAGCAGCTGCAGCCTGCTGAGTGAGAGGCTTAGTGAGAGATGCAGCTACTGAGTTCAAGAGAAACCAGGTCATGGAGAGCCTCGCAGGCTCACTTAGGGACTTGTGGACTTTACTTGAAGAGCAAGGGATGAAATAATCTTATCTGAAATTTAACAAGATCCCTTTGGCTGCGGTGAGACTGGTGGAAGGGGGGCAGTCTTAGGTAGTGGAGATGGAGGAAGAGACCCACTTCATCAAAGTAACAATAAATGGTGTATTCCAGGGAAAGGTGCTTGATTGCCCTCCAGTAGTGTCTGCTTTGTTCTAGAATACACATTAGGCCAGAGAAAGATAACACGTGGGTGTCTGACCATGTTATTGGTATAGGACTGATTCTGGGAGGATGGTGAATTTGGGGAAATACACTTTTGGAGGCATCCACTTTTTACATGGTATGCCTTTTCTTCTCTGAACTGTGGACCTAGCTAAGATTTACTCAGGTTTGCACCTGGTGTCCCTTCATCAAAACGATCAACAGCTACTTTCTGTTCAGAGGGCAACACATGTTCAGTAATTCTGCTATATGCCAGACTATGTCCGTGGGCCGAAGAATCACCCCTTGGAGGGTTCTTGTATGCTTAAAGGCAGGAAAATCTTTCCACTTAAAAGAATAAATAAATGGGGAAATGCTAGACGGTGAGTGTGCCGTGTCAGCAGTGGTGAGAGCAGCCTCGGACTTCTCTGGGTCTTCCTCTCTGCGGCCCCATGAACAGCAGCCCACCAGGCTTCCTTGTCCTTCAGCATTTCCCAGAGTTTGCTCAGATTCGTGTCCAGAGCCGGTGATGCCATCCAGCCATCTCATCCTCTGTCGTCCCCTTCTCCTCCCGCCTTCAGTCTTTCCCAGCATCAGGGTCTTTTCCAAAGAGTTGGCTGTTCGCATCCGGTGGCCAAAGGATTGGAGCTTCAGCGTCCGTCCTTTCAATGAATAGTCAGGGTTGATTTCATTTAGGAAATCTTGGTGAGTGGCAGCAAACTTTGGCTATACATGAATGCCCTTTGGTGCATGTACAGTATCTGCTGTACATGCAATTGCTTCAGGGGTGCACCAAGGGAATGAAATGCAAATGAAGTCTGAGCGTGTTTTAGGGGCCCATCTTCTGGTGACGAGATAAGACACTAGAGGAAATGGCATTTATGTTAAATTTCCACTTAAGTATATTAATAAATGAATGAAAACATCCCCATATTATCTAATGTATATCAGGCTCTGGGCCAAGAATTTTCACTTACCTCATTGGCAGGACTCATTGTTAAAATAGGCACTGCTGTTGTTTAGTAACTAAGTCGTGTCTGGCGTTTTTCAGCCCCACGGACTGCAGCCCGCCAGGCTCCTCTGTCTGTGGGACTGCTCAGGCAGGAATACTGGAGTGGGTTGCTGTTTCCTCCTCCAGGGAATCTTCCTGACCCAGGGGTGGAACCCATGTCTCCTTCATTGGCAGGCCAGTTCTTTACCACTAGGCCACCTGGGAAGCCAAAACAGACACTACGTGGAATCTTTCGGAAAATAGGATCCTATCATGGTTGATTTTGGGAGCGCAGATATTTGGCTAAACGTTAATTCTGGGTGTGTCTGTGAAGATGTTGGTAGAGGGGATAAGCGTTTGAATCGGTGGACTCAGTTAAGCAGGTCACCATCCCCAGTGTGGTGGGTGCCCTCCAGTCCTGAGGGCTTGACTGGAACACAGGCAGAGGTCGGGGGTCAGGGGTCAGGGGCATTCACGCCTTCTTCTCTTCCTGGCTTACGTGAACTGGAGGACACGTTCTTTTGAACTTGGGCTGGGATCGACATCATCAGCTTCCCTGGTGTTTGAACCCTGGACTGCACCTCCACTTTCCTGGGTTTCCTGGAATGTGGGAACTCTTACTTCCGTAAAAGGAACTGTGTGGGCCAGTTCCTTGTGAGAAAGCACCTTCTTGGCCATAAACAGATCTCTCACCTCCGAAAGTCTCCTACCGCACTATTCATTTATTATTATGATGATATTATTGTGTGATAAGAACACAATGTAAGGTGCACTCTTTTAGCAAAATTTGAAATGTGCAATAGAGATTATGGTCATGATTTCACAGGTGCTTAGCTCCAAACTCATCAAGTTGTATATACTGAGTATGTACAGTTTTCAGTATGTCAGTCATACCTCATGCAACTGGTTTAAGAAAAAAAAATCTACAGATTGACATACGTGCACTACTATATATGCAATGGATAGCTTCCAAGGTTCTGCTGCACAGGGAACGCTGCTCAATACTCTGTAACGGCCCAAACGGGAACTGAATCTTAAAACGAGTGGATACGGCGCTCAGTGGTAAAGAATCACCTCCAATGCCGGAGACACAGGGTTCCATCCCTGGGGCAGGAAGATCCCCTGGGGGAGGAAATGGCAGCCCACTCCAGTATTCTTGCCTGGGAGATCCCATGGACAACGGGGCCTGCGGACTACAGTCCTTGGGGCCGCAAAAGCCTCAGACACGACTTAGGGACCACACAACGCCTGCAGTGTGTATGCGCAACACAACAGTCCCTTTGTTGTGGACCTGAAGCCAACGTGACGCCGTGAATCAACTCTGCTCCAATAGCAATTAAAACAGAAAAGTCGTATACATATTTATGTTCTATTCGTTCTGTGTATCTGGAGAACACTGAGTAATAAAATCCAGCTGGCAATATTGAAATCTCTTTTTAAAATCCCTTTCAACTTCTAAATATATCCCTCTTAGGAATCATGTTTCAAAATTTTAAGTTTCCAGCTGTAATACTTTAGCCTCAGTCTACCAAAAATGATATAGGAAAGATCAAAGAGCAGACGTTCAGACTGAACTGACCCATTTAATTCAATGCATCCGGGGCCAAGGTGCTGTGTGTTTCTTATTGTTTTGAACAACCCCTAAAATGATGTCACCGAGATGGCAGTGTGGGAGACCCCAGGATTCCTGCCCTCACAAAGATGAACAGTCCACGATCAAAAACGGCTCTGGGGAAGCTCAGGAGTCCACCTCGGCAACGTCAATGCAGCGGAACAAAAGCCTGAGAAGGACCGCAGAGACGGGCAGGAAGGACAGCTTCACTCTCCTGCCTCGTCTCAGCCCCAGGCTGGCGCTTCTCCGTGCCAGCAGGGAGCTCCCTGGCTGGAAAGACTTCCCTTCCCTGAGAATGGACAGCCAAGCAGCTGACCAGTGTCCCCAGAGGAACCACTTTGGTTTTACCAAACCCAGAGACTGGCGAAGCCGAGACTAAAGAGATGGCTAGGAGCAGGGAAGCAGGGCAAAGGCTCTCAGCACAGCCACATGGTGGGGGCGACTGTGGTTCCCAGAGCCCTGCTCTGTAGAGGACGCCAACAGCTTTCTCCACCCAGGAACCCGACGGCCAGCTCTGCCACCGCAGGGGACCCCAGGCATATCTCCCTGTTTTTACCACCCAGGTGCTCATGTTCCCAGATGCCACCCACCCGAGTCCTTCCCACCTCGTTACAGCTGCTGGCAGCCAGCACCCAGTCTGCACCGGCAGCTAGCCCAGACTTCCACAGCTGCACGCATGCAAAAGTCAGCTTAGAAAGGAGATCTGCGCCCCCGTGTTCTTCACAGCACTACTCACAATAGTCAGATACGGAAGCATCTGACCTGTGGACAGTGCAATACTACTCAGCCAACAACGAGCGAAATGCCTCCTGCAGCGACATGGGTCACATCAGGTGGAGTGAGCCAGGCGGAGAAAGAGGAAGCCCATGCGATACTGCTTATACGTGGAGAGAGAGAGACAATGGTCGACGAGTCCCAGGGCCTGCAGGCTGGGGGAAATGAGGAGATGTTGGTCAAAGGGCGGTGCAAACACATCCCATGAGATGAACAAGTTCTGGGCCTAATGCACAGCAGGGTAGAGTTAACAGTACTGTATTCTTTACTTGAATGTTGCTCTGAGAGTAATTCTTAAATGTTTTCACTGTGACAGCTACAGTTCAATGGTAATTATGCAAGGTGAAGGATATGTTAAACTCATTGTGGTAAACATTTCCACAGTACATAGGCGTATCAGATCATGTTTGCATACCTTAAACTCATGCACTGTTATATGTCAATTCTACCTCAATAAAGCTGGCAAAGACAACATCACCAATACTTTGTGATTTCCATTTTTCACATGTTTTAATTTGAATGAATGTAGGTGTAAAGCCAAATTACCTAGATTATCACATAAGGGCCGGGGTATAGGGTGTATAATCAACACAACACATAATCTTGGGCGTATAATTATGGCGTATAATCAACACAACACATAATCTTGGGCCTTTTGTCCCAGTGTATACATACATATTTACTTACTGACACACATTTACACATGTATGTATGGGATGGATACCATCCACATCCACAGTGTCCATGCATATCATCCAGTCGTAACACTTCAGATAGGGTCAACAAAGCCCACAAAAAAAGTACTTTTTTGTCATGATGATCAAGACAAGACAGACGGAAATAGTCCTCAGGTTTCTTTCTCTGTGTCCCCGATCATATCCTATTTTTCTAACCTACAGGAAAGGGACGGGCTTTCTGGTGGCTCAGCTGGGAAAGAACTTGCCTGCGAGTGCAAGAGATGCAAGAGACATGGGTTCAGTCCCTGGGTCAGGAAGATCCCCTGGGGGAGGAAACGGCAATTTGCTCCAGTGTTATTATTATTATTCTTTTGATCCAGTATTCTTGATGGGAAAATTCCATGGACCAAGGAGCCTGGAGAGCTATAGTCCATGGGATCACCAAAGAGTCAGACATGACTGGGTGTGCGCATGCACACACTCACAC
>SJYX01006298.1:124856-197514 GCA_006410675.1 Oreotragus oreotragus | reverse complement strand
GCTCATGGAGGGACAATGCCTGAGTGCGCACACACACTCACACACACTCATGGAGGGACAATGCCTGAGTGCGCGCACACACACTCACACTCACACACACTCATGGGGAGGCAATGCCTGAGTGTGCGCACACACACATGCACACACACTCACACACACTCATGGAGGGACAATGCCTGAGTGTGCGCACACACTCACACTCTCACACACACAGACACTCACACACACTCATGGAGGGACAATGCCTGAGTGCGTGCACACACACTCACACTCACACACACTCATGGAGGGGCAATGCCTGAGTGCGCACACACACACACACACTCACACACTCATGGAGGGACAATGCCTGAGTACGCGCACACACACACACACACACACTCATGGAGGGACAATGCCTGAGTGCGCACACACACACACACACACACTCACACACACTCATGGAGGGACAATGTCTGAGTGCTCACACACACACACACACTCATGGAGGGACAATGCCTGAGTGCACACACACACACACACACTCACACACACTCATGGAGGGGCAATGCCTGAGTGCGCGCGCACACACACACACACACACACACTCACACACACTCATGGAAGGACAAAGCCATCATATGCTGTGCTGTGCTTAGTCACTCAGTCGTGTCCCACTGTGACCCTATGGACTGTAGCCCACCAGGCTCCTCCATCCACGGGATTCTCCAGGCAAGAATACTGGAGTGGGTTGCCNCACACACACTCATGGAAGGACAAAGCCATCGTATGCTGTGCTGTGCTTAGTCACTCAGTCGTGTCCCACTGTGACCCTGTGGACTGTAGCCCACCAGGCTCCTCCATCCACGGGATTCTCCAGGCAAGAATACTGGAGTGGGTTGCCATTCCCTTCTCCAGGGGATCTTTCCAGACCCAGGAACCTGCATCTCCTGCATTGGCAGGCCCTCCTCCAGGGGATCTTCCCAACCCAGGTCTCCTGCATTGCAGGCAGATTCCTTATTGTCCGAGCCTCCAGGGAAGCCCAGTGCCATCGTAACCATGTGCAAATGACCACAAGAACAGAGCTGCTTTCGCCCCAGTGTCACCATCCCCCGCAGACCTCGAATCTTTTGGGCAGCAAGACAGGTAGTGGGTAAAAAGAAAATGAAACATTTTGGTTACCAGTGATGGAATTCAAGGAAGCTGAGACAGCTCTAGGTGCTGAATCTCATTTTGCTTGATGCTGAATCAAACCTCAAGCAATGTTTTCCCCTGAATCTTACTCAGATATAGTGTATGAAGAGGATAAATCAGCCAAGAAATTGGGAAAAGCTGGCAGAAGTTGAAAGGAAGGTAGGCTTCCTGCCTCCCTATGGTTCAAATGCCAGGTTATTCCGTGGAGACCAAGATGCTTCATGGATATTATGCAGTTCATCCTTTTAATGCTATTGGGAAACAAGGTTTCAGCTGTTTCTACTTTTCTTCAAAAACCGTGAACTGTTCTAAAAACTGTTGAAAAGAACATTGTGTGTTTTCTTTATCTCAGCATATCTTTATCCTGCAAGCACACACACACAGTCACACGCACACANTTTCAGCTGTTTCTACTTTTCTTCAAAAACCGTGAACTGTTCTAAAAACTGTTGAAAAGAACATTGTGTGTTTTCTTTATCTCAGCATATCTTTATCCTGCAAGCACACACACACAGTCACACGCACACAGACACACACACACACACACACACACACACACAGATGACAGCAACAGCGATAAAAGGGCCCCCTCCCTCCATTAGACTCTGTAATGAAATGAATAGCTGAACTCTTTCTAATTCTATCCCGAGTAAATTTCACTTTTTTTGGTTTCCCCCCAAAAGGTATTGTAAAACTAGACTGTTTAGAAAAGGAGAAATATCATAAAACATCCCTTATGTGCAGAATTGGGCTTCCCAGGAAGCTCAGGTGATAAAGAATCCGCCTGGCAGTGCAGGAGCCTCAGGTGATGTGGGTTCGACCCCTGGGTGGGGAAGATCCCCTGGAGGAGGAGATGGCGACCCACTCCAATATTCTTGCCTGGAGAATCCCATGGACAGAGGAGCCTGGAGGGCTGCAGTCCAGGGGGCTGCAAACATGATGTGTAGGATCTTAAAAAAATGACATGAATGAACTTATTTACAAAACAGACACAGACTCAGAGAATGAGTGTGTGATTCCCAGTGGGGTAAGAACAGGGGGAGGGATAGTTAGAGAGTTGACATGTGCAGATGACTATATTTAAAGTGGATAAGAGGGGATAAGAGGGATAAGGCTCCCTGGATAGGAGGGGAGTTTGGGGGAGATTGGATTCGTGTATATGAATGGCTGTATCCCTTTCACGTTCACTTGAAATGATCACAACATTGTTAATCGACTGTACTCCAATATAAAATAAAAAGGTAAAAAAAAATAGCCTGTTTAGAGGAGAAGGAAATGGCAACCCACTCCAGTATTCTTGCCTGGAGAATCCCAGGGACGGGGGAGCCTGGTGGGCTGCCGTCTATGGGGTCACACAGAGTCGGACACGACTGAAGTGACTTAGCAGTAGCAGCAGAGGAGAAGAGGGCATCAGAGGATGAGATGGTTGGATGGCGTCAGTGATACAATGAACACGAACTGGGGCGAAGTCCAGGAGATGGTGAGGAACACGGAGGCCTGGTGTGCTGCAGTCCACGGGGTTGCAGAGTTGAACACGACTGGGCCACTGGACAGCAGCACCTGTTGCTTCATGTTTTCAGTATAGACATCGTCTGAAATATTTTATTCCTTAATTTAATAAACGTACTATTTATTGAGGAGTTACTATGCTAGACATTTTCCTAGCAGTTTGGGAGGATTATCACTGAAGAAAATTGGCAAAAAACAAACCTCTGTCCTTGTACAGCATATATCCTAATCGGGGAGACAGACAATGAACTCTGGATGTAGTTAACTGGCATGGAGAAAATGAGATGGATTTTATAACAGTGAGTAATTCCCTGTGTTCAAGATCCTGGATGAAGTGTTGGGATGTAACTAGTATTTCTCTCTTGGAAACCACGATTATATTCTCTGTTGCTAAGAGTTTGACTATTTTAGATTTGTTCTTCTGAATGTGACCAATTTCACTTAGCATAATGTCCTTCAGTCATCTGATGCTGTAGCCAATGGCAGGATTTCCAGTCGTTCTTTCCTGTATGAATGTACCACATTTTTCTTTACCCATTCATCTCCTGAAAGACGTGAGGCTGTTTCCATACCCTGGCTCTTGTGAACGATACAAACAGAGGCTCATGTCCCTGCTGTAAACATCTGGGCGTATGCCTAGAATTCGAGTTGCTAAGTCACATGGCGTCTGTGTTTAGATTTCTGGGGACTCACCGTGTTGCACAGTGCCTGTGCCATTCTATGTTCCCACCATCAATGCACAAGTGCCCCAGTTTTTCCATTTCCTCACCAGCATTTGTATATTCTGTTTTTTTTTTCTGTTGTTGTTGTTGCTAGCAACCCTAATGAGTGCAAAGTGGTATTCGCTGTGGTCTTGATTTCATTGCTCTAATGGTTAGTGATGTTGAATATTGTTTCATGTGCTTATTGGCCATTTGTATAATATATCTTCTTTGGAGAAATGTCTGTTTGAGTCCTTTTCTCATCTAAAAATTTACTGTTGTTGAGCTGTATGAGTTCTTTATATAAGTTCTTTATTGAACAAAGTAAAGGTGGAAGTTGCTCACTTGTGTCTGACTCTTTGCGACCCCCTGGACTGTAGCCCACCAGGCTCCTCTGTCCATGAAATTTTCCAGGCAAGAATACTGGAGTGGGTTGCCCTTCCCTTCCCCAGGGGATCTTCCCAACCCAGGGATTGAACCCGGGTCTCCCTCAGTGTAGGTAGATTCTTGACCAGCTGAGCCACCATGGAAGCCCCAGAAGTCTTCAGGAAATCCAGTGTCATGAAGCTTTCTCCCTAGGTTTTCTACGTGGTTTGTAACTTCAGCTCTTATGTTTACCTCTTTGATTGATCTTGAGTTCATTTTTGCATGTGGGGTAAGGTAAGATCTAACTTTTGCCTGTGGATATCTGGTTTCCCAATACCATTTATTGAAAAGAGGCATGTAATTAACATTCACTGAAGCCTAACCCCACAAGAGAAGATACGGTATAAAAAAGCACAGCATTGATGGGAAAGTGAAAATCACTCAATTGTGTCTGACTCTTGGTGACCCCACGGACTGAAGCCCTCCAGGCTCCTCTGTCCTTGGAATTCTCCAGGCAAGAACACTGGAATGGGTAACCACTCCCTTCTCCGGGGGATCTTCCCAACACAGAGATCAAACCCAGGTCTCGTGTGTTGCAGGCACATTTCTTTACCCACTGAACCAGCCAAAGAGGCACTCAGTTAACACTTGCTGAAGTCACAGCTCCGGGAGAGAAGCTGCGGGATGAAGAGTCACAGGACTGATGGGAAGGAGCTGGCTCCTCATCTTCAGGGCACCGGTGAGTCCCTTTAGGAAAGGTCAGATCATTCCAGGGACTGCAGCAAAATAGCAACTGGGCTTTAAAGTTCTGTTGAGAGGATGACGTTGCGTTATTCACTTTCATAGTTTACTTGGGGAAGGGGACATTCTTCAAAATGGGCAAATTCAGCCTGCAGGAGAGTGAAAACTGTCTCCAGCCTGAATATAATTTTCTTCACACAAAAGGCATAAAGTCAAATTCCTGCTTATGGCTTGTGGGGCTGCCCAGATATTTAAGTGTGAGCATCGGACAAGGAGAGTGAGCTGAGCACACTGGGGAACATAGATCTAGTGGGTGTCACCTCATTGTAACCATGTGGACACAAGCAGTCTTTGTTGAGAAAAGGCAGTCCAGTTCATCTCAGTTCAGTTCAGTTCAGGTTCTCAGTCGTGTCCGACTCTTTGCGACCCCATGAACCGCAGCACGCCAGGCCTCCCTGTCCAACACCAACTCTGGAGCCTACCCAAACTCATGTTCACTGAGTCGGTGATGCCATCCAGCCATCTCATCCTCTGTCGTCCCCTTCTCCTCCTGCCTTCAGTCTTTCCCAGCATCAGGGTCTTTTCAAGGGAGAGAAGGCACTTCTAGATATAACGGCAGTGACGTGCTGTCTAGTTCCTATTTCTTCCTTTGAGGTTTGTTTGTTTTGGTTGCACTGGGTCTTCACGGCTGTGCTTGGGCTTTCCCTTGTTGCGGAGCGCGAGCTCTGAGCTCTCCAGTAGGTGTGGAGCAGGGATTTGTTGCTCGGGGGCAGGTAGAATCCTCCCAGACCAGGGATGGAAGCCGTGTCCCCTGTGTCGCAAGGTGAATTCTTAACCATGGACCACCAGGGAAGTCCTCAGTGTCTGTCTCTCTACCTGGCACAGAAATATCCTGGGCATCAACACAGCTGTCTTGGTTCTGATGTTATTGACATTCACTAGGAACTCTGGGGGATTATCCTCCTTTTCCAGGTAGAATTATCAGAAACTGTGTGGGAGGAGGCTGGGGTAGAAAGATGCTCCAGGGCGGTTTTCCCTTTACCGGGAGCCTTGGCAGGGAGAGGTCAAAGTTAGCCAGACTGCTGTTGCATTTCCTAGATCTAAGGCAACCTGTGTGGAGATCCCCCAGACCAGGCAAGCAGCAGTTCTGAATACCGGAAGTTATAAATCGAGTCGAGCAAAGAGAGCAGATCTTAGAATCCAGGGAGGTGCAGGTGTGAGCTTGTTCCGGAGGGCACGATGTCATGGGGGCTTGCTGGATGAGAGAATAAAACTCGGAGCAGTTAAAATCGCAGAACAAGACCATAAAAGACATACAAAGTCAGTGTGCCCCTGAATTCCCTGCCAAAGGGTGGCTTCAACGAGCCGTGAATGTGGATACCAGCTTCCCTACGTATGGACAGCACCAGGGAGGATCAGTTTTCAAATATCATGGCCAATATTTACTCGGAAAATATCTCATCATTTTAATTTGTATTTCTTTCATTATTAATGAGGTTCAGAGCAATCTCATTTGCTTGCATCATTTATATTTCTTTCATAAATTTTTTATGTGCTCTGTCGATTGATTTGTAAGAGTAATTTGTATATTGGGGAAATAAGTCCTTTGCCTGTCATTTGGGTTGCAAATATTTCCCCTAGTTTTTCTTTTGAGTTTGTTTATGGTACTTTTAGCCTCCCAAAATGTTAAAATTTGATGTAGTTAGTGTGATCCAATTTCTTTTTTCCTTTTCAGCTCTGAGATTTCCTGTTGTGATTAGAAAGACCTCTGTAAGAAAATAAAGTTATTCATCCATGCCTTCCTTTAGATTTGTGAGACCTGTATTCTCTCCTCAGGTATAAATTCTTGGATCCATCTGGAATTTCTTCTGCATGCATTGCAGCACAAGTTTGCATTTCTCTGGGAGAAGGCAGAGTAACATTCTCTCCCCACTGGAATGTGAACTGCAGGAAGGTGGACACTGAGCTTTACTGCCTGTCAATGTGATGCCAGGGCCTGGCACAGCGCCTCACAGCTGGTAAGGGTTTAGTGAAGAAGCCTTTCATGAGCGTGTGCATGCATGCTAAGTCACCTCAGTCGTGTCCAACTCACTGCGACCCCATGGACTGTGCCTGCCGGGCTCCTCTGTCCATGGGATTCTCCAGGCAGGGAGACTGGAGACTTTCCATGTGCCATTTCCTCTTCCAGGGGATCTTCCCCACCCAGGGATTGAACCCACGTCTCGTACTGAGTCTCTTGCATTGGCAGGAGGGTTCTTTACCACTAGTGCCACCTGGGAATCCCCCTTTAACGAGTACATGAATGAAATTCTAGAGAAGATAAATCTCTAGAATTTATCTCTCAGGAGGAAAACTTTCATTTCTGGATTTTATACTTTATTTAAAAAAATTGCTTATTTATCTATTTGGCTGTGCTGGGTCTTAGCTGAGGCACTCGGGATCTTTAGTTGCGACATGCAAATTCTTAGTTGTGGTATGTAGGACCTAGATCCTTGACCGGGCATTGAACCTGAGCCCCCTGCGCTGGAGCGTGGTGTCTTAGCCCCTGGAGCAGCAGGGAAGGCCCTGGAGTTTTTGCTTTGAAGGAATAAAAGCAGAATGGTCCAAGTCCAGGAAATAAAAAAGCAAGATGTTAGACAGGAAACTGGAGAGAAAGGGAGTGAAAGAGCTCCCCTGGTGGCTCAGACTGTAAAGAGTCTGCCTGCAATCAGGAGACCCGGGTTCTATCCCTGGGTCAGGAAGATCTCCTGGAGAAGGAAATGACAACCCACTCCAGTGCTCTTGCCTGGAAAATCCCATGGATGAAGGACCCTGGTGGGCTACAGTCCATGGGTCGCTGAGAGTCGGACACGACTGAGCCGTGTTAGACAAGAAACTGGGGTTGCGTGCGTTAAAGAAAAGTGAGAAGAGCAGCTCTCCCTTTGCCTAGAGTTCAGGAGAGCAGGGGCTAAGAATGCATTTGGAGGAAGGAAGTAGTGAGGTTAAGTGAGTCCGAAGGATGGGGCCCTGATCTGAGTGATCAGTGCCCTTATAAGAGGAGACAGCAGGGGGCTCTCTCTCCCGACGGCGAGAGGGTGACCCATCTAAGCCAGAGACAGCTGCCACCAGATCATGAATATGTCGGCACTCAGACCTTGGGCTTCCAGCTCCCATAACCATGAGGAAATAAATTTCTGTTGTTTAAGCCACCTGTGTGTTCCAACTCTGTCTCTTATACACATCTAGATGTGTATAAGAGACAGCCTAGATCCTTGACCGGGCATTGAACCTGAGCCCCCTGCGCTGGAGCGTGGTGTCTTAGCCCCTGGAGCAGCAGGGAAGGCCCTGGAGTTTTTGCTTTGAAGGAATAAAAGCAGAATGGTCCAAGTCCAGGAAATAAAAAAGCAAGATGTTAGACAGGAAACTGGAGAGAAAGGGAGTGAAAGAGCTCCCCTGGTGGCTCAGACTGTAAAGAGTCTGCCTGCAATCAGGAGACCCGGGTTCTATCCCTGGGTCAGGAAGATCTCCTGGAGAAGGAAATGACAACCCACTCCAGTGCTCTTGCCTGGAAAATCCCATGGATGAAGGACCCTGGTGGGCTACAGTCCATGGGTCGCTGAGAGTCGGACACGACTGAGCCGTGTTAGACAAGAAACTGGGGTTGCGTGCGTTAAAGAAAAGTGAGAAGAGCAGCTCTCCCTTTGCCTAGAGTTCAGGAGAGCAGGGGCCGGCGGCGGATGCTGGGCTTTCACAGGCTAAGGACCCGCCTCGGCTCGCCCGGCTCCCAGAGGGCGTGACTGAGTCTGGAGCCAGGGCGCTCCTCTCCCGTGAGCTCCGTGTGTCCATGGGCTTCTTGGGGACTGTTGTGGAAGAGTCAGATATGAGAGCCAAGGAGCTGCGGTGAGGTATGTGCTGAAGACCGTCTAGTAGAGCGGGGTCAGGAATGTGAGTGGGAAGGCCTCCTGTCTAGAGGGCAAGCACCTTTGCTCTAGCCAAGAGTTAATTTGTGTTCTAACAAGATTGTTGTTGGTTTTTCCAGAGGAGGATGAAATTGATTTAAAAAATTTTTTTCGGAAGACATTAAAAAAAAAAAAAACCAACCGCTAATTATTTATTTATTTTAGGCTGCACTGACTGGGTCTGAGCTGTGGCACACGGGCTCCAGAGTGCCTAGGCTCAATTGCGCCGCAGCCTGTAGAATCTTCCCTGACAGGGATCGAATCCATGTCCCCTGCACTGGAAGGTGGATTCCCAACCACTGGACAGGGAAGTCCCCAATTTTTCATTTTTAACAAAATTTTATTTTTTATGGTTTTTTGATGTGGACCATTTTCAAAGTCTTTGTTGAATTTGTTACAATATTGCTTCTGCTGTGTTTCGGCTGTGAGGCACGTGACATCCCAGCTCTCCAGTCAGGGACTGGGCCCACAGCCCCTGCACTGGAAGGCAAAGGCTTGACCTCTCGAATGGCAGGGAAGTCCTGGAACTGAAAATTTCTTGATTTTAAAAAACTCTTCCTGAAGCAAACAAAACATATCTGATGACTGGATTTCTCTTGTGGTTCATCAGTTTGTGACTCCTGTTTTGGACCGAAGGGAAATTATACAGAAAGCGCGGCAGAGTTTCCGGCTTAGATGACCTTTCAAAGCTTTTCTGCCCTTGGCGCTCTCCTGAGCTACGTAGATGTGAAGGATGATTCATGGCGTCACTGTATCACCAGAGTCTGGCTCAGCACACGGAAAGAGCAGACGGGACGGAGGACAAATACGGATTTGCTGGAAGGAAGAGGGTCTCTGGAATTAGTCTGTGTGTGACCCATCCTCATTTTATGGCTGTAAATGTTAATTTCTGGTTGTAATAGAGCGGAGGTTATGTAAGCAAGTTTTGAAAGAGGCCAAGAAATACTTAAAGTGGCAATAGAGAGGGAAGAAGGAGAAGCTGGAAGGGCAGGAGGCCAGGAGGGGGAGGGAGAAAGAAGGGAAGGGAAGGGAGGCGAGAGGGAGTGGAGGAAGGAAGAAGATTTCGGACTGAGGCTCCGATGTACAAAAAAGAAAATTAAGAGTCTGAGGCCTCTCTGCTCCCAGCCCAGTGGCCTGGGGACGGCAGGAGGTCTTCTGCACGCTGCCTCATTCATCAATAAAGTGGCAGTGTTTCGGCTTAGCCACAAAAATAATCAGTGCGGTGGGCTTTTCATCCTGTGATGAAGCTCAGAGAGTCTAAAAGGAACCGAGATTGTTCCTGCTTCCCAGCCAACATGATTTCATCGCACCGGTATTGTCCATTATTAGGATACCGGCCGAATGCAGAGCCGAATGCAGAGCCGAGAGGAGAGGGCCTTCCTTCGCGAGGCAGCTGTGCCCTGGAGGAGGGTTTCCTCCTGGAGCGCAGGTGGTGACAGGATGGGGCGGCGCCTCTGAAAGGAGGGGCGCTTTCAGCGGGGGCAGACTCTCCCGGCTTCGAGTGGGTCCGTGACTCCGCCTGGGCGCGCCTCTCAGCCGTGTGCAGCATCCTGGGGACGGGCTCCGGTGCAGACGGTGGGATTCCGACCGGCCGCCCGTCTGACCGCTCGCCCCGCTGCTGGGCAGGCCGGGGAGTGCAGGGAGGGGCAGTGTCTGTAAGTCCCCAGACTCCTCCGCTTGGGAGAAGGTCGATCTGCAGTGTGGTCTGTGGACGCTCTCGTGAACGTGCGTGGCTCTGGCCTGCCTCCTTTCCCAGTCTCGCTTCCTACATCTCTCTCTGCACCTCCTGCAGTCACCTCCCACACGGCTATGTGCTCTCAAACCCAACTCAAGGTCTGACTCTGGGGAAACCCAGCCCACCGCAGGCAGTAGGGAACCTGTGTGGGTGGATTCAAGGGCAATTACGATTCCCACGGTGTCGGTGGGGCTGTGCGTCTTGTCAAATTCATAGGGTGAGGTCCAGACGCCGAGTACCTCAAAGTGAGACTTTATTTGAAGACAAGGTCTTTACAGACAAAATCAAGTTAAAGTGAGGTCATCAGAGGGAGACCAAACCTAAAGGAAATCCACCCTGAGTGTTCGCTGGAAGGACTGAAGCTGAAGCTCCAATACTTTGGCCACCTGATGAGAAGGGCTGATTCATTGGGAAAAAAACCCGATGCTTGGAAAGACTGAGGGCAGGAGGAGAAGGAGGGCAGCAGGGGATGAGGTGGTTAGGTAACATCATGGACTCATCTGAGCAAACCCTGGGAGAGCGTGAAGGACAGGGGAACCTGCTATGCTGCAGCTCCTGGGGTCTCGGAGACTCGGACACGAATTAGTCCCTGAACACCAGTAACATTAGAGGGGGCCCCAAGCCAATGTGCCTGGTGTCCCCATTAAAGGGGGAAATTAGGGTGGAGAGAGACATGCACAAAGAAAAGATAATATGAAGGGTCAGAGGGGGAGGACGCACAAGACAAGGAGAGAGACCTGGGCCAGATTCTCCCCTTGCTAAGGCGCTTCAGTCGTGTCCGACCCTTTAGACGGCAGCCCACCAGGCTCCCCCGTCCCTGGGATTCTCCAGGCAAGAACACTGGAGTGGGGTGCCATTGCCTTCTCCAGATCCTCCACTTAGAGCCCTTAAAAGGAACCAATGCCTTTTGTCTTTGACGCCTTTCTCTTTGCCCACATTGGTGTTAAGTGCCATGATCTGGGGGCACTACATCCAAATGCTTGTCCCATTTGCTCCGTCATGGTGCCTGAAACTCTGACAGAAGTCCTCACTCCTCTGTGTCAAGCCACAAGAACCTTGGCTAACATTCACCAGTTTTCAAGAGAGAATTAAATTCTTAGCCAACACATCTTTACGTACAAGAATAAAACTTTTAGCTACCGGGAGTTTCCTGGAGGTCCAGTGGTTAGGACTCTGCGTTTTCACTGCTGAGGGCCAAGTTTCGATCCCTGATTAGGGCACTAAGCTTCTACAAGCCGCATGGCATGGCCCAAAGCATTAATTAAAAAAGACAATGTTTTAGCTGTTGATTCTTTTACATGGTCTCTAAAGAGAAAAGAAAGACTTTAGCAAACCGAACAGAGAGCAGGAAGGCTTTTTCATGGTTTTCTTTTGAACTTCTTGTTTTGTATTTTGGTTTGGCGGGTTAACAGTGTTGTGATAGTTTTAGGTGAAAGGTAAGGGGACTCAGCCGTACATATACACAGGTCCATTTCCCCGCAAGCTCCCCTCCCATCGAGACTGCCGCGCAGCACGGAGCAGATGCCCTGTGCTGTTTGTTGGTCCTCGCTGGTTTTCCATGTAAAATATAGCAGTGTGTACATGGCCAGGTGGCGCGGTGGTAAAGAATCCGCCTGTCGACGCAGGGGGGTTTTGACAAACGTGGTGGGGCTGGCTAGGGGAACATCATGAATAACACGGGTCTCAGGGTACTTCTAGCAGAGAAAGGTCCGTGGCTGCTGAGGCAGGAGGGCGTGAGGCATTTGGCAGCTGGTGAACATGTTGGGGCAGTTACATTAGGGGCTCCAGATCTGGGAAGCGGGGAGACGCTGGAAGGGGCCCCACAGTCTAGGTACTGGCTCCAGGAGCACTCTGCACTTTCGTATTGTCTAATATCTTGTTCGGGAGAAGGCGATGGCACCCCACTCCAGTACTCTTGCCTGGAAAATCCCATGGATGGAGGAGCCTGGTGGGCTGCAGTCCATGGGGTCGCAAAGAGTTGGGCACGACTGAGTGACTTCACTTTTCACTTTCATGCATTGGAGAAGGAAATGGCAACCCACTCCAGTGTTCTTGCCTGGAGAATCCCAGGGACGGGGGAGCCTGGTGGGCTGCCGTCTGTGGGGTCACACAGAGTAGGACACGACTGAAGCGACTTAGCAGCAGCAGCAGCAGCATCTTGGTCAAGGCAGTCTTTCTGTTCAGGGAACTTTTCTGATCACTCACGTGTGGCCCAGCCGTCACTTGCCCCAGGAAGCTTCATGTGCCGCCTTCTCGCTCGCCCTTTTCTGCCGGCATCCTCTGCCGTCCGACTCCAGTCCGCCCGCTCAGGAGACCCCATTCGATCTGCTGCATCTGTAGGGTCCTGCCTTCTCTTCCCGCCTTCCCACTTCCGCGGTCTCCTTCCGCTGCCATCTGGACTAGAACCCCCGACTTCCAGGGCTCAGTGCGACTGATGGCTTCCTTCTCCCTCTGTGTCTCCAGGACGGTCCATCTGTTCCCCGACCCTGCGCTGTACCTTCCTCTGTATTTTTGAGCAACGTGTCTATCTCACACCTGGACTGATTTTCTTCTCCTGACACAATCTCTGCACGATGTAAATACACTACTAACGTATCTATTAACTGAATGAAGTTCGATTTGCTTTTTCTGCCCTTCTCTGGGAACTGCTACCAGCCTCTGTGTGCCGGTGACATCCTGGCCTATTTCTTGAAGGAACTGTGGGATGCAACTCTTGGAATTCCGCTGAATACAGATTTACTGAGATCCGATTGAGTCAGAAGGAGTCTGTCTTCAGACATTCACCGATGATTCCTTGAGGGAGAGCTTTTCATTCTCAACATAAAATATTCACCTCGAATCCCATGGTTCTTACTTTCAGAAGGGTTTCTTGCACCAAGACTTTGATAATTTGATGGTAACTATGAGGGTTCATCTCAGGAAAACAAACACTAGCTAATACAGTCAAGATTGTACAATAAAAGCATAAAGTTAGAGCTGATGTTTATGTAGGAGAAAAGCATTTTCTGTACTTAGGGTTCACTTTAAGTTTCTTAGT
Organism: Oreotragus oreotragus; assembly: GCA_006410675.1. Taxonomy (NCBI): domain Eukaryota; kingdom Metazoa; phylum Chordata; class Mammalia; order Artiodactyla; family Bovidae; genus Oreotragus; species Oreotragus oreotragus. The sequence continues at coordinate 184,314 of SJYX01006298.1, read as the reverse complement.
TTTAGGCCTAGCTAAGGGAGAAGGCAATGGCACCCCACTCCAGTACTCTTGCCTAGAGAATCCCGTGGACAGAGGAGCCTGGTGGGCTACAGTCCATGGGGTCTCAAAGAGTCGGACATGACTGAGCGACTTCCCTTTCACTTTTCACTTTTATGCATTGGAGAAGGAAATGGCAACCCACTCCAGTGTTCTTGCCTGGAGAATTCCAGGGACGGAGGAGCCTGGTGGGCTGCTGTCTATGGGGTCACACAGAGTCGGACACAACTGACGTGACTTAGCAGCAGCAGCAAGGGTGAGTCTCTCTAAATCCTCTGGAGAATTCAAATTTTATCATATTACTATTTCCATTTTTCCAGATAGATAAGATGAATGATTCTATGAGCTGAATCTCATTCCCCTAAATTCATATGCTGAAGCCATAATCCCCCCAAGAATGCATTTGGAGGAAGGAAGTAGTGAGGTTAAGTGAGTCCGAAGGATGGGGCCCTGATCTGAGTGATCAGTGCCCTTATAAGAGGAGACAGCAGGGGGCTCTCTCTCCCGACGGCGAGAGGGTGACCCATCTAAGCCAGAGACAGCTGCCACCAGATCATGAATATGTCGGCACTCAGACCTTGGGCTTCCAGCTCCCATAACCATGAGGAAATAAATTTCTGTTGTTTAAGCCACCTGTGTGTTCCAACTTTTTGTGACAGTCCCTCTGTCCATGGGATTCTCCAGGCAAGAATGCTGGGGTGGGTTATCATGCCCTCTTCCAGGGGATCTTCCTGACTCAAGGATCAAACCTGGGTCTTCTGCGTTGCAGGTGGATTCTTTACCATCTGCACCACCAAGGAAGCCCCATAAAATGGTTTACTGAATAGTTTAAGTCCATTGTTGAGACATACTGCCCAGGAAAAAAAAAAAAGATTCTTTTCAAAATATCACCTTTCATTGACAAAGCACCTGATTACCCAAGAGTGCTGATGAAGATGTGTGAGATTAATGATGTTTTCATGCTTGCTAATACAACATTCATTCTGTGGCCCATGGATCAAGGAGTCATTTTAACTTTCAAGAATTATTGTTTAAGAAATACACTCTGTAAGGCTATGGATAGTGACTCTTATGATGGATCTGGGCCAAGTAAGGGTTCATCACTCCAAATGCTTTTAAGAACATCAGTGATTCATGGGAAGAGGTCAACATGTTAACATTAATAGGAGTTGGGAAGAAGTTGGTTCTGATAGTCATGGATGACTTTAGGCACAAGATTTCAGTGAAGGAAGTAACTGCAGATGTGGTGGAAATGGCAAACGAACTAGAATCAGAAGTGGGTCCTGAAGATGTGACCGAATTGCTGCCATTTTGTGATGAAATTTTATGCAGGAGCAAAGAAGGCAGTTCCTTGAGATGGAGAGACTACTCCTGGTGAAGATGCTGTGGAGAGTGTTAAAATGACAACACAGGATTTAGAATGTTACATACATTCAATTGGTAAAGTAGCAGCAAGTTTGTAGGGGATTGACTCGGATTTGGAAAGAAGTTACACTGTGGGTAAAATGCTATGAAACAGCGTTGCCTGCCGTAGGGATACCATTGGTGAAAAGAAGAGTCAGTTGTTGCGGCAAACTTCACTGTTGTCTTATTTTAAAAGACGGCCTCAATCACTGTAACTGTCAGCAGCCACCACCCTGAGCAATCAGAGCCATCAACATGAAGACAAGACCCTCCACCAGCAAAAGGACTTTAACTCGGTGAAGGCTTAGATCTGGGCTAGCACTTTTCAGTGACAGAGGCTCTTAAAATTGAGGTACGTATGTCTGTTTTAGACACGGTGCTGTTGAACGCCTGGTAGACTACGGCCCGGGCTTCCCTGGGGGCTCGGTGGGAAGAATCCACCTGCCAGTGCAGGAGATGCAGGTTCGACCTCTAAGTCTGGAAGGTCCCCTGGAGAAGGAGATGGCAACCCGCTCCAGTGTCCTTGCCTGGGAAATCCCATGGACAGAGCAGCCTGACAGGCTACAGTCTATGGGGTTGCAAGAGAGTCAGACGTGACTTAGTGACTAAACAATATGGCGTGAGCTGGACGTTCATGTGGACTGAAGACAGAGAGACTGCAACTTGCTTTAATGCGATCACTGCGTTATCGTGCTGGTTTGGAGCTGAACCCACAACGTCCGAGGTGTGCCTGTACACATGTGCTCTGCTTTCTGAAAATTTGCTTTATGCCACTTTGACTGAAGACCTACATTAGTACTTGTTCTCACTAACCAAAATAAATTTGAAGAGAATCTTTACTTTTACCAAAAAAAGTGACAAGCGAAGTGAGTGTCCACTGTGTGTCTTACAGTGGCCAGCACAGAGGCAGGGCACACCCAGCAGAGAGAACGGCCCCGCCACGCCCTTTCCGTGGGGACTGTGCTCAGCATCAGGCTGCTGTAGCTTCGTACCGTGTCTGTGAGCATCTCTGCTTTATTCCAGTTCACTTGTGCATCTGTTAGCCAGATGTGTCCTGAAGTAATTGTTTCTTTGCTGTATGCCATTTTGGCTTAGGAAAGGTTGCGTAAGAATGTTCATGTGGCACATACATACAATGGAATATTACTCAGCCAGAAAAAGGAACAAAACTGGGTCATTTGTAAAGTGTGGATGGACCTAGAGACTGTCATACAGGGTGAATTAAGTCAGAAAGAGAAAAGCAAGTATCCTATATTAATGCATATAAGTGGAATCTAGAAAAATGGTGTGGACAGTCTTATTTGCAAAGCAAAACAGAGAACAGATGTGGAGAACAAATGAGTGGATAACAAGGAGGAAAGGAGGGCTTGGGATGAATTGGGAGACTGGTGCTGAGACACGCACACCGTTGACACTGTGTATGAAAGTCACGAGTGATGAGAACCTGCTTCACAGCTCAGGGAACGCTTTCAATGCATGTCTATCTCCAGACACAGTGCTGCTGGACGCTTTGTAGACTACAGGGTTGGGAAGATCCCCTGGAGAAGGAAATGGCAAAGCACTCCACCGTTCTTGCCTGCGAAATCCCACGGACAAATGAGCCTGGTGGGCTACGGTCTCTGGGGTTGCACAGGTCGGCCGTGACTCAGTAACTAAACAACGAACACGAGTGAAGTGTGGTGCAATCATGACTTTCACATGCACTGAAAGCGATTTTTTCCTGTTTTCAATGCTCTGTGGTGACCCTAGTGGAAGGAAGGAAATCCTTAAGGGAGGGGACGCGTGTGTACACGTGGCGGACTCACTTTGCTGTATAGCTGACACTGGCACCACGTTGCAAAACAACTAAATTCCAATAAAAATGGTTTTTTAAAAAAGAATGCTCAACTTTTCAGTTGAAGAGAAACCTGTGAAAGGATGGATGCGCCTGCATTGTGACAACTGCTTCAGGATGATGTTCCCTCTGCTGTAAGAGGAAGAGTGTGGGCATTGTAGAGGGACGTGACCCGGGAGATAATGTTTAAGAGCGACGGTTGGCCGTGCTTTTTGTTGCTTGTTTCTGTGCTTTAGCCTGTCTCCTTTACAAGCTTTTCAAATCACTGATGTGACTTGAAAAGGATTCCGATTTATTTCTTAAAAACCGAGCATTTATTGTCATCTTATTCTGTACCCACCTCTGGAGTAAATCTATTTTGGAAAATTCAAGGAAATGAAGGCATAGTCAGGTCCTCAAGTCTAGTAGAGAGGAAAGGGGCCTGAGGCCCACGGAACAGTGGCAGGAGGCGGTCTGTAATCAGCGGCTGCACTGTGCAGGGCAGTCTCCCTTGTTAGCAATTAGTTCACGTTATGAGCTGGTGTGTAGCTAATAAAATAGAGACTCTGCAAGTCAGTCCTTTCCCTAATTCAGATTTGATGTGACTTGAAAAGGATTCCGATTTATTTCTTAAAAACCGAGCATTTATTGTCATCTTATTCTGTACCCACCTCTGGAGTAAATCTATTTTGGAAAATTCAAGGAAATGAAGGCATAGTCAGGTCCTCAAGTCTAGTAGAGAGGAAAGGGGCCTGAGGCCCACGGAACAGTGGCAGGAGGCGGTCTGTAATCAGCGGCTGCACTGTGCAGGGCAGTCTCCCTTGTTAGCAATTAGTTCACGTTATGAGCTGGTGTGTAGCTAATAAAATAGAGACTCTGCGAGTCAGTCCTTTCCCTAATTCAGATTTGTCTTATTGGTTAGTGAAATTTTATAACTTTTGAGGAAGAGTTCACTCAGTTTCTCTGCTATATGGAAGGTGTTTTGCTCATGTCCATATGGTTTAAACGTGTATTTTATTTTAGATAAAAAATGATGACTATTTCACTTAACGAGTGGAACAACACCTCAAAGCAGATATTTGGGAGACAAGGACATTTTTCTGAGATTTCCCCCGTGCTATTCCGACCCTGGGCCCCTTTTCTCTGACTCTGCATATAAATCTCTATCCATCTAGACCTGGTTTATATCTGCCTAGCTATCTGTGATATCTGTGGTGGTGGTTTAGTCACTAAATCGTGTCTGAGTCTTGTGACCCCGTGGACTGTAGCCCACCAGGCTCCTCTGTCCACGGGATATATCAGGCTAGAATACTGGGGTGGGTTGCCATTTCCTTCTCCAGGGCATCTTCCCAACCCAGAGATTAAAACTGGGTCTCCTGCATTGTACGCCGATTCTGCACCAGCTGAGCCACCAATACAATATATATATATGCACGCACAAAGTATATGTGCAGTATATATTTGCGCATTTTTGTTTAACACCTTGTATAACAGAGCCCTCTATAGCTGTAGAGTCAAGCTTGGCAAGTTTGGTTGCAGAATAGCTGTTGAACTAGCCACACGTGAAAAGCAGGGGAGACTGGATGGTAGCGAACAGGAAAGAGTGGCCTTCTCTGTAATAACAGGGCGTCTTCCCCCAATAGCCTGCGAGTCCGCCTGACGCTTCCGTGTAAGGTTTCGGTTGCTCTCAGGATGAAAACCAAACTGAACGCGGCTCGTAAAACCCTGCATAATCCAGCCCCGACGAGCTGCTCTCTGCTTCCCTCGGATCATGTTCCCTGTTACCAGACCCAGGTCACACTGGCCCCTTCCAGCCTCTCAAACGCACGACCTTGGCTGGTTCCAGTCCAGGGCCTGCGCAGGTCAAGCACCCTACTCACTCTCCACCCTTTCTTACCAGGGTAAGTTGGTAAAGAATCCGCCTGCAACGCAGGAGACCCCGGTTCGATTCCTGGGTTGGGGAGATCCCCTGGAGAAGGGATAGGCTACCCACTCCAGTGTTCTTGGACTTCCCTTGTGTCTCAGCTGGTAAAGAAGCTGCCTGCAATGTGGCAGACCTGGGTTCCATCCCTGGGTTAGAAAGATCCCTGGAGAAGGGAAAGGCTGCCCACTCCAGTAGTCTGGCCTGGAGAATTCCATGCACTGTATAGTCCATGGGGTCGCAAAGAGCTGGACACAGCTGAGTGAGTTTCAGTCACTCACTCAAGACAAAGTGGGAGGTTGTATTGTAAAGACCAAATGGGCAATATCACGGCCAGAGGGCTCAAACTGTGGCTAGACCTCCTGGAAACTGGGCCCCAGAAGCTGCTGGGAACCAAAGCTTCACTCCCAAGTCTCAGGAGTGCCGCGGTCTAAACCAGCGCAGCCTCACCCTGATTCTCTCTGCGTCTCTTCTCATAGGCAGCCGGCTGGGAGACTAATTCATAATGAGCCCCACAGACTTTGAACTCCGACATGGGTTTTTCAGTTCCTACATGAAATCCTTTGATTTGTATCACGGAGAAACCAGAAAGAGTCCTTGAGGAAAACTTGGACAGTTATTCTCTCTTTGAAACCATGCGACTTGCCCACACGCCCTTATGGTCATCAGCCACCAGGAATAAGAAGTCCTAAGAAGGAAAACCATCCTAACCTCTCTGAGAAAATCGCCCTTCATCTTTTAGAATTATGATATTTTGTTTGAATGTCTTTTATGTAATGATATTACCTACCATGACATTATGTAATGACAATCCTTACGAAGGGCGTCATTTTAATAATGGGTTGTCAGGGTGGTTAAACTCAGGCTGTGCAACTTGCAACTGTCCTGAGGATGCGGTTAGTGAATACATGCTGTTAAGACTGATTCAGGTGTTAGGAATAGGCAGAAAGCTTGCACTGGGGAGCCTTTCTGTGCCAGGCTCTGGTAGTAGGGAAAAGAATTGCATCTCTGTGGAAGCTGGGGCGCTAACATGAACGCTGATCTAGCTTACTGTCCCTGGAAGGAGGCAAGAAATGCAAAGGATTCAGAAATGTACTCACAGTGCCAGCTAGTAGTACTAACAGGTAATTTAACGCCTTTTATGTTTTCTGAAGCACAGGATATAGGAAAAATGAAAACATAATTTCTGTTCTTTGAGAGCTTTCCACGCACTGCGAGAGACTACATGACATCTTTACAAGGTGAGTGGGTGTGAGGCGGGCGATGGTGTGTAGGTTTCCACCCTCCCCCGACTGCCCCCCAGCTGTGTGGCTGCTTCGGGAGAACAGAGACAGTCCCATCACCTCTGTATTTCACAGAGTCCTTCTGAGCGTAAAATGGATGTGACGTTTCTCTGAAAGGTCAAAGGCACTCAGCACATATCATTACTGCCGTCTAGTTGCCAAGGTGTGTCTGATTCTCTGCGACCCCGCGGACTGCAGCCCGCCAGGCTCCTCTGTCCGTGGGATTTCCCAGGCAAGACTACTGGAGTGGGTTGGCATTTCCTTCTCCAGGGGATCTTCCTGACCCAGGGATCAAACTCGCATCTCCTGCATTCAGTTCAGTTAGTCGCTCCGTCGTGTCCGACTCTCTGCGACCCCATGGACTGCAGCACGCCAGGCCTCCCTGTCCATCACCTACTCCCAGACTTGCTCAAACTCATGTCCATCGAGCCGGTGATGCCATCCAACCATCTCATCCTCTGTCATCCCCTTCTCCTCCCGCCTTCAATCTTTCCCAGCATCAGAGTCCCTTCCAATGAGTCAGTTCTTCACATCGGGTGGCCAAAGTATTGGAACTTCAGCTTCAGCATCAGTCCTTCCAATGAATATTCAGGACTGATCTCCTTTATGATGGACTGGTTGGATCTCCTTGCGGTCCAAGGGCCTCTCAAGAGTCTCCTCCATCATGCGGGTGGATTCTTTACCACTGAGCCACGGGGGAAACCCCAGCAGATATTAGAGACTATTAGTCTTTCTTTCTTTGCTTTTCCTCTATCAGGAGGGAAGTGAAAGAAAGTAAAAGAGAAAGAAAGTGAAAGAGGAGCTTTGGTCAGAGTTGACGTAAAGGTGAAGGAGAGAGACAGTAAATATAATGAGTACATTTCCTGTTATTTTAGAAGGTCATACTTCCTCTGGAGAAAAATAAGGCAGGGCAAGGGGAATCAAAAGTTTGCAATTTTAAGAGTCAAGGTTCATTTTAAATGTCACTTCCTTGGAAATCATCTCCCTGGAATGTCTGTCCCGGTGTGGAAATGATTGATTGCAGATATGACCTGTGAAGGCAGGAAATGTGTGTCTGTGTGTGGATATGTATGCACATATATATGTGGGGTGTGTTTGCGTGTATGAGCTTGCAGGTGTGTGTGTAAGTTTCATTCTGGTCTCTAGAACACCTTCCACAGTGAACTGACAAAATGATGCGATGTGCAGGGGGTCCCCGTCCGTCCCCTTCCTGGTTCTGCCTTTATTAAAGGAGATTTTTCCTGACCTTGCTCCTTTCCTGTCTTGCCTGGACATTTTGAGACTCATAAAAAATGCTCGTGCCTCAGATGCTAAGAATAAGTGCCACAGTTTCTCAGCCGCAGGGAGCTGGCAAAGGTCACACCAGCCTGCGCCTGTGCCAATTGCTCCTCCGGGCCAGGCGGGCATGCTACTTCTCTTTTCCCCCAGGTTTCTCTGGGGTTAAAGACAAAAGGGGGAACCTTGATGAAGCTCCTGACCCTGAGAGGTGGCCACAATGGGCCTTGTCTTTCCCTAGGTGAATAGGCTCCCTTGTACCCTTGCTGGGTAAAGTGTGCAGTGTGGGAAGCCCTGTGTTCACAGAATGTGTTTCTCCCAGGTCACAGCTGGTGGGGGGTTGGGGGGAGGGTGGACGAGCTCATAGTTATTCCCAGTGAGGAAACCGGACCCTGGAAAATGGGTGACGCCTCAAGGGACAAGTCGGAACTGGAAATCAGGCTCCCTCAGGGCTGGTTAACTGACGGCCCAGCAGGGCAGGTGCTGCTGGAGATGGCATACGTGGAAGAGGAGCCTCTTCTATTGTTGATTAAAGGTGCCGTTTATCACGAGCTCGCGTGCTAAGTCGCTTCAGTTGTGTCCTGTGGGCCGTAGCCCGCCAGGCTCCTCTGTCCATGGGATTCTCCAGGCAAGGATGCTGGAGTGGGTTGCCACGCCCTCCTCCAGGGGATCTTCCCGACCCCGGGAATCGAACCCGTGTCTCTTACGTCACCGACGTTGGCAGGCAGGTTCTTTGCCATTAGCGCCAGCTGGGAAGCCCCGTTTATCATGAGAACGGGGAACGGTCGTTTACATTATAGCCGAATGTGCACGGTCATATGGGAGCCCAGTATGACCAATGGCTTCTCCCTGGGGAGACAGGTCAGCTGTTGATTGAATGCAGCAGGGCTGGGGCAGGACCTGTAGCAGGGTCTTGTGCTGGAGAAAGAAACCCACAGAGAGAGAGTCATGGTGTCAGCAACTACCTGTCTGAATAGGTCAGTCTACTGCGGGTTTTAGGCTCTAAGTCCTGTCCAACTCTTTTGTGACCCCATGGACGGTAGTCCCCCAGGCTCCTAGACAAGAATGCTGGAGTGAGGTGCCATGCCCTCCTCCAGGGAACCTTCCCCACCCAGGGGCTGAACCCACGTCTCCTGCATTGCAGATGGATTCTTCACCACCGAACCACCCGGGAAGCCTAGATCTACGTATTCTTGATGGGAAGGCTACAGGGAAGCAAATGAGGAGGGGTGGCTCAGAGAGGGTAGGAAAAGGACGCAGGGTCACACAGCTGGTTAGGAGTGGTGGTGGGGATGGAGCAGGCGGTGGTGAGAAGGACCCAGGGGTCTGGGTGGTAGTGCTGTGTTTCCACACCCTCGGCCCGAGGCTGCAGTCAGCGAGCCAGCACAAGGTCATGAGCAAACAAAGGACAATGAGCAAGGAGGGAAGGAGACTGTTCAGGGAAAGGTGAAGGGGGTTTCAGGTGAGGAAGCGGATCAGGTGAGTCTGGTCCACACCCAGTGCTGCTGAGTCTTTTTTTTTTTTTCCTACTTGTCATGTGCATAACGGTTTCATTTAACGATAATCTTGCTGCCCAGCTACCTCCAACAATATCAGCCATTCTCTCTGGGGCCTGGCACCAGAAGTGTGCCGTGACTGCCCTTGATTAGTTAGCAAAAATACCCAGCATCATCACTTGTCATGTTGAATTAAAAAATAATTCCTGGCTCTGTGGCAACCTAAATGGGAAGGAAATCGAAGAAAGAGGGGATATATGCTAACTGTGCATGCACAAGCGTATTCCCTTCGCTTTGCAGCAGAACCAATGCAGCGTTGTAAAGCAGCCACGTGGTCCAGTTGCTCAGCTGTGTCCGACCCTTTGCCACCACATGGCTTCCCTGCCCTTCACCATCTCCCGGAGTTTGCTCAGATTCGTGTCCGTTGACTCGGGGATGCCATCCAACCATCTCATTCTCTGCCGCCCTCTTCTCCTTTGATTGAAGGCAAAAGGAGAAAAGCAACTATACTATGATAAATTTTTTTTAAGAGTTAAAAAAAAAGAATTCCTTTCTGTATGCTCGTTTCTTCTGCTAAACTCTGAACGTACTGCTGACCACAGAACACACCAGGGATGACCTCACCTCATGGCCCTGCACTCGCCGTTCCCTCGGCTGGAATGCAGTTCCACCTGACATCTGTGTAACTTGTACCCGTGACTCCTTCAAATCTTTGCTCACGTATCACCTTCTGATGAGGCCTTCCTTGCTCACCCTATTTAAAATTGCAAACAATCTCCCTAATATCCTTTTCTGCTGTATTTTCCTGCATAGCAGTTATCACCATCTGACATAAAATGTTAATACTGATTTTTTTGGAGTATGGTTGCTTTGCAATGTTGTGTGAGTTTCTGCCATAAGAGAAGTGAATCAGCTGTACATACACAGATTAGCTCTTCTTTGGATTTCTTTCCTGTTCAGGCCACCCCAGAGCAGTGAGTAGGGTTCCCTGAGCGATACAGTAGGTTTTCATTAGTTATTGCTTTTATATGTAGTCTAGGTTCGATCCCTGGGTTGGGAAGATCCCCTGGAGAAGGGAATGACCACCCACTCCAGTATTCTTGCCTGGAGAATTCAGTGGACAGAGGAGCCTGGCGGGCTACAGTCCAATGTGTTGCAAAGAGTCAGACACGACCGAGCGGCTTTCGCTCACCTACTCGTCAACAGTGTATGTGCTTCTGACATAATGTTGACATATGATGTTGTTCTTGATTTCTCTCACTCCACGTCTGTGTCCGTTCATGAAGGCAGGGTTCTCTGCTGTATCCTCAGTGCCTACAACGGCCCCTGGCATATTGTAAGTACCCAGTAAATATTTGTGGACTAAACGGCCAGTTGGGGTGTGCACCTCTTCACGTGGGACACGCTTATCACGGTTCCTGGCACCTGGCACAGGCCCGATGTCTGTGGAATGAAAGACAACGCAGTTTGTTTCTGCCAGGGATTCGATTTAAAGCTGTCTTGATCATTTCCTATTATCTCCCTGGGCGTCGCGACTCCTGATTCCTTTTGTGAAGGGACGGCTGGGGCTGGGCGTTTGTTCTTGTTGGCGCCCCCTCAACTCTCTTTCGAAACAAAGCAGCCGCTTGCTGATGCCTTGTTTTTTTCCAGGGGACCTTCACTGTTCCAGTCGGCAGAGCCCACGCGAGCCCTGCTCACTTGCTGCGCTTCCCGTGCACGGCTGACACTTGCTAGACAGTGAATGAGCGTCTGTTGACTGAAGGGGCCAGGTATTGTTAGCAGTGCCAAGGAGAGCTTAAAATATGTTTCTTGACCTCAGGCACCCGAGTGAGTCATGCTTTAGGGAAATCCCCACCCCTCAGTGCTTCAGTACAGACATCTTTAGGGAAATTCCTTCATCTAAGGAGTCAACATTTACAAAATTATGCACTTCCTTGGGTTCCAAGATTGAACATGGGGATTCCTGCTGGTTAGTCACGTGGGAAAACTACGAACCACTTGCTCAGATTTCTCTATATTTAAGAATCCTTCTCTGAAGTCTCTCAACTTGCAGGAAAAAGGCAGAGACGGTGGGTCACCCAAAAGCCTATTTGGGTTAATCAAATAATAATAGTTAATACTAAAATATTCAACTTACTACTATTCTTTAGTTCATTAGTCAATAATAAAGATACTAAATTCACTTATCTTAACAGATAAGATCAGATTAAATGCGTTAGGCACAGAGTCTAAGATTCTGAAATATTTCTGTTAGCATTTTATCAATTTCTGTGATTTTTATTTTAAGGTACTCTCTCTTTTTTTTTAAATTTTAACTGGGTTTCTTATTATGAAGAATACATTTTGCTGTAATAAAATGAAAAGATCCATAAACATATTAAATAAAAAGGGGGCAGTGGCTCCTTTTCCCTCTGCCTCCCAATCTCATCACCTAGAGGTAACTTGCTACTTTTGCAGAAATGTTTTATGCTCAATAAGCATTTATTTACTGAAACAAAAATGATATGTTTTATGTAATTTTCTGCAACTTGCTAGTTTGCTTTATGTTGTGGAAATTTTGCTGCTGCTGCTGCTAAGTCACTTCAGTCGTGTCTGACTCTGTGCGACCCCATACACTAGGCTCCTCTGTCCACAGACTCCTCTTGTCTCCAGGCAAGAGCACTGTCGTGGGCTGCCGTTTCCTTCTCCGTGGAAATTCCAATAACCTGTGAATGGCAGTATGCGTTCTTCCCATTCAAAAGCTGAGTAGGGTTCCTTTGTGTGAGGGTGTTCTTCTTTATCTGTTTATTCTCCTAACGTCTTCCGGCGGGGATGTTGGGACAAACCTCAAGCATGGGTATTATGCTCTCTTGCCCAGCATTCTGACGATGAATGGGTAGAGACAGAATTGCTGGTGGGTGTGTCCTGTGTCAGTTACACAAACCGGGGCTTCTTTCCCCAGTTTCTTTCCTTACAGAGTTTGGTTCAGCGCGGGCCACAAGAGTCACTCTGCATGAGTTTGGTAGAGGGAAGGGAATGAAAGGGAAGTCCTGCTCCTTTCAGACTTCAGGGGCAGTGCAGAGCACCATGGGGCTGGGGAGAGAGAGACTGTCACAGCTCACGGACCTTGTCCCTTGGTCTTCGCGGTGGCTTAGCGGTAAAGCATCCGCCTGCAATGCAGGAGACGTCCCTAGGTAGGGAAGTCCCCCTGGAGGAGGGCACGGCAACCCACTCTGCTATTCTCGCTTGGGAAATCCCAAGGATCAAGGAGCCTGGCAGGCTATGGTCCCTAGGGCTACAAGGAGTGGGACACGACCGGCGTGAGTGAACGCGGCACACGCTGTGTCGCCTACGTGCTGGCTTACCTGGTTGCCATGGGACCGTTCAGCTCCTGCCAGGTCCCCGCAAGAGCATCTCCAACCCCTGGGCCAAGTGCAGGGTTTGCAAGCTTCCCTGCTGCCGTCTGCCCAACGCTTATAAAAATATGCTGTCATATTTTTGTAAATAAAAAAATGAGCAATTTTAATTCATATCGAATCAGTTTTTGATGTTGTATGCCAGTTTCCTAAATGCTGTTACTTATTTTCTTTACTCATTAATCTGATACTTTGTCTTAATATCATGTTCCTGTATTTACTTGAGTTTGTTTTCAGTATTTACTATTTTGTTCCACAGGTGTATTTTAACCCTATAACAGTTGTAACTTAATTTCAGTTCCTGAAGCTTTGAATTGTCTTTTGATATCGGATAGGGTGAAACATCTTATTCTTCTTCAGAAGTCTCCTGGCTTTTAGTATGTGTGTAAAGTTCTAGATAAGCTTTAATATCAACTGGTTCCATCAAATGTATCAGTATCTATGTGCATGCGTGCATGCTAAATCATTTCAGTCATGTCTAACTCTTTGCGACCCCATGGACTGTAGCCCACCAGGCTCCCCTGTCCATGGGATTCTCCAGGCAAGAAATACTGGAGTGGGTTGTCATGCCCTCCTCCAGGGGATCTTCCCGACTCAGGCATTGAACCCTCGTCTCCAAACGTTTCTTGCATCGGCGGGCAGGTTCTTTACTGCTAGTCCCTCCCGCGAAGCCCGTATCAGTGTCTACTTCATACTGACTCATTGGATGAAAACGATAAGCTTTCATTACTGCTCATGCTCTAGGGGTCAGCCAGCTGGTGTTTCCGACTTCAGCTGGGGAGGCCTGTGCATCTGCAGTGAATCCTGGATAGGGCTGCAGCTTGGCTGTCTCTCACCTCTTTATCTGGGGTTGGCTGGCTAGAGGGAGCCCTTGGGTAGGGCGACTGGGGTCTTGTCCACATAGTGTCACAGACCCCAACAGGCTAGCCCAGACTCTTCACAGGACAGTGGCCGGCTCTAAGAGCCAACGTCTCTCTCTCTGTTTTAAAAAGTTATTCTATCTGTTAGTTTATTTTCGGCTCTGCCGTGTCTTTGCGGCTGCACAGGGTCTTTCTTTAGCTGCAGGGATGGGGGCTCATCTCGCGTTGCGGGCGGGGGTGCGGAGCTGCTCATCGTGGTGGCTTTTGCGGCGGGGCACCGGCTCCAGGACATGTGGACTCAGTGGCTGCGGCTCGCAGGCTTGGCTGCCGCGTGGCACGTGGGATCCGCAGGCTTGGCTGCCGCGTGGCACGTGGGATCTGCCCAGGCCAGGGACTGAGCCCGAGTCTCCTGCACTGGCAGGCGGATTCCTCACCACTGGGCCGTCAGAGGAGCCCAGGTCAGAGCCTCCTGAAGCTTGGTCTCAGCATCCACAGCGCCACCCCTTCAGCCACGCTCTGTCGGACAAAGTCATGAAACAGGGCAAGGTTGAAAGAGGGGAGAAACAGATTCAGTCTCTGGGAGGCTGGAACCGCAGTCACTTTGCTAAGGGTATGCTGAAGGGAAACGCTTGACTGGGGTCCCTGATACCGTCGTGACACAACCAAGCAACGCGAGCAGAAAGCTCACTGGATTGGGTGCGCCCTAAAGTGGCCGATTTAATTCTACGAGAAGTGACGTTTTCACGTTTTGAGCCTTCTTATCTGACAACATGGTAATTTCCATTTATTCTGTCATGCCTTTCTGCTGTACTCGGTCCCTCAGCCGTGTCTGGCTCTTTGAAGCCCCATGGACAGTAGCGCACCAGGCTCCTCTGTCTGTGGGATTCTGCAGGCAACAGTGCTGGAGTGGGTTGCCACTTCCTTCTCCAGGGGATCTTCCTGACCCAGGGATCGACACTGTATCTCTGCATCTCCTGCAACGGAGGGCAGTTTCTTTACCACTAGCCCCGCCTGGGAAGCCGTACGTCCTTCTACAGATCTTTATAATTTTCTTTATATCGGGTGGTGCGTTTCTTAAAAAATTAAGTTGGTTCCTAAGTAGCAACCAGTATTTCATTTCTGGTATAAATTAAATCCCTCTTCGGTTGCATTGTCTAATCCAGTGTTGCCCAGTAGTAATAAGAGCAAACTATATGAGCCACAGTCATAGCTGAAAATTTTCTTATAGTCACATTAAAAAGAAATAGATGAAGTTAATTTTTCGTAATAGATTTCATTCAACACTGTGTATCTAAAGTACCATATTCAGCATGATTTGCGGCCGTTGAGACATTTTATGTTCTTTCTGTGCTGAGACCTCCCACGTTGCTACTGTTTAGTCACTAAGTCGTGTCCAGCTCTTTTCCAGCCGCAGAGATTGTAGCCCGCCAGGCTCCTCTGTGCATGGGATTTCCCAGGCAAGCATACCGCAGTGGGTCGCCATTTGCTTTTCTAAAGGATCTTCCAGACCCAGGGATCAAACCGACAGTCTCTGCGTTGGCAGGAAGATTCTTTACCACTGAGCCACTGGAGAAGCCTGCCTTAGTCACGAATCAAACGCTGAACGCCAGGCGTGTCTAGCTGGTCCAACGGACAGCTCAGAACTGGTCAGTTACGGCTATTCATCTTTTATGCTTTTCTTCCCTGGACATCAGACTAAAACCTTTTATGAGCTCATGATAGTTTTCAGTTGGTTCTCTGTTTTTGTTGTTGTTTTTTACATTGCAATATAATAATCTGTCAACTGTAACGTTTTTATTCCACTTAAATTTTAACAATTTATTTAATTTTAAAAATCTGCCATAGTGGTTATGATTACCAGAAAAATGTTAAATGATTACTGAGAGGGACAACTGTTTTGCTCCATATGGGATGTTAATGGAAATGACTTCAGTATTTCACATTCAGGGTGATGTTCACTGCTAGCTTCTGGAACATACTTTTCCTTACCAACATAAAGAAATCTACTTCTATTCCTAATTTTCAGACTTGTTATTTTCATTGCCCCTAAAGTGTGTTATATTTTACCAAATGCTTTCTGGGCATATGTTATGATAATCATATGATTTTCTCTTTTAATATATAATAAGATAAATCATATTAATAGACATTCTAACCTTGGAAGGAATTCCAATGTTAGTTTTTTATACCAATAAAAAAGACTCATTTGGCTAATTTTTTATTTCAAGGCTTTTGCAATTGACTAAATGGGTTTTTTTTTGTGGTTTTATTTTGGTGTGTGTACATGTGCTGTCTGATTCTGCCTTTGATACCAGTGTTATATCTATTGTGTACTCAGAGTGTTTAAATACCACAGGAATGATCAGTTCCTGGCAGGTTCCAAAGAACATTAAGATACAAGCCATGATATTCTGATGTCTCTGATGGTGGATGGAGCTTAGACTACTTTTCAACTCTGACACTGTATTTACGTCTTTTTCTCTTTTGTGTTAGCTTGCGTGTGTGTGTGTGCAGTCACTAAGTCGTGTCTGACTCTGCAACCGCATGGACTGTAGCCTGCCAGGCTCCTCTGTCCATGGGATTTTCCCGGCAAGAACACTGGAGTGGGTTGCCATTTCCTCCTGCAGGGGATCTTGCTGACCCGGGGGTTGAACCTCGTCTCCTGGGTCTCCTGCTCTGCAGGCGGATTCTTTTCCACTGAGCCACCTGGGAAGCTCATGTGTTAGTTTAATAATGTGTGTTTTCCTGAGAAATAGAGCATGATGGTTAGATTTTTAAGTTTAAAATGACATAGGATACTCTCTTGTAACTTTTATTACACAATATTTTAATCATTCCCTAGAACATAGAGAATATCTGATGGATATGCACTCACCCAGCACCTATCAGTATTTGACTATACTTATTTAATATTTTAAAAAAGCAGTAATGATACTCTTGACGCTTCTGTGTGCCCATCTCTGATCTCATTTCTTTTCTCTCCAGAGACAACCACAGTCTCACATTTGTCATTAACATTCCCATATCTGCTTTTCTATTTTTACTACATATTTCTGTCTCCATTATAGCCCACAGTTTATTTATATTTATTTTAAAGCTTCACATCTAGGATGTCCTAATGCTCATAACATTCACATCTCTGGCATTTTTCATTATAACGGTTCTAAGATTTATCTGTACTGATCTACATAACTCCTGGTCATATTTAATTTTTTGCTGATCAGATACAAATGAACTGTTCTTTCTCATAACTTAAAATTACCTCTAAGAAATTCCCCTCATTTCTCAGTCCCAGTGGCATTTATTTGTTTTGTTTTCTGTCTCTTTTTTACCCAAAGGACTGGTGATATGTTTTCTATTATACTGGTCATTTTAAAGACCCAGTTCCTGGTTTTATTTATCAGATCCATTAAAAAATTTCTTATACATCGTTACTTTCTACTTTTGCTGTATTTATCTTTAATTTCTTTCTAGATTCTTTTGGTTGTGTGCGCGTGTGTGTGTATATGTGTTGGTATTTGCTTGCAAAGTGTTCATTTATTTTAGCTGTCCACATAGTCTAATACATGCATTTACAAATATAGTTTTTCTCCTCTACCACTGTTGCTACCATTCACAGATCCTGATATACACTTAGTGATCAGTTATTTCTAAATAGTTTGAAATTTGAGGATGAGCTTCACTTCACCTCGAGTATAAATACACAGGCTATTTCAATATGCCAGAATGGTTGATATTCTTTTTGACTAGACTTTTGTTAATTTCTGTGGTTTCTTACATTGTTGTCAAAGAATGTGTTTTGTATAATTAGTTCATATCTGAATGATAGTTTGGTTGGAAATGAATTCTAGATTCAAAATAATTTGATCTTGGTAGACATTTTTCTTCCCTTTGACTTTTGGTATTCTTTAGAGTAGATGACTTAGCAGCAGCAGCAGAGTAAATGCAAAATCTGATGGCAGTCTACTTCTTGGTCACATATAGATCACTTGTATTTTTCTTTTTTTTATCTTCCATTAATATGTGATGTATTCATTCTACCCTTGTGGCTAGAAGCTTGTCTAATTTTCAGTGTTGTTGGCAAGATCTGGGTGAACTGTTTGGATCTGAAAGCTTAAGATACTTTTTCAAGCCCAGAGAAATGTCCTTCTGTTGTTTAAATGATTTTATCATTCTCCTGTCTGTTCATCTTGAGCTTTTATTAAATGGGTGTTTATTTCTTGTCTCTTAACTTGGGTTCATGATTCTCGTCCCTGCTGCTGGCATTTCTAATAATTTTATAATTTACAGTCTCAACACCAGTGTGAAACAAAAATAACTTCTTAACATTTCATTACAACTGAACTCAATATTTTTTCCACTGAAGGCAAAAAAAAAAAAAAAAAGGAATCTTTCCAATCTAAGGCAACTAAGTCACTTTCAGTTGTAAACATGGCCCATTCAGGATTTAAACAACTCAAATCAGTTCAAAATTCTCTCTCCTTTTTATTCCCTTCTTCCCCCTGGCGGGGGTCCAAGCTCCCAGGACGTTTCTGTATTGTCCTGGCATTGCAGGTAGGACATTTAGTACGATGGATTATGAAGTCTAGGACATTCAGTACAATGAGCTCCTCTGTTCTCACTCGCTCTATGTGGAGGGAGCTGGTGCTTCCTGGTTCCTATTGTCATGTGCTTATAACCGCTGCTGCCCGTAGCCAAGTCTTGACTTCCCTGTTAAGAAGTGTATACTCTGCATTCTCTTTGCATAGTTCTGAGGTGCCTTCAGTTTTCTAATATTTGTTTCATAATTGATCGGTAGCTTATCACTGTTTTCTACCGAGGTGTCAGGATTCTGTGAAGTCACTCTTGGCCCTTCTGCCTTCATCATCCACTGCTGGCATACTGTTTGCTGCCATGTTGGATGCAGAAAACCCCTAGAAGGCTTGACATGACCCTAGGAAGTGAGGCACAGGTATCTTCTCTTTCAGATTCCTCTACAAAATAAGGCAGGGTCTTTTTAGCACCTATACTGACCTTCTCTGGGACTCATCTGGGGTTGGAGGGTACTGGGGTCCTGGGGCACTGGGTCCTTCTTAAGATCCAGACAGCATCTAATCTAATCAGGTATATGCAGTTTATCCTCCCTTGCCTACTGATCGTATCTTTGATTTTTGCTGGTCTCAGCCTATTGATAGTAAAGCTATCCCTAGAAATGCCTAGGGGCCCAGTGACCTTCTCACTGACATCTCCTCTTTGCAAACTAATGTAACTAGACTAACTCATGTGGTTCTTATTATTATGGAAATATACCCTCTAGCAATAACCATTAGGGAACTTTGAAGACAGATAGAGTTTATTACTTACAAGCCTGCCAGTGTATAAGGCATGCCAGGGGGCATACAAGGAAGCCTCTGGTAGAGACACATGGAGAGCGCTTGACCATACGCCTGGGAATCTGCTTTGACTGAGGTTGAGCATGGGGGTTTGGGTTTCCCTGGATTGCTCTTTACTAGTGAATTAAAAACATAAGAGTGGGAATTTAAAGCAAGGGAAGAGAGAAAGAAAGAAAGAAAAAAGTACCC
Source organism: Oreotragus oreotragus (assembly GCA_006410675.1). Taxonomy (NCBI): domain Eukaryota; kingdom Metazoa; phylum Chordata; class Mammalia; order Artiodactyla; family Bovidae; genus Oreotragus; species Oreotragus oreotragus. The sequence continues at coordinate 165,270 of SJYX01006298.1, read as the reverse complement.
AAATGGTCACATAAACCAGTATCTCTAAAACAAGGGAAACTCATAGGCTAGGGAGCAAAGCAGATAGTTGAGATGGCCTTCCTAGATGTGTTGAAGCCGATGCGTCTTTGAAGTGGATGCCTCAGCCACCAAAACTTAAAACCAGACACTTGCATTACAAAAAGAAAAGGCAACTGTCAGGGCTTACATTGCGATCTCTTTTTCCTTCTAGGTAAGAACATGACTCTTTATTCTTAGTGTGAATTTTAGCCTCTCCATATAAATTCTTTGCTTCCTATCTTCCAGGATTGCTATTTATAGTAAAAGATCCATGTTGGGGAATTCCAAGGAAAACTGTTTGTTTTTAACACAGCCTTTCTTGCAATTAAAAGCTTAATGTCAACACTATTTTTTCTTTAAGGCATTAGACAAATCTATTTAGACATTTAATTGGTTTCGTTAGTTCAGGATGTATCAGGCCCACTCCTGAAGGGAAAAATTTTGACAAATAATCACTGCCTTCTGAATCATGGGGATAAAACAGGGCTATAAGGAACACAAGGTATTGAATTGTGGTGGTGATCTGAAACATAGACTGCCAGCTATTTCTCCAACAAAGGTGGATTTATTTGGGACTAGTCCATGGGGTCGCTAAGTCAGACATGACTGAGCAACTTCACTTTCACTTTTCACTTTCATGCATTGGAGAAGGACATGGCAACCCACTCTAGTGTTCTTGCCTGGAGAATCCCAGGAACCGGGGAGCCTGGTGGGCTGCCGTCTATGGGGTCGCATAGAGTCGGACACGACTGAACTGACTTAGCAGCAGCAGCAGCAGCAGCAGAGAATTGCAATTCAGGGTCTCCAACCACGGCGAGTGTGTGCAAATCCCCACATGGCAAGGGGGATATTTTTATAGAGGGGAAGAGGGAGTTGGGAGGGTGACAGTAAGAAAGAGTCCGTGACTTTTCACTGGCCAAGTCCTTGCCAGGGAAGAAAGTGAAAGTCGCTCAGTCACGTCTGACTCTTTGCCACCCCGTGGAGTGTAAGTCCATGTAAATTTCCAGGCCAGAACACTGGAGGGGCTAGCCATTCCCTTCTCCAGGGGATCTTCCCAGTTCAGGGATCAAATCCAAGTCTCCCACACTGCAGGTGCTTCTTTACCAGCTGAACCACCAGGGAAGCCCATGAATATTGGAGTGGATAGCCTGTCTCATCTCCAGCAGATCTTCCTGATCCAGGAATTGCACTGGAGTCTCTGGCATTGCAGGTGGATTCTTTACCAGCGGAGCTACCAGGAACGCCCTGCCAGGGAAAAGAGGAGCTTTCACTCTTCCTGTTGGGCTCTGCTGTTGTTGCAGGATGTGAGAGCTCCCCCTGCTCGTCTCCCAGCTTTGTTTAATTGAAGCTTCTGTTCATTATTATTATTTTTTGCCATTCCCCCTTTTGATCAAGGCCTTTCTCTGAAAACTTTACTCATCAAGAGTCAGGTTTTCTAGTTTCATAGGCTTTTCCTCCCAATTCCAGGAAGGATCTTTTCTGGGTGTCGTGTCTCATGTTGGGGGAAAATGCACAGATGGGAAGTCTGTTCAAGTCAATAGGGGGGGCTTCAGTTCAGTTCAGTCACTCAGTCGTATCTGACTCTTTGTGACGCCCTAGACTGCAGCATGCCAGGCCTCCCTGTCCATCACAACCTCCCGGAGTTTGCTCAAACTCACGTCCATCGAGTGGGTGATGCCATCCAACCATCTCATCCTCTGTGAGGGGTAGGAAGGAGAACGCTAAGGTACGTTTTATCTGTTAAGTTCATACGTTATCAAGATCATAGACATGAGAGATCATCTGAAATTCATCCTCAAAAGCTTGGGAAGGAGCTTCCTACAGGCCTGGTCTGGATATCATGGGAAAGCTGTCTCATCAGATGTCTGCTTCAGCTCCAGAAAATCTCTACTGCTAGATCACCAGATGATACGTAGGCTCAGTCAGTGTCTGGTACTTTCTGGAGGGATGTCACATGAATCTATGAATCTATTCCTTGGCATTTGGTGACACAAGAGTTGGTTAGCACCATCTAATGCTACGGATCTTTCCAATCAGGTTGAAGAGAATTCTCCTGCAGTCGTCTTTTCCAGTAGACAAAATCTCTAGGTTGCAAGGTGTGATGCTTAAAGGCCCTTTTCTCCCGAGGTCGCCCTGTAAAAAATTGCTCTACCAAAACATGGCAATATAGAAGCAGTTAGGGCTTGGCGATGTTAGAATATCTCTCCTTTTATCAGTTGTGGGTCAGACGAATTAGGAGCCCAGTACATTGGGCATCCTGTGACTATCTCAAAGGTGAGAGTTTATGGGTTTCTAAAGAGGTTATACTGTATTTCTAAAGATCTATCTATCTGCATATAAATTATAGAAGCAGTTAGGGCTTGGCGATGTTAGAATATCTCTCCTTTTATCAGTTGTGGGTCAGACGAATTAGGAGCCCAGTACATTGGGCATCCTGTGACTATCTCAAAGGTGAGAGTTTATGGGTTTCTAAAGAGGTTATACTGTATTTCTAAAGATCTATCTATCTGCATATAAATATATATATTTCTAAAGAAATATAAGATTTAGAAGAACTAACGCAATGCTTTTGGCCAGGAATTTTGAGGACCTCTAAAAATTTTGCTGAGTCTTAATAATGCCANATAAGGCATGCCAGGGGGCATACAAGGAAGCCTCTGGTAGAGACACATGGAGAGCGCTTGACCATACGCCTGGGAATCTGCTTTGACTGAGGTTGAGCATGGGGGTTTGGGTTTCCCTGGATTGCTCTTTACTAGTGAATTAAAAACATAAGAGTGGGAATTTAAAGCAAGGGAAGAGAGAAAGAAAGAAAGAAAAAAGTACCCAAATGGTCACATAAACCAGTATCTCTAAAACAAGGGAAACTCATAGGCTAGGGAGCAAAGCAGATAGTTGAGATGGCCTTCCTAGATGTGTTGAAGCCGATGCGTCTTTGAAGTGGATGCCTCAGCCACCAAAACTTAAAACCAGACACTTGCATTACAAAAAGAAAAGGCAACTGTCAGGGCTTACATTGCGATCTCTTTTTCCTTCTAGGTAAGAACATGACTCTTTATTCTTAGTGTGAATTTTAGCCTCTCCATATAAATTCTTTGCTTCCTATCTTCCAGGATTGCTATTTATAGTAAAAGATCCATGTTGGGGAATTCCAAGGAAAACTGTTTGTTTTTAACACAGCCTTTCTTGCAATTAAAAGCTTAATGTCAACACTATTTTTTCTTTAAGGCATTAGACAAATCTATTTAGACATTTAATTGGTTTCGTTAGTTCAGGATGTATCAGGCCCACTCCTGAAGGGAAAAATTTTGACAAATAATCACTGCCTTCTGAATCATGGGGATAAAACAGGGCTATAAGGAACACAAGGTATTGAATTGTGGTGGTGATCTGAAACATAGACTGCCAGCTATTTCTCCAACAAAGGTGGATTTATTTGGGACTAGTCCATGGGGTCGCTAAGTCAGACATGACTGAGCAACTTCACTTTCACTTTTCACTTTCATGCATTGGAGAAGGACATGGCAACCCACTCTAGTGTTCTTGCCTGGAGAATCCCAGGAACCGGGGAGCCTGGTGGGCTGCCGTCTATGGGGTCGCATAGAGTCGGACACGACTGAACTGACTTAGCAGCAGCAGCAGCAGCAGCAGAGAATTGCAATTCAGGGTCTCCAACCACGGCGAGTGTGTGCAAATCCCCACATGGCAAGGGGGATATTTTTATAGAGGGGAAGAGGGAGTTGGGAGGGTGACAGTAAGAAAGAGTCCGTGACTTTTCGTTGGCCAAGTCCTTGCCAGGGAAGAAAGTGAAAGTCGCTCAGTCACGTCTGACTCTTTGCCACCCCGTGGAGTGTAAGTCCATGTAAATTTCCAGGCCAGAACACTGGAGGGGCTAGCCATTCCCTTCTCCAGGGGATCTTCCCAGTTCAGGGATCAAATCCAAGTCTCCCACACTGCAGGTGCTTCTTTACCAGCTGAACCACCAGGGAAGCCCATGAATATTGGAGTGGATAGCCTGTCTCTTCTCCAGCAGATCTTCCTGATCCAGGAATTGCACTGGAGTCTCTGGCATTGCAGGTGGATTCTTTACCAGCGGAGCTACCAGGAACGCCCTGCCAGGGAAAAGAGGAGCTTTCACTCTTCCTGTTGGGCTCTGCTGTTGTTGCAGGATGTGAGAGCTCCCCCTGCTCGTCTCCCAGCTTTGTTTAATTGAAGCTTCTGTTCATTATTATTATTTTTTGCCATTCCCCCTTTTGATCAAGGCCTTTCTCTGAAAACTTTACTCATCAAGAGTCAGGTTTTCTAGTTTCATAGGCTTTTCCTCCCAATTCCAGGAAGGATCTTTTCTGGGTGTCGTGTCTCATGTTGGGGGAAAATGCACAGATGGGAAGTCTGTTCAAGTCAATAGGGGGGGCTTCAGTTCAGTTCAGTCACTCAGTCGTATCTGACTCTTTGTGACGCCCTAGACTGCAGCATGCCAGGCCTCCCTGTCCATCACCACCTCCCGGAGTTTGCTCAAACTCACGTCCATCGAGTGGGTGATGCCATCCAACCATCTCATCCTCTGTGAGGGGTAGGAAGGAGAACGCTAAGGTACGTTTTATCTGTTAAGTTCATACGTTATCAAGATCATAGACATGAGAGATCATCTGAAATTCATCCTCAAAAGCTTGGGAAGGAGCTTCCTACAGGCCTGGTCTGGATATCATGGGAAAGCTGTCTCATCAGATGTCTGCTTCAGCTCCAGAAAATCTCTACTGCTAGATCACCAGATGATACGTAGGCTCAGTCAGTGTCTGGTACTTTCTGGAGGGATGTCACATGAATCTATGAATCTATTCCTTGGCATTTGGTGACACAAGAGTTGGTTAGCACCATCTAATGCTACGGATCTTTCCAATCAGGTTGAAGAGAATTCTCCTGCAGTCGTCTTTTCCAGTAGACAAAATCTCTAGGTTGCAAGGTGTGATGCTTAAAGGCCCTTTTCTCCCGAGGTCGCCCTGTAAAAAATTGCTCTACCAAAACATGGCAATTTTTAATAGAAGCAATTAGGGCTTGGCAATGTTAGAATATCTCTCCTTTTATCAGTTGTGGGTCAGACGAATTAGGAGCCCAGTACATTGCGCACCCTGTGACTATCTCAAAGGTGAGAGTTTATGGGTTTCTAAACAGGTTATACTATATTTCTAAAGATCTATCTATCTGTATATAAATATATATATTTCTAAAGAAATATAAGATTTAGAAGGACTAACGCAATGCTTTTGGCCAGGAATTTTGAGGACCTCTAAAAATTTTGCTGAGTCTTAATAATGCCATTGGTGTGTTCAGCTAAACCAGAGAATTGAGAGTGGTGAAATGAAGTGTTGTAAAGCTGGCCAAACAGCTCGGACTGGCTTAGGCACCTGGGCACTACAGTGGGCTCCTTAATCACTATGACGTTCAAGAGGCGTTCACCAGGCAGAGATGATCTTTTCCAAAAGATCTTTAGCCATCAAGGAGGTGTAGTAGCTTGTCTGCAATAGACAGCTTCTGTCCAGTGTGAAAAACATACAGGCTACGTCTAATACACACTTATATCTATTATTCAGAGGAAGTTGTGTGGAATCCATTTGCCAGACCCTAAATGGTCTGATAGGCAGATAAAAAGTCCAGGAGCAGTCTGATCAGGCTTCCTGGGTTGTACTTTGGACAAGTGGGACAAGTAAGGGAGGCACTTTGGGGGCTTATTAATCCTTCCCCACCAATATTGACTCATGAAGACTATCACTTGTCAGTAGACCATTTGTTTAATGTATGCATACTGTTGAGGACTGGGAACTGTATAGAGTGTCTGGTAGGACGTTGGTGCTATTTGATCTAAGCAATAGCTTTCTCTTTTCATCAAACCAACAATTGGTGAATTTCCAATTTTGCTTTTCCCTTTTTGAGGCCAATTATTGAGCCAGTTTTTCTAAGTTATCATTTAGGAGACTATCCGTTTGCTCGTGATGGAGGTTTGACTACTGTAGGTCTCTTTAAGGGAAATAGCAGAAGGTAGAGAAATAGCAGCAAGGTGATTTCCCCTCATTTCCAGAAAGCTGAGTTTAGAATGCCCCCGAATCTTAATAGAAGTATTAAGTAAAGTAATACTTTTACTTAATGCAGATAAAAGTATCACATTCAATAATTCTTGAACATAGGGGCTGATTTTAATTTCCTCTGGAAGTAAGGAAGACGTACTGCTTCTAAAACATTCCAGAATCATGAGCTACTCTAAAAATATATTTACTGTCAATATAAATATTGGCAGTTTGTCCTTGGCTAACGTACAGCTCTACGTAAGAGCACATAATTTAGTCTGTTGGACCAAAGTAGCCATAGATAAAGATGCTGCTCAACAGCTTCGAAAAGAGTTCGAATAGCGTCTCCAGCACAGTACTTGCTATTGTCACCTTTGCAGTAAGAACCATTAGTGAACCAGGAGAGGCCGGAGTCCAGAGTACCCAGTGGAATTTCCTGCAGTTCATCATCAGGCGTCAGGAGGTGGTCCGTCAGCGTTGAGCAATCAGCTAGTTTGTCAGTGCTGGAGAGGAGAAGAGCAAGAATTACGTGAGGTGCAGTTAACGGCAGGACTTCATAGGCGGTGAGGTGGTTGGCTGGAAACTGTTGACGTGATGAAAATTCAGGAGAGATTCTTCTGCCTGAGTGAAAATGACACAGGAGAGCCCACAACAGTTTTCTCAGCGGCCTCAACCGGAAGGGCCGTGGCCTCAGTGGCCCTCAGGCAAGGCTCGTACCCTTGCGCCGCTGGGTCAGGCTGCTGACTTCTCTATACTATGGGTCAATGGTGTCTCCGTTTTTCTGGATGAGCACCCCAAGGGCACTTCCTCCCTTTTCATATTAAAAAAGAAAAAAAGGGGAAAGGGAATCTGATCATTGGGATGCTCAAGGGCAGCTGGGTTCATCAAACTTTCCTTTGAGGCCTTGAAGGTGATCATTCAGTTCTTCCCATAACATTGAGTCAAGGTTGTTTTTATTGAATAAAACACATGGAGGAGAAGTTTGGCCTTGAAAGAGAAATTGGAATCCAGTTTTGGCAATAACAGATCAGCGGAGAAAACCTCATCGTCAGTACTTAGTTCAGGGTTTTGGGAAACTTGTGGTACCAAGAAGTCTATTTGGGTCTAGGTGTAGTCCTTGTTCTGGTATCAGATGCCCTAAACACTGAACTTGGATTGGGCAAACTGCAACTTTTCATTTTTTTTTCGCCCCAGTTTACTTAATGTTTAAAAAAATTTTTTTTATTAAAACATCTTTATTGAGGGATAACTTACATACTGTACATGCATTCACTGTAAATGTACACTTTGATGATTTCTAGTAAATTTGCAAAATTGTATAACCATCACCACACTGTTTTGGGAAACTTGTGGTACCAAGAAGTCTATTTGGGTCTAGGTGTAGTCCTTGTTCTGGTATCAGATGCCCTAAACACTGAACTTGGATTGGGCAAACTGCAACTTTTCATTTTTTTTTCGCCCCAGTTTACTTAATGTTTAAAAAAATTTTTTTTATTAAAACATCTTTATTGAGGGATAACTTACATACTGTACATGCATTCACTGTAAATGTACACTTTGATGATTTCTAGTAAATTTGCAAAATTGTATAACCATCACCACACACCAGTTTGAGAACATTTCCATCCTTCCAAAATGTTTCTTCATGTCCATTTGCAGCCAATCTCTATTCCCACCCTTAACCTCAGACAACCACGAGTCTGCTTTCTGTCACTACATAATTGCCTTTTCCAGATATTTTATCTTTTAAAATTTCAATTGCCACCACATTGTATTTCTCCAGTCACAGTTGCTGGACACAATGGGAACAGACTAGGAATAATCCAAGTGTCCAACAACTGTGAATGGAGAAATCAAATGTGACTGCAATTAAAATTTTAAAAGATAAAATATATGGAAAATGCAATTTTCTTCAGTGACCTTCTGTCCTTTTAAAATGAAGGGCGTGCTGTCTTCCTGTGAGGAAGCTATCGTGGTCTGTGTGCAGCTTGGGAAAGAATTTCCAAACATGAGGCAGAATGAGAAAAGAATGAAGTTTATTAGAGTGGGAAAAGCTGTTAGAACTGTGGGCAGGCTCAAGGGAGAGACAACCCCTGTCACAGGCTGAAGTGATGTGCTCAGTGGTATCCGGCTCTTTTGTGACCCCATGGACAGCAGTCCACCAGGTTCCTCTGTGGGATTTTCTAGGCAGGAATACTGGAGTGGGCTCCCCTTTCCTTTTCCAAGGAAGCTTCCTGACCCAGGAATGAAACCATGGCTCCCGTGTCTCTGGAACTGCAGGTGGGTTCTTTACTGGCTAAACGAATGGGGAAGCCCAGGCTAGTAGCTAATTTTTACAGCCTGGAGATGGAGAAAATTCCTGCTGGAAAGGTAGCATAGGGGATGGTTAGGATGCTATAGGGTGGATAATAGGGTGGATATTTACCTAATATGGGGTCAGGGAATGGTCAGATTTAGATCCAGAGGCTCACGGCAACGGTGGCTATGGGGCTCAGTCCAGTTCCAGATATTTTTTTCTTGTGACCTTGGTATAGGGCTCCACACCTGTGACCTTGGTATAGGGCTCCACACCTGTGACCTTGGTATAGGGCTCCACACCTGTGACCTTGGTATAGGGCTCCACACCTGTGACCTTGGTATAGGGCTCCACACCTGTGACCTTGGTATAGGGCTCCACACCTGTGACCTTGGTATAGGGCTCCACACCTGTGACCTTGGTATAGGGCTCCACACCTGTGACCTTGGTATAGGGCTCCACACCTGTGACCTTGGTATAGGGCTCCACACCTGTGACCTTGGTATAGGGCTCCACACCTGTGACCTTGGTATAGGGCTCCACACCTGTGACCTTGGTATAGGGCTCCACACCTGTGACCTTGGTATAGGGCTCCACACCTGTGACCTTGGTATAGGGCTCCACACCTGTGACCTTGGTATAGGGCTCCACACCTGTGACCTTGGTATAGGGCTCCACACCTGTGACCTTGGTATAGGGCTCCACACCTGTGACCTTGGTATAGGGCTCCACACCTGTGACCTTGGTATAGGGCTCCACACCTGTGACCTTGGTATAGGGCTCCACACCTGTGACCTTGGTATAGGGCTCCACACCTGTGACCTTGGTATAGGGCTCCACACCTGTGACCTTGGTATAGGGCTCCACACCTGTGACCTTGGTATAGGGCTCCACACCTGTGACCTTGGTATAGGGCTCCACACCTGTGACCTTGGTATAGGGCTCCACACCTGTGACCTTGGTATAGGGCTCCACACCTGTGACCTTGGTATAGGGCTCCACACCTGTGACCTTGGTATAGGGCTCCACACCTGTGACCTTGGTATAGGGCTCCACACCTGTGACCTTGGTATAGGGCTCCACACCTGTGACCTTGGTATAGGGCTCCACACCTGTGACCTTGGTATAGGGCTCCACACCTGTGACCTTGGTATAGGGCTCCACAGAGGCTGACAAGGAGAGCAGAAAAGCAATTCATCCACATACGGCAACAAAGTCGAACCTCTAGGGAACTTTGTATATATTATCCAGATCAGCCTTCAGGATTAGAACAAATAAGGACTCTCAGTACAACCCTGAGGCTCGACTGTCCAGGTGAACTGTTTCTCTCCGTGCTGCTGCTGCTAAGTTGCTTCAATCGTGTCCAACTCTATGCGACCCCATAGACAGCAGCCCACCAGGCTCCCCCGTCCTCGGGATTCTCCAGGCAAGAACACTGGAGTGGGTTGCCATTTCCTTCTCCAATGCATGAAAGTGAAAAGTGAAAGTGAAGTCGCTCAGTCGTGTCTGACTCTTAGCGGCCCCATGGACTGCAGCCCACCAGGCTTCTCCGTCCATGGGGTTTTCCAGGCAAGAGTACTGGAGTGGGGTGCCATGGCCTTCTCCCATTTCTCTCCTTAAGTGAATGGAAAAAGATATTTTCTAGCTTCATGAACTGGAATATTAAAGACGGCATTGGAGAAATCACTAATAGTAAAAAAATTTATTTTCAGTGGGAATGAATGTTAATAATGTATGTAGATAAGGAAAGCAGGGTGTCTAGGGATAACAGTGTTTTTGTTGTTTGAAGGTCCTGGACAAGCCTCCAGACTCAGTCCTTGGGCCTTCTCACCTACAATGGGAATGTTACAGACAAGTACAAGGCTGATGAGGGAGGCCTTGGCCCCGGGACCTTCTCTTATGGGATTCATGCCTTGCAGAGCCTCTTGCTCCTGCTGTTGTTCAGTTGCTGACACGCCCCACGCTCTGTGACCCCTTGGACTGCAGCACACCAGGCTCCTCTGTCCTCCGCTATCCCCTGGACTTTGCTCAGATTCATGTCTATTGAGTTGGTGATGCTCTCTAACCATCCCATCCTCTTTAAATGATTAAGTCTGGAAATATTGAGGGGTCTATTTGAATTTTGATGGGAGGCGTCCTGTGAATTTTGCCAACAGCAGTTGGAGATTTTGCCCATAAGAAAAGTGGTCGCTGACTTAACAGGAATAAATGCTCAGTGTTTAGAGCAAAGAAAGTGCTAATATTGTCCGAAACAACAAATAAGATGTCAAAGTATCATTCAATCCATCTGGTTGGTTACTCTGATGATAACTGTCAAATTCTAGAATTATTTCCTCACTTTGGGAGAAAGAAATTCTGGCATGATGCTTCTCTAAAAAGTCTTGGCCTCCAAGGGCTTAAACAAAAAGGGAAAAATTCAGAGACAGGAACCTACCGAGGTTCATTAGAATCCATCTGGTTGGTTACTCTGATGATAACTGTCAAATTCTAGAATTATTTCCTCACTTTGGGAGAAAGAAATTCTGGCATGATGCTTCTCTAAAAAGTCTTGGCCTCCAAGGGCTTAAACAAAAAGGGAAAAATTCAGAGACAGGAACCTACCGAGGTTCATTAGAGATCCCCACTGTTTGAGGCAGGGACTGCTTTACAATAGCAGGCTGGAGCACCAGGAGTTGTGGTCCTGGAGTCTTAAAGATTGGAAGAGAGTCATCCCCGATCTGGAGAAGTATTCTCCAGGCAAGTGTGAAGAGTGCCTGTAGTCCTTGGAATTTTGTCATTGAGAATTGGGAGGACATTGGAAAGGCTGGCTGCTTCGAGGGCTGAAGGTGCCTAAACACTTAAATCTGTGACATTTCCCACCCCGGCCTGATTCGGCAATAGCAGAAACTGGTTTTGGTTTCATTTAGGAGCCCTTTATACACTGGAGTCAAAGATTAAGAATGTTAACAGTGTTCTCTTGAGATGACTCATCTGGAGTGCAAGCGGGCTCATCTGCCAGACTAAGTCTGGAGTGGACCAGTTTCTTGGTCCATCCTGGTCCTTTTTACTGGAAGAGAAAGATCTTGGTTCAGCCCATTTATAAACACTGAGTTAAAAGCTGCTCGGGTGGAATTAACATCTGAAAGGAGATCAGAATTTTTAAGTCAACTGTAATAACCATGAATAAGTTCATAAGAGCTTTCGCGCGTGCAAGCCTGCATTTTGTTCCAATCAACAGCATTTGCTAAATCCCAGAAACTGCTTGATGAAGGCCCCTAGCAATTGCCTATGCCTGTTCACACAGTAGAGCTTTCCTGGTGGCTCAGATGATAAAACCTGCCTGCAGTGCGGGAGACCCAGATTCCATCCCNAGGAGATCAGAATTTTTAAGTCAACTGTAATAACCATGAATAAGTTCATAAGAGCTTTCGCGCGTGCAAGCCTGCATTTTGTTCCAATCAACAGCATTTGCTAAATCCCAGAAACTGCTTGATGAAGGCCCCTAGCAATTGCCTACGCCTGTTCACACAGTAGAGCTTTCCTGGTGGCTCAGATGATAAAACCTGCCTGCAGTGCGGGAGACCCAGATTCCATCCCCGGGTATAAAAAGTTAGCAGACTGGTCTCCCGGCTGTAGTTCTAGAAAGTTTTCAGGACTTTCCCTATTAGCGGGTTTCATCCAGTGTTGAGCCTGGCCTTCCCGACAAGCGTATGAACTAGCTGATATGAGTCAGAGACAGGAGGCTGATGAGTTTGAGTGACTGTGCTAAATTCCAGGAGAGAGGAGGCCTCCTTCCTCCCGCCGGCCTCTGCTCTCAGCACAGGGCACGAGCGCGCCCCCTGCTGGTCTCCCAGCTCTAACTGAGGTTTCTGTTTATTTACAGTGGGAACGGATGGTGGTGGTGAAAATCCAGTGCTTAAAATCCCCAAGTATTGCTCGACTGGAACCAGGACCTCATCTTTGGAAATACTAGTTACATTGTCAGACGTGTTTGTGATTATTTTGTGGCCACTGCCGGCCCTGCTTTCTGCCCCCATCAGGACTCCCCAGAGGTCTGGCCGAAGTTGGTGACAACACGTTTGAGAGGGCTTGGCAGGTCCAGTTCTGAGCACTTCACCTTTCCCTCCCTCCATGGCCCCTATAAAGTGACTTTGTTTTCTGTGACTTCCCACTGTTATTGGCACAGTCCTGAGAGATGGCTTCCCCTAGCAGCTGCTGCCACATATATAATTTCTCTCTGTATAAGTTCTGTTACCTACATGAACTGCTCTCTCTCTGATTCTGACCAGACTAACTGTGATCCTGTTCACTGACCTGTTCACCAACAAGCCCATCGACACGTCTGCACATCGGGTCGCCAGGCAAAGCCTTGCTCTGCTTTTGCCTCCTGTGTGACTAAGGTAGGGTTGGTTTTTGTGACTTGAGCTTTAGTCTGTGTATGCAATGATATAGGCAAGTTCCTAGAAGGGGAGAGGGTTGTGACCATACTCGACGCAACCACGAGCCCCAGGCTGCATTTTCTGATTCTACAGCCTGAGGAACAAGGAAGTGAAGGAGGCCCCGAGGAAAGCGCTTCATAAAGCACAGTTGTACTAATTATCTTCACAGTTCTGCAAAATGCTCATCAAAACCCGCCTCTGTTGTACTAACCATCTGGGCCCCGGTTATCATTTGCCAGCGGTTGCCCCACATGAGACGTGGAATCAGCCCCCCAGAGGTAGGGTATCTTCCGGTGAGGAGTTCCCCGTGAAGCCTGCCTCCAGGGAAAGCAATGCAAGACGCAGGCAGAATACCAACAAAGAAATTCCGTATTTTAATGGGGAGAAATACCAATAAAGACTTGAAATTAAATTGAGTAATGGCAACAACAGGGAAGCTTGACATCAGCAGGAACATTAATATTGAGCTAGAGAAGAGTAAAACGGAATAGGGGGGTGATGAGATGACAATTGCTCGGTGGGTTTATGAGAACTACTAACCAGAGATGGCTTTCTCACCTGTGAGGGCATTTCCTTCTGTGATCAGGAACGTTGCGCTTTGTCTGAGCGATTCGTAACTGTATTTTTAAGTGAGAAGTTCCATGTAAAGTGCTTGGCCTGGTGCCTGGTACTTCGTGGCTCCTCAGGGATGTTGGCTGTTTCTGGGGCATCAGTTATTATTAGTGGGTTCTACATTCTTAAAAAAAAAAAAAACCAACAAAGAAATTCCGTATTTTAATGGGGAGAAATACCAATAAAGACTTGAAATTAAATTGAGTAATGGCAACAACAGGGAAGCTTGACATCAGCAGGAACATTAATATTGAGCTAGAGAAGAGTAAAACGGAATAGGGGGGTGATGAGATGACAATTGCTCGGTGGGTTTATGAGAACTACTAACCAGAGATGGCTTTCTCACCTGTGAGGGCATTTCCTTCTGTGATCAGGAACGTTGCGCTTTGTCTGAGCGATTCGTAACTGTATTTTTAAGTGAGAAGTTCCATGTAAAGTGCTTGGCCTGGTGCCTGGTACTTCGTGGCTCCTCAGGGATGTTGGCTGTTTCTGGGGCATCAGTTATTATTAGTGGGTTCTACATTCTTAAAAAAAAAAAAAGGGTCAGTGGCTCAGCCATGTCTGACTCTTTGCCGCCCTTTGGACTATGTAGCCCACCAGGCTCCTCTGTCCGTGGGATTCTCCAGACAAGAGTACTGGAGTGAATTGCCGTCTTCTCCACCAGGGGATCTTCCCGCCCCGGGGACGGAAGCCGTGCCTCCTGCACTGACAGGTGGATTCTTTACCACTGCACCGCCTGAGAAGCCCGTGAGTATGAGAGCAGATGCTTATTTCTGCATGTCACTGAATTGGTGCGTAGCTCAGTAAACATTCTATTGTCAAATACTTTTGAGAATTGCTGCACAGTACATGCTTCCTTTCGGAGCTTTATAAAGCATATTATCACACTAAAGCGTCCGAGAAATTATTTAATACAGACAGCTTACGTCATTTAACCCAGTTTCCAAGGCATCTTTGAGCATTAAATCCTTTTTTGGTATGTTAAAAGTAAAAGAAAAAAAAATTAAATGCTAACTGGAGTTTGACCTAATTTTTTTCTATTTAGGAGAGACATTTCCCTTTGTTGAGGAAAACATCTCAAAGGGCATCTGGATTATGGAATTTAAGAACCCCATGTATGGTCTAAGTGGAAGGTATTTGGGTATTAAAGATTTAGATTATCACGCATAACAATATACAAAGAATTTTGAGTCTTCTCTCAGTGGATTGGATTGGATGGGGGATTTGGAAGATGGGGGAATTGGGAGAAGACAGATAAATAGATGATCTTGGTAGAGAAAGATGTGGGTTATATGGTAGCAGGCAGGTTTCAGGTTGGGGTGGGGAGCAGCCGGTGACACATTTCTTGCGATGGGCGTGACTGGGGAACCTGTAGCACAATGACAGCAATTACTCAATTCTCATTTTCTCCTTTTTCTGGGTAGTACTATGAACCCGAGTTTCTTGCAATAAATTTTATTAAAAATCTGTTACCCAAATAAACACACCATGTTGGTTTTGCTTCAGAGAGTGAAGGACGGAGAAAACAGGCCATGCTGTACCCTGGTGTGATGTGATACGGAGGAGGGTGAGAAGTGATGGGAAGTGGGCAAGAGTGTAAAGAACACTTGAGCAGAGGCAAGAAAACAGCCCCACGGATACAACTGTGAGCCCCAGCTCGTCCTCGGAAATTCGGGGCGGGGGGCTCTGGACCTTACACCGCACAAAGGATGCACAAAGGGTGAGGGGCGTGGCGCAGATACCTGTGTGCGTCTCTACATTTTCTAGATTATGTCAGCAGGAACACTGGAGCCACGTGACCGGATTCTGGTCCCTGGGATGTGAGTGGGAGGGAGGCAGACCAGACCTGTCTTTAGTGACATCCTCGGTGATCTTTCCCTGACTCCCCTGCACTGGCAGTATTGACGTCTACCTGTTCTAAATGGCTTAGCTGCAAGGCAGAGGAGAATGACTCAACCCACACTGGATTTTTCAAGGGTAAGTATAAATTCACTGTGTTAAGTCACTGTGATTTTAAGGTAATTTGTTAATCCAGCATGACCCAGAGGACTCACCTCTTCACCCAGTGAGCTCTGGCATGGATGTGTCTTGTGTGTGGCCATAAAAACATATTGTTTTGGGCAGAAGGGACTGTGGCTTAGGCAGAATCCGTTAGCAGCTAGTGAGCCCAGGGCAGACTCAATTTCTGGCCCACTCCCTGGGTAGCTCTAAGACCGTGGGCTTCTCTTGGCCACATTTCCTCATCCATGCCAATGGGCAGTTTGTTCTCTCTCAGTCCCGCAGGGATCTTGTGATGATGAAGGGAGTGCTTTGAAACGGTTAAAGCTACTCTGCAAACATTAGATCTGACTGACTTTCCTGTGTTTTCTTTTCCTAAGTGGAGGGTAGAGGGGAACGATAATGGAACATCCTTAGGGGAGTAAACGGCCCTTGTCAAGCCTGTGCCCTGAATCCGCTGGTCCCGCACTCCCTTTTCAAGCGCGCATCCTAGCCCCAGCGCCATGGTGAACTCTATTTGAGACTGACAAAGAGGAAAGTTAGTAATACCGGTTCTCTTTACTTAGGATCTTGATATTTTATTCGTTATGGATTTTTGCAGTGGAATTTATTTTTTAGCTATATCTTATGACTGTTTATCTTGTTTACTAAAGCTTTGGGTGCCCCCTTAACTGGCATCCGAGGTGAGTGCCTCACTCCTCACCGTGGTCCTGGACTCACCTAATCCCATCCTGTGCTACAGCCGCGGTGCCTCGCTGGTCCCGGGAGGAGGCCCTGGGCTTTCTGGACCCTGTGAAGTTGCTCACGGTGTCCCCCTTCCTGAAGAGTCTTGCCCGTCATTCTCCTGCCAACACTTGCATCCAAACTGCCTGCCCAAGTCCACCTCCACTGGGAAGCCGCCCCTGATCTACCCCAACTGTAGGCAACCTGGCCTTACACTGACTCCCCTTGGCACCTTAGCTCTACCTCTCTTAGGAGCTTAGTGCTTGTTACCCGTAGGATGGATAGTTATGTAACCTACTAGGTTGTCTAGTCCTTGAAGACAGCCGTTGTGTGTGTTTTTTTTAAGAAGGATTTGTTTCATTATGTATCTCCTGCTCTTCATTTAGAATGCTTAGCACAGTGATGAATCCACGATAGAGGTGGTATCATTTTCTCTTGGTTCTCATAATTGTCCAAGAGAGCAATTATTCTGTAATTATTCTGTTCTCCCCATCTTCCTTAGTTCCCTTTCTGAACTGAGACATCTTGAAATTCAGTGACTAAACCAAAATGCCTCTGAATATGGAGCTAAAGAAATACTGCAGTGTTAAAGATGCAGAGAGTTGGCAAAGGCCGTGCCAACAAAAAGGATGTGCCAATTTCTCCTCTGGGCAACATGCCAGGCTTTTGTTTTCCCCGTGATTTCATTTGTTTTTAAAGGAAAAAAAGGGAGCAAGGGTTGGGGGAAGACAGTGAAACCCCCGACTTCCAGACAGGGCCGCCTTAGAAGACATGATGTATCTTGGTGAGGTCACGATGTTGAGTCCCCGAGGTGTCCTTCTGAACAATGTGATCAAAGCCTCGTGTTTACAAAACACCCTATTCCTTCTAGGATGTGGCCACACCGATGAGGGCACAGTTCCTGACATTGTTTTGACTAGAGAAGCTAAAGCCAGAGATACCTCACTTCTCCAGGGGCCGTGCAGAACCGGGCTTCAGGCTTTTCAGACTCAACTAAGTGGGTGTGTTGAAGGGCTTTGGGAGCTGGGACTGGGACCAGGAGCCTTGCTAGGAATCCACGTGAGAAATAACTAAACGGCCTTTCCTTAGAGACCACACCAGCTATTGACCGGGGACATCAGACTTCCAGAGACTATCTTATCCAAAAGAGATTGAATTGCATTGGAGTTGGGAGCCCAGACAAAGAGGCTTTTCTCCAGTCTTTGCTCCCCTAGCCTGGAACTGAACAAAAACTAGGATGAGACATATATAATGAACCAGGGTTAGCAAATCATGGAAACAGAAAGATTAACGGAGGAGAGAGAAGAAAGTGCTCAACAGACCACAACTGGCAAGGAACTCGAGGGTGATACATGCAGGGACCAACCTTCAGGCAGCTATGACATTACTGTCCCCAAGGTGATTTACTAGTGTGTGCGTGTGGTGCGTGGAGTGTAGGAGGAGGGGAAGGGCATTGAGGCCTGGAGAGATAAGGTGATTTGCTCAGGGTCATCACCAAGCAGGCTTGGGAGGATAAGATCTACCCAGACCCCCTGCTCCCCAGCACAGCGGTCTCTCCCCAGACCCTTAAGATTCTCAAGCAGTGGAAGAGAAATGACTTTTTAGAGACAAAGGAAAAATTAGTGGAAAAGAGAGGAGAGCAGGGAAAAGGTGAAGTGGAGTTCAGGTGAGGAAACCATTCCGGTCGCCTTGGTTCACGCCCAGTTCAGACCACCAGATCCAATTTCTTGGATTCAATGTTCTCTCCAATACGTCAGCCTGGCTGCCAAAGTCTAACGCTTTAAAGATGATCAAATACCTTCTCCACTCCCCTGCACTGCAGCTCTGCCAGAGGAATTTCTATTAGCACAAGAGTCTCCATCAGCCTTCAGAGACGGAGAGACTGCAGAGCTGGTTTTCATGCTTGTCTGCATAAAGGCAGACATTTCTCTGGTCCTCTTGGGCTGTTGGAATCGACTTGTGATGCATGTAAAATCCTGCTTTAAGATAAATAGGGCTTCTGTGTGCAGTTTTGTTCCTAATGGCAGTTCCATTTTAGCTGTGCAATCTTGGAGGCAAGATGGAGTTACTTAAACTCTGTCTCAGTTGCCTCATCTGTGAAGTGGGGATAATAAAAGTTCCTGCCTCATAAAGTGAATGTGGGGATTAACTGACTTACTATATAAATCACTTAGAATAGTGTCTATATATGTGCACTCTGTTATTAAAGAAAATATCGTCCTTTTAAGGTCTATTTTTGTGCTCTACAGCAGCTCCCCGCTGGCGGTCTGTTTCACACATGGCAGTGTATATCTGCTAATGCCACTCTCCCCATTCATGCCACCTTCTCCTCTCAGATGACCCAGAGGAGAGGGAGGGGGTGGGCGGCTCACAAGGGAGAGGATTCATGTATTCAGAGAACAAAGATCATGGCATCTGGCCCCAACACTTCATGGGAAATAGATGGGGAAACAGTGGAAACAGTGTCAGACTTCATTTTGGGGGGATCCAAAATCACTGCAGATGGTGACTGCAGCCATGAAATTAAAAGACGCTTACTCCCTGGAAGAAAAGTTATGACCAAACTAGATAGCATAATGAAAAGCAGAGACATTACTTTGCCAACAAAGGTCCGTCTAGTCAAGGCTATGGTTTTTCATGTGGTCATGATGGATGTGAGAGTTGGACTGTGAAGAAAGCTGAGCGCCAAAGAATTGATGCTTTTGAACTGTGGTGTTGGAGAAGACTCTTGAGGGTGCCTTGGACTGCAAGGAGATCCAACTAGTCCATTCTGAAGACAATCAACCCTGGGTGTTCTTTGGAAGGAATGATGCTAAAGCTGAAACTCTAGTACTTTGGCCACCTCATGCGAAGTTGACTCATTAGAAAAGACTCTGATGCGGGGAGGGATTGGGGGCAGGAAGAGAAGGGGACGACCGAGGATGAGATGGCTGGATGGCATCACCAGCTCAACAAACGTGAGTTTGAGTGAACTCTGGGAGATGGTGATGGACAGGGAGGCCTGGCATGCTGCGATTCATGGGGTCACAGAGTCGGACACGACTGAGTGACTGAACTGAACTGAACTGATAGCTGATTCATGTTATTGTACAGCAGAAACTAATACAACATTGTAAAGCAATTATATTCCAATTAAAAATAGTAAAAAAAAAATCTATTTTTGGTAAGCTAAGAGGATCTAATTAAGACAACAGCTTTCTGTTAGGTAAGCACACTGTTGTGTTGAGATTGGTAGGCTAAGTCCAAGGATGGCTTATGATCTCTACGAATATTCATCAATTTTATTGGGTTCTTAAGACTTTAGCTTTTATTTTTAAATGTTTTCATAAAAATAAATATAATCACTTCAAGATCTGCACAATGCCTTTCTCTCTGCAGTGTGCTTTACATCTCATTGATAACTTTGTTGCACAAAAGCATGTTGAGGTTTGCTGTGTGCTGAGCTCCGGGGCACATACGCTGACCAGGGAAGACAGTCTCAAGGAGACTTCCTGCAGGTAGTAGGCTCTGAGCTGGGGTCTGAAGGTGGGGTGAGGCTTGGGCAGGAGGACACTGAGGAAGGGAAAGTTAAGATGTTTCAGCAGTAGTAATGGCCTGCGGAAAGCCCAGAGGTGTGAGTGAAGGTGGGGGATTAGAGAAGCCGCAAATAATTCAGGTGGCTGGAGAAAGGGGTGAGGGTGGGCTGTGGCTGTGGGTTCAAGGAGTGAGAAGCGAGAAAGAGGCAAAAGGGAGTAAGTAGGGGAGACCTCATGGAGGGCTTTCCCCAACACACTCAGGAGTCTAAGAGCATCCTGTCCTTGATGGGGCGCCATGCCTGGAGTTTTTAGGTTGATTACTGGCTGCACTGTCTTTGCTGCTGCACACAGGCTTTCTCTCGCTGTGGCGAGCTGGGCAGTACTCTCCAGGTGTGGCGGGGCCTCTCATTGCCCTGGCACCTCTTGTTACAGAGTTTAGGCTCAGTAGCTGTGGTGCGTGGTCCCCGCTGCTCTGTGGCAGGCGGAACCTTCCAGACCAGGGATGGACCTCACGTCTCCTGCCCTGGCAAGTGGATCCTTAACCACTGAACCACCAGAGAAGTTCTGTGTCTGGATTTTTTAACAGGGGAATGATGTCAGCAATTAGAGTTCAATATTTAGATTATGTTTATTTAAAAATGTTTTGAAATTGAACTATAGTTGGTTTAAAATATTGTGTTAGCATCAGTTGTACAGCATAGTGATTCAGTATTTTTGTAGGTTTTACTCCAATGCAGTTTATTACACGATATGGCTATAATTCCCTGTACTCTACAGTATAGCCTCATTGCGTATCTATTTTACGCCTAGTAGTTTGAATCTGATAATCCCATACTCCTAGTTTGTCCCTCCCCCTTTCCCCCTCCCCTTTGGTAGCCATGGTTTGTTCTGTTTTACATATACATTTACTTGTATTACTTTGCAGATTCCACATACAAGTGATACCACATAATATTCGTCTTTCTCTTACTTATTAAGCATAATAGGTCCATTCATGTTGCTGCAAATGCATTATTTCTTTTTTCGTGGCTGAGTAATATTCATACATATACATAGAGAGAAAGAGCACATTTTTTTTTTTTTTTTGGATGCGCTGTGCAGCTTGTGGGATCTTAGTTCCCCAAGCAGGGCTTGACCCCAGGCGTGCTGCCGTGGACGTGCGGAGTCCTGGCCACTGTCCAGGACGTTTCCATGGGACATATTCTCAATCCAGCCATCTGTTGATGGGCACATGTGTTGCTTCCCTGACTTGGCTATTATAAATCGTGCTGCTATGAACACCGGGTGCATGTGGCTTTCTGAATTAGAATTTTCAGTTTTTCTGGATATATACCCAGGAATGGAATTCCTGGATCATATGGTAGTTCTATTTTTAGTTTTTAAAGCAAACTATATAATAGTGTTCTCCATAATGGCTACACCAATGTACACTCCAATCAGTAGTGTACATCCTACCCAATGTTTGTTACTTGTAGACTTTTTTTATGATAGCCATTCTGACAGATGTGAGGTGATAGCCCATTGTTGAAATAAACTCAAAATGTTTTGAAGACTAAATATAAGAATGGAAACCATAAAACTCCAAGAAGAGAACACAGGCAGAATACTGACATAAAGCACAGCAGTATTTTCTTGGCTCAGTCTCCTAAAGCAAAAGAAATAAAAGCAAAAATAAACAAAGGGGACCCAACTAAACTTAACAGCGTTGGCACAGCAAAGTATACCATTGACAGAAATGCAAAGATAGCCTAGGGAATGGGGGAAAATAACTGCAAATAACATGAAGGATAAGGGATGAATATCCAAAATATACAAACAGCTCAAATAACTCCATATTAAAAAAAAAAAAAAAACCAATGAAAAAGGGGAGGAGAACTGAACAGGCATTTTTTAAAAGAAGAAATTCAAATGAGCGCAATTCCACTAGTTATTCGAGAAATGCAGACATGTTCTTTGTTTTGTTTTTGTATTTGGGGTTTATTCATTTATTTTTTGGCTGCATTGTGCAGCATGCTGGATCTTAGTTCCCCAATTGGGGATCAAACCCACATACCCTGTAGTGGAAGCACAGAATCTTAACCACTGGACCACCAAGGAAGTCCCACGTTATGTTTATTTTTAATAATTGAATTAAGGTAGTGACCTGGTAGTCCAGTTAACAGAGCTGACCCTGCTCTTCGTACTCTTCAGACGCCTGTCGTCATCTCCCAGACGCTCACATCCTCTTTGTGCTCCCAATAACATGTTTGTCAATTACTGTCACCACTGGAAATATGACCTGTTCTTTCTTCTTCTCCCCGTTACAGCTCTCATTCCTCACATCATTTGCCTGAGAATCCGCTTGGTGATTTCTTCCATTCCCACTGCCCGTAATGGTATCTTCAGAATCTGTATCATAGATGTTGACTCTCTATGTTCTTAAAGCTTTTGACCTCGGGGAGGCAGAGCATTGCTGTGTTCCATGCCTGGGTGGGCAGGAGGAAATCCTTGTCTGCACTGGCCCCTGGGCTCTGCAAAAGCTCCACCTGTATACAAAGCTTTGCAGAGTCTGTTGGGTCTTGCTCTTCACTTGTCCAACTATAGGTACCTTAGTCAATTCCAACACACTAGGAAGAAACAGGCCTCACTTAGTTATTAGTCTACATTTTCCCTTTGATCCCCATTCTTGGAATTCAAACTCCTTTTTACCCTGTTCTTGGCTTCCAGACCCTGATAAGTTGGCTGTTTTGAGATATTAGTCTGCCATCTTCTTAGTCTGCCGGCTTTCTGAGTAAAGTCATATTTCTTGCCTCAACACCTCATCTATAGACTTCCTGGCATATCATGAGGTGAACTGAGAAAGTCTGGACTTGGCAATAGGACTCCTCCCATCACCCTTCTCAAGTGCCTCCCGACAAATGATTTCCTCCAAGGAGACTTCGTGTTATAAGCCGGTTTTTAAGCCAGGTTTTTCGGGAACCATCAAAGAAGGGACTTGTTGGTACTGTGGTCTCTCTAGTGACCCCAGGAGATGACCCCACCATCCTTTGCCCCAGACCTGAGAGAGGGGTCCTGGGGACCACACTGCTTAGTAGAAGAGATGGGAGAAGAAAGGCCATGACTATGCCAGGGACAGTACAAGCTAGCAGGCACTACCTACATTGGCTGCAGGAGACCTGAGCAATATGGCGTGATCTGCAAGCTGCCAAGATGTGGTCGGATTCCCTCTTCAATCCCCTTTCTTAGCTTCTGATTCCTTGGCTTGAAATTAGCCTGCTTAGCTTTGAGAAATGGACTCTCTCTTGTCATCTCAGTAAACAAATGAGGTCACAGTCTCCCAGCAACTGCAGCCCTCCAGTGTGAGCCTGTGAGCCTGAGGAAACGAAGGAGGGAAAAGAACCACTAGCAGCCGTGAGACTGCTGTCACTCCCTGTGGTGAGCCCCGAGGAAGCCCAGCGTGTGAAAATTCAGGATACTGGCCCCAGACATCTGAGGTGCACATCAAAGGAATGATTTCTGTGAGCCCAGACTCTTGCATCTTCCCATCCGTAGAGAAGAGCTAAATTCCTTAACTTGGGCTATCTGGTTTTCTTTAATTTATGATAATCTTTTGATGTCTGGCTACCTACCCTTTGTTGCAAAACTTCTATATAACCTGGTTCCCCACCTTGACTCCTAGGAGCAGTTCTTTCAGGCTTACATGAGTTGCTGTCTCCTGGGCCTGAAGTCTTAAAATTCCCACTGAATAAAACATAACTCATCTTTTAGGTTGTGATTTTTTTTTAAGTTGACAAACTTTTCTGGAGATTGTAGGATATGATAGAAAGAATGCTGGCTGGTGAATGCTGCTGATCAACTGTGTGTTCTTCCATAAGATAATTCCCATTCTGTACCTCGATTTCTCCTTCTGCAAAATTGGGGAGAGGTTGGAATGAGAGCATTTTGAGTCCCTTTGTCATATGGCCTTCTATATATCCAGGCTTTAATTCTGTTAAAGTGTAAAAGATTTTTACCCTTTAGAGAACCCACAGTATGCTTTGTCAGCCACTTTCTTCAGAAGAGGACCATCTCAGAGATGTCTCTGAGCATGAATTAGGACGGGAAGTGAGTGCCTGAGAACCAGATAACTGAGAGATATGGAAATGGGTGCCAAGGCTAAGGAAGATGGAATAGCCTGAGACGAACTTTCTATACTTTACATTGGCATCTTATAAGGAAGTATAAAAATTCTGCAGTTCTAGAATATGTCAAGTGAGGGCAGAGATACCATGATAAGCTGTTACAGGTAGATGAGTTTTTCCACAGCAAACTTATGGGCACCAGGCTATCTTCAGTCTTCCTGGTTGGCTTAAAGATTCTGCCTACCAACGCAAGAGAGGTGAGATGGGGGTTCAATCCCTGGGTCAGGAAGAGCCCCAGGAGGAGGAAATGGCAACCTGCTCCAGTATTCATACCTGGAAAATCTCATGGACAGAGGAGCCTGGTGGGCTACAGACCACGGGGTCACAGAGAGGCAGACACCACTGAGCACACATGCATGTAGGCTCTTCAGCCTTGATCCAGCATGAGATCCACCCAAGTGTGGATGGGGGAAGATAGCAGAGATGATCCCGGGGAAAAGCTTGATCCAGCATGAGATCCACCCAAGTGTGGATGGGGGAAGATAGTAGAGATGGGTCCCAGGGGAAGAGCTTGATCCAGCGTGAGATCCACCCAAGTGTGGATGGGGGAGGATAGCAGAGACGGATCCCAGGGGAAGAGCTTGAAACAGGGAGGGGTCAAAGTTGACTCTTCCGGGCTAGATCTGTTTCTTTGGCCACTTTAAAAAAAAAATCATAATCACATGTAATGGCCTGGCTCAGAGAATCCTGTCCCTCTGCCTGACCATTAAGTTAAAGTGCCTTTGTTCAGAACCCTGTCCTCCCGGAGATGGCAGGAAGAAAGAAATTAACACATTCCCCTTCCTGAGGCTTGCCATTTTAGGAGATACATGCAAGATTAAATGCCCCTTTTCACTTTGTTTTCTCACCTCCCCCCCAACTCTGATCCATAAAAGAACCTGGCATCCAGACCCCAAAAAGATGGTTATTTCGAGACATCAGTCTGCCATCTTCACAAGCAGCCAGTTTTCTGAATAAGGTTGGATTCCTCGCCTCAACACCATATTCCTGGGATTCACTGGCCTCTTGTGCAGTGAGCAGAGTGAGCTTGGACATGGTAACAAGCTGGCGATATGTCCTGCTTTCACCAAAAGCCGGGGAGGCTCAGCCATTGGGCACACCTAATAACTGAAGGAAAAGTCTCTCTTAAAGGGCAATGGTTTCTTCCTCCATCGCTCTTGAGACATCCATCTAGAAGGATGCTGCTTTCCTTCTGTTCCCCTCCAAATTCCTTTCCCAGTCAGAGTGATTGCTTCAGGGGAAGCCAGTCTGACTGAGACTTAAAGCAGCCAGATCCTGAGCTGAGTCATCAAGAGATGCCGTTTTTGGAATGATTACTGCTCTGCTGTTTGGCATTTGGTCAACTGCTGAGCTTTTCTAGAGCTGCCCTGCCTAAGGATATTCTTTCCCTAGGAACTCTAGTTCCGCAGGGTGTTAATCTGCTTTCAGTGAAAAAGTTCTGTGGTCAAATACTTTTGGGAAATGGTGGGTTAAAGAATGTTGACAAGGTTTCTTAGTAATTGGACCTTATAGATCCATTAACATGCTGATATGCCATAAGATTTTCCGTTAGGAGAATGTAGTATGAAGTGATTTCCAAACTTATGAGAATGGTAAGCCTATTTTCTTCCCTGGCATGTCTACTAAGACACCTGGGTAAACATAAACCTTTATAAAGTAGGAGAACCCTTTGGCAGTGGTTCTCAAACTTTGCTGCCCAATGTAATTAATTGGGGATTTAAACAATATGGATGTCTGGCTCACACACTCAAATATTCTAGATTAATTGTGTAGGGATACACTCGGGGTCTCAGGTTTTAAAAACTTCCCAGGTGATTCTATCAGGCAGTGAAGTTGAGAATCATTACCCCAGATCCTCTTGTCTTATGCCATCTTCCAAGCAGGCTTAGTCAGCAGAGCACTGACTTGGCTCACATCATTGTTTTGCCACCAAGTAGCTGCATAGCCCTCTTTGTAGCTATGTTTTCAAAATGCATATGACAAAAAATAAAATAAAATGAAACCCACTCTGATGATCTTAGATCTCCAGGAAAGTACTTATGGGGCTTCAGAAAAACCATGCTCTTCAAGAATATGCCTTCGCTATTTTACTTGACGGTAGACAGCATGGGCTTCCCAGTTGGCTCAAGACGTAAAAAATCTGCCCGTCAATGCAGGAGATTCGGGAGACATGGGTTTGATCCCTGGGGTGGGAAGATCCTTGAAGGAGGAAATGGCAACCCACTCCAGTATTCTTGCCTGGAGAATGGACACAGGAGGCTGGTGGATTTCAGTCTATAGGGTTGAAAAGAGTCGGACGTGACTGATCATGCCCACGTACACACACAGAGCACAGCGGATCTAGCAGGACTGGAGCTCCTGAGAATGCTTCCCAAGGCACCATCTCTAGATCTAATTTTTGAAGATTAATTTATCAGAACCCCCTGCAGTGTCTGTTAGCAATGTAGATGCCTGTGCCCTCTGGCACAGACACTGCATCAGAATGTATGGATGTGGAACAATAGTATTCACGTATTAAACCAATTCCCTGCGTAATTCTTATGCACGCTGAGTTTGAGCAGCAGTGCCCTGGAGCAGAGGCAGGTCACCATTAAGAGTGTGCTCAGTTTGCCTGGGGCAAGTCTGCTCAGGACCTGCTCACATCTGCCTTTGCAATTATCATCTTGACCCTTCCACTCTGAAGATTCTCTTTCTGTCAAATGGTGAACTGTCAGAGTCACCAGTTACAGCACGTCTTGGCAGTGGGTTGGGGCCGGGGGAAGTGTGTGCTTACAAAACAGCCTCCTTTGGGGATCAGGTCCTCAGGCGGGTAAGAATCCTCCTGCAATGCAGGAGACCAGAGTTCGATCCTTGGATCAGGAAGACACCCTGGAGAAGGGAAAGGCAACCCACTCCAGTCTTCTGGCCTGGAGAATCCCATGGATGACAGGAACCTGGAGGGCTCCCATCCATGGGGTCGCAAAGAGTCATGACTGCGCAACTGGGCACAAGCATGTAGTTGGCTAGGGTGTCACTGCAGAATGCCTGATGAAGTTCTCACCTGAGATACAGAAAACCTTCAAAGAAATGTATTTCTTTTGGTACAAGGTAGAAATGAGACAAGGCATCGGCTCCATCAGACCCTGGTGGCAAGGTGTAGGATGGGGCTTTGGGAGTTTGAAATTAAAGAGAAAACTTCAAAGGTATTAGACATTTTGGTGGGAAGATAAATGTCTTTCCCTGGAGACTTACCCTGGGGACCAATTATGGCATGATGCTAGGGCAGCAAGCACCAAAAGCACCGCCAGCAATGTCTAGTGCAGGATCAGAAGCTCAGGGAGAGAGGCCGATCCCAGGCCCTGATATCCTGGGCCACGTCTAAAAAGAAATCCTGGGTGACTCTAACATCAGGGATGCGTTGTTTTGTCGAGGGTGAGAGGAATTCCATGAAGTTAGAATAAGACAGAGTGGTTCTGGAAGCAACCCTCCATGAACCAAGTTGCTGGGATTATGGACTCACGCTGCATTTTTGTCTATTTAAAGAGGATGAAGACAAAATAATTGAAGTCCGGAGAAGAAAAGTGCCTTGCCCTGGGTCATACCTCTAACCTGAGTGAGTTAAGACCCAGGTCTCCTCTAGATCAGCCGGTCACTGACAGAGGAAACACTAAACAAAGAAAAAGACGCCAGTGAAGTGGAAATCAGGTAAGGATGGTCCACGCCTCTGCTCGTGCTGCAGAATCTAATTTCCAGTCCTTGTTACTGTGTCTAATGGGTCAGCTTAGTTTTGGCTTGGCTGCTGGTACATCAGGTAAGCAAACATGACTGAAACCCTCCTTTACAGCCCTATTCTAGAACTCTATTAAAAGCCTTCAAATCCATTCACCCGGATTCCTCTGACAGTGGTTGGGCAACACCAGGCTGCAGAAATAGTTTTGCTTTCAAGTTTGGATGCTGTTTATTATTATCAAGGGCTTCCCTGGTGGCTCAGCTGGTAAGGAATCCGCCTGCAGTGCGGGAGGCCTGGGTTCGATCCCTGGGTTGGGAAGATCCCCTGGAGAAGGGAAGGGCTCCCCATTCCAGTGTTCTGGCCTGGAGAGTTCCATGGAGTGCATAGTCCACGGGGTTGCAGAATCAGAGACGAACGACTGAGCGACTTTCACGCACTTACTGTCACTGCTGCTTTTATCGGACTGTGAGAGCAACCAACAATGCTTATGGAGCTCTGTGAGGTGCTAAAAGGAACTTCTGTTTGCTCTTTGGAGTCAAAGGTTAATGCAAGTACTTGCAAAAACCAAAAAAACAAGCAGAAAAACCTTGAGAAGCCAGCCAACTCTAATTAGGATAACAGCTATTTGTTAAAGATGCATGTTGTCAGACCGAAAATAGAAAGATTCCTGTAAGCACAGCTCACTGCTGATTGCTAATGGATTTTTTGTTGTTGTTTGTGCTTTTTTTTTTGTTCAAGAATATAAATTGCCCTTCCTTAAAATGTTCATTTAAAATTTAAATAGCCACCATATACATGTACAGCACTTCTATATTTATTTTAATCTTTGCATTAATGTTATCTCATACGCAGGGCTGCTATAATGATCCCCTTTTGACAGAAGAGGAAATGGAGGTTCAGAGAGGTCAAGTGCCTTGTGGAATATCAGACAGATAATTGGGGACCGAGCTGCACATACAAAAGCTGGCCTGTAAGGGTGGGGAAGGAGAGGGAGGGATGAACTGAGAGAGGAGCGCTGAAACATGTACATTATCGTATGTAATGAAGTGGATAGCTAGTGGGAAGTCACTGTGTAGCAGGGAGCTTAATCAGGTGCTCTGTGACAACCTAGAGGGGTGGACGGGGTGAGGGGTGGAAGGGAGGTTCAAGAGGGAGGGAACACAGGCATACTCAAGCCTGATTCACCTTGCTGTATGGCAGACACCAGCACAACACTGTGAAGCGATTATCCTCCAACTGAAAGTAACTAAAAGCTGACCTGTAGAGGGGATATATGTGCACACAGAGCTGATTCATTTTGCTGTACAGCAGGAACTTACACAACATTGTAAAGCGACTGCACTCCAGTCAAAATTAATTAAAAAAAATTGCTGACGTAAGTTAGAGACTCACTTGGTCTTCATTCTTAGGATAAGGGAAGCAGCCATTACTTTTTAAAATTTAAGTTAAAAAACTGTTTTTTACAATGTTGTGTTGATTTCTGCTCCTTAAAAATCTAGGAACAGATCTACCATGTGACCCAGCAACCCCACTCCTGGGCATATTCTGTGAGAAAACAAAAAAGAAATAATATACAAAAAAGAAATATGTGCATGGCAGCAGTTTACAATAGCCAGGGCATGCGAGCCACCTAGATGTCCCTGGACTGCTGAGAGGGCGCAGACGCTGTGGTGCGCGTTACACTGGAAGCATTCATGACTTTCTATCCTACATGGCTGAGAGCTCTGTATTTGTTCATTTCCACATTAGGCTGCCAAGTTTGTTGATGTCCAGAGCTTTACCTATCAGACACTCAGCTTAAATCTCTTCCTTGAAGGAGGCTCAGCCATTGGGCACACCTAATAACTGAAGGAAAAGTCTCTCTTAAAGGGCAATGGTTTCTTCCTCCATCGCTCTTGAGACATCCATCTAGAAGGATGCTGCTTTCCTTCTGTTCCCCTCCAAATTCCTTTCCCAGTCAGAGTGATTGCTTCAGGGGAAGCCAGTCTGACTGAGACTTAAAGCAGCCAGATCCTGAGCTGAGTCATCAAGAGATGCCGTTTTTGGAATGATTACTGCTCTGCTGTTTGGCATTTGGTCAACTGCTGAGCTTTTCTAGAGCTGCCCTGCCTAAGGATATTCTTTCCCTAGGAACTCTAGTTCCGCAGGGTGTTAATCTGCTTTCAGTGAAAAAGTTCTGTGGTCAAATACTTTTGGGAAATGGTGGGTTAAAGAATGTTGACAAGGTTTCTTAGTAATTGGACCTTATAGATCCATTAACATGCTGATATGCCATAAGATTTTCCGTTAGGAGAATGTAGTATGAAGTGATTTCCAAACTTATGAGAATGGTAAGCCTATTTTCTTCCCTGGCATGTCTACTAAGACACCTGGGTAAACATAAACCTTTATAAAGTAGGAGAACCCTTTGGCAGTGGTTCTCAAACTTTGCTGCCCAATGTAATTAATTGGGTATTTAAACAATATGGATGTCTGGCTCACACACTCAAATATTCTAGATTAATTGTGTAGGGATACACTCGGGGTCTCAGGTTTTAAAAACTTCCCAGGTGATTCTATCAGGCAGTGAAGTTGAGAATCATTACCCCAGATCCTCTTGTCTTATGCCATCTTCCAAGCAGGCTTAGTCAGCAGAGCACTGACTTGGCTCACATCATTGTTTTGCCACCAAGTAGCTGCATAGCCCTCTTTGTAGCTATGTTTTCAAAATGCATATGACAAAAAATAAAATAAAATGAAACCCACTCTGATGATCTTAGATCTCCAGGAAAGTACTTATGGGGCTTCAGAAAAACCATGCTCTTCAAGAATATGCCTTCGCTATTTTACTTGACGGTAGACAGCATGGGCTTCCCAGTTGGCTCAAGACGTAAAAAATCTGCCCGTCAATGCAGGAGATTCGGGAGACGTGGGTTTGATCCCTGGGGTGGGAAGATCCTTGAAGGAGGAAATGGCAACCCACTCCAGTATTCTTGCCTGGAGAATGGACACAGGAGGCTGGTGGATTTCAGTCTATAGGGTTGAAAAGAGTCGGACGTGACTGATCATGCCCACGTACACACACAGAGCACAGCGGATCTAGCAGGACTGGAGCTCCTGAGAATGCTTCCCAAGGCACCATCTCTAGATCTAATTTTTGAAGATTAATTTATCAGAACCCCCTGCAGTGTCTGTTAGCAATGTAGATGCCTGTGCCCTCTGGCACAGACACTGCATCAGAATGTATGGATGTGGAACAATAGTATTCACGTATTAAACCAATTCCCTGCGTAATTCTTATGCACGCTGAGTTTGAGCAGCAGTGCCCTGGAGCAGAGGCAGGTCACCATTAAGAGTGTGCTCAGTTTGCCTGGGGCAAGTCTGCTCAGGACCTGCTCACATCTGCCTTTGCAATTATCATCTTGACCCTTCCACTCTGAAGATTCTCTTTCTGTCAAATGGTGAACTATCAGAGTCACCAATTACAGCACGTCTTGGCCATGGGTTGGGGCCGGGGGAAGTGTGTGCTTACAAAACAGCCTCCTTTGGGGATCAGGTCCTCAGGCGGGTAAGAATCCTCCTGCAATGCAGGAGACCAGAGTTCGATCCTTGGATCAGGAAGACACCCTGGAGAAGGGAAAGGCAACCCACTCCAGTCTTCTGGCCTGGAGAATCCCATGGATGACAGGAACCTGGAGGGCTCCCATCCATGGGGTCGCAAAGAGTCATGACTGCGCAACTGGGCACAAGCATGTAGTTGGCTAGGGTGTCACTGCAGAATGCCTGATGAAGTTCTCACCTGAGATACAGAAAACCTTCAAAGAAATGTATTTCTTTTGGTACAAGGTAGAAATGAGACAAGGCATCGGCTCCATCAGACCCTGGTGGCAAGGTGTAGGATGGGGCTTTGGGAGTTTGAAATTAAAGAGAAAACTTCAAAGGTATTAGACATTTTGGTGGGAAGATAAATGTCTTTCCCTGGAGACTTACCCTGGGGACCAATTATGGCATGATGCTAGGGCAGCAAGCACCAAAAGCACCGCCAGCAATGTCTAGTGCAGGATCAGAAGCTCAGGGAGAGAGGCCGATCCCAGGCCCTGATATCCTGGGCCACGTCTAAAAAGAAATCCTGGGTGACTCTAACATCAGGGATGCGTTGTTTTGTCGAGGGTGAGAGGAATTCCATGAAGTTAGAATAAGACAGAGTGGTTCTGGAAGCAACCCTCCATGAACCAAGTTGCTGGGATTATGGACTCACGCTGCATTTTTGTCTATTTAAAGAGGATGAAGACAAAATAATTGAAGTCCGGAGAAGAAAAGTGCCTTGCCCTGGGTCATACCTCTAACCTGAGTGAGTTAAGACCCAGGTCTCCTCTAGATCAGCCGGTCACTGACAGAGGAAACACTAAACAAAGAAAAAGACGCCAGTGAAGTGGAAATCAGGTAAGGATGGTCCACGCCTCTGCTCGTGCTGCAAAATCTAATTTCCAGTCCTTGTTACTGTGTCTAATGGGTCAGCTTAGTTTTGGCTTGGCTGCTGGTACATCAGGTAAGCAAACATGACTGAAACCCTCCTTTACAGCCCTATTCTAGAACTCTATTAAAAGCCTTCAAATCCATTCACCCGGATTCCTCTGACAGTGGTTGGGCAACACCAGGCTGCAGAAATAGTTTTGCTTTCAAGTTTGGATGCTGTTTATTATTATCAAGGGCTTCCCTGGTGGCTCAGCTGGTAAGGAATCCGCCTGCAGTGCGGGAGGCCTGGGTTCGATCCCTGGGTTGGGAAGATCCCCTGGAGAAGGGAAGGGCTCCCCATTCCAGTGTTCTGGCCTGGAGAGTTCCATGGAGTGCATAGTCCACGGGGTTGCAGAATCAGAGACGAACGACTGAGCGACTTTCACGCACTTACTGTCACTGCTGCTTTTATCGGACTGTGAGAGCAACCAACAATGCTTATGGAGCTCTGTGAGGTGCTAAAAGGAACTTCTGTTTGCTCTTTGGAGTCAAAGGTTAATGCAAGTACTTGCAAAAACCAAAAAAACAAGCAGAAAAACCTTGAGAAGCCAGCCAACTCTAATTAGGATAACAGCTATTTGTTAAAGATGCATGTTGTCAGACCGAAAATAGAAAGATTCCTGTAAGCACAGCTCACTGCTGATTGCTAATGGATTTTTTGTTGTTGTTTGTGCTTTTTTTTTTGTTCAAGAATATAAATTGCCCTTCCTTAAAATGTTCATTTAAAATTTAAATAGCCACCATATACATGTACAGCACTTCTATATTTATTTTAATCTTTGCATTAATGTTATCTCATACGCAGGGCTGCTATAATGATCCCCTTTTGACAGAAGAGGAAATGGAGGTTCAGAGAGGTCAAGTGCCTTGTGGAATATCAGACAGATAATTGGGGACCGAGCTGCACATACAAAAGCTGGCCTGTAAGGGTGGGGAAGGAGAGGGAGGGATGAACTGAGAGAGGAGCGCTGAAACATGTACATTATCGTATGTAATGAAGTGGATAGCTAGTGGGAAGTCACTGTGTAGCAGGGAGCTTAATCAGGTGCTCTGTGACAACCTAGAGGGGTGGACGGGGTGAGGGGTGGAAGGGAGGTTCAAGAGGGAGGGAACACAGGCATACTCAAGCCTGATTCACCTTGCTGTATGGCAGACACCAGCACAACACTGTGAAGCGATTATCCTCCAACTGAAAGTAACTAAAAGCTGACCTGTAGAGGGGATATATGTGCACACAGAGCTGATTCATTTTGCTGTACAGCAGGAACTTACACAACATTGTAAAGCGACTGCACTCCAGTCAAAATTAATTAAAAAAAATTGCTGACGTAAGTTAGAGACTCACTTGGTCTTCATTCTTAGGATAAGGGAAGCAGCCATTACTTTTTAAAATTTAAGTTAAAAAACTGTTTTTTACAATGTTGTGTTGATTTCTGCTCCTTAAAAATCTAGGAACAGATCTACCATGTGACCCAGCAACCCCACTCCTGGGCATATTCTGTGAGAAAACGAAAAAGAAATAATATACAAAAAAGAAATATGTGCATGGCAGCAGTTTACAATAGCCAGGGCATGCGAGCCACCTAGATGTCCCTGGACTGCTGAGAGGGCGCAGACGCTGTGGTGCGCGTTACACTGGAAGCATTCATGACTTTCTATCCTACATGGCTGAGAGCTCTGTATTTGTTCATTTCCACATTAGGCTGCCAAGTTTGTTGATGTCCAGAGCTTTACCTATCAGACACTCAGCTTAAATCTCTTCCTTGAAACTGGCTTGAACGTCTCTTCCGGGACCCCCTGATGGGGCGCTGGGGTCTCCGCCTTCACAGGCAAGCCGCTGAGTGGGTGCCTGGGAGGAACTGCACGGCAGCGACGGGGCTCCTCCTGACGGCGTTTGCGGGCCGCCCGCACTGGGGGCTTCTGCTCTTCGGGTCTTTCTGGGTTTCCAGCTGCTCACTCTGCTGGGGACCTGTGGGATGCTCCTCCTGACCCGCCAGGATCGCCGGCTGCACACCCCCGTGCACTTCTTCCTCGGCCGCCTGGCCCTCGTGGACATCTGCTCCTCGGCCGCCGTCGTCCCGCAGGTGCTGGCGGTCCTGCCGGAACGCGGCGTCGTCCTCGCCAGGGCGCGCGGCGCCGCCCGGTTCTTCCTCTCCACCTTCTTCGCGTCCGTGGACTGCTCCCTGCTGGCGATCGTGGCCCGCGACCGCGGCGTGGCCGTGTGCCGCCCCTGCGCTGTGTCGCCATCGTGGCCGAGAAGGCCCGCTGGGCTTTGGTCGCGGGGGCGTGCGCGGCGGGCCTCTCCCGCGCCTCGATTCCAACGGTCACCGCCTTCACGCTCGCCTTTTGCGGGAAGAAGCAGATCGGCTTTCTTTTCCGTGACCTCCCCGCTCTGCTGACGCTCTCCTGTGGCGACGGCCACACGCAGGAGGTGGCGATCACTGTGTTTGCCGTTTTGGTCATGCCTGCTCGTGTACTGATCATCTCGGTTTCCTGCCTGCTCGTCGTCCTGGCCGTCGTGCGGATGCGCTCCTCCGGGGGCCGGGCCAAGACCTTCTCCACCTGCGCCTCCCACCTCGCTGCCGTGGCTCTCTTCTTTGGGACCCTCATGTTCATGCACCTGCGGGACAACTCGGGCCAGTCCTCGGAGGCGGACCGGGCGGCGTCGGTGCTGTACACGGTGGTGAGCCCGGTGCTGAACCCGCTCATCTACAGCCTGCGGAACAAGGAGGTCAAGGAGGCGGTCCTGAAAGGCTCTCTTCTCTGGGACCCTCATGTTCATGCACCTGCGGGACAACTCGGGCCAGTCCTCGGAGGCGGACCGGGCGGCGTCGGTGCTGTACACGGTGGTGAGCCCGGTGCTGAACCCGCTCATCTACAGCCTGCGGAACAAGGAGGTCAAGGAGGCGGTCCTGAAGTCCTTGAGCCGCCTGAAGGTTTCTGGAAGGTTCTAGAAGGACCTTCATCAGCTACGTCACTCCTTAGTTGCTCCACCTTTTCTGTCTTTCCTCAAGTGTCACCTACTTGGGAAGATTTCCCCAGATAACCTTATTAAAATGGCACCTAACATTCCATCTCCATTTTCTGATTTACTGTGTCATGTAATACTTGTCAGGGCTTTCCCAGTGGCTGGGTGGTAAAAAATGTCTGCCTGTGATGTTGTCAGAGACGCAGGAGATGCTGGCTCAGTCCCTCTGTCAGGAAGATCCGCTGGAGGAGGGCATGGCATTGTCCCACTCCAGTATTTGTGCCTGGAGAGCCCCATGGACAGAGGGGCCTGGTGGGCTACAGTCCATAGCGTCCAGAAGAGTCGAGAAGAGTAAGACGCGACTGAAGCGACCGACTACACGCGCACATGGTGCTTGTCAGGATCTGACGCACTGTGTTATAAACATTTGATATTGTCTGGTCCTCGCAACTAGAAAGTAAGCCACGTGAGAGAAAGCACTTTCATCTGTGAGATTCATTTCTGTATGCCCCCGGGGCTTAGCAAAGCACCTACCACACAAAAGGCTCTCAATAAATATTTGTTGAATGTATGAATTAATCTCAGGTTCCAGTGTCGACCTTTAAGTTCCAACTTCTTCCGTTCTGAGTGTTTTTATCTGCCAAGTGGGTTTACCTAACGTAAAGGACCATGGTTTTGAGGATTCGATGCATAAATGGGTAAGAACCATGTCGCTCTTATTCCCTAGCATCTGTTGCCTGTAATGCATTGCCTGGCATGACTGATGAATGAGACAAATTAAAAAAACCTATCTACCAATGCAACTATGTTTTGATCCAAAGGGATTTTCCAAACCCCATCATTTATGTTTTCACTGTTTCTCTTCCTATTGTTTCTGTGGGTTTTGAATGATAATAATGTGAATATTAGTGATGATAATGATGGATAGATGGCAACGATCAAGATTTATTAGGCATTTATCACCTTCTAGGAATTGTGATGTTTGCTCCAGGAATTATCTGATTTACTTCTTTCCACAACACTGTGAAGCATGTTTTGTTGTTATTCCTGCTTATTGGTGTGGGAGGCACCTGGGAACTTAGAGTTGAGTAATTGTGCCAAAGTCAGCAAGCAAAGGCTAGAGTGACGTTCCCTCGCACCCCACCCAAAACCTGAGCTCTTCCCAGTCTCCTACTATGATCTACTTCCCACCCTATATAATTACTCAGTCTGGACTTTATTGTTATTGCAATTTCCTTTTTCCTTTTACCTGGTGAAGAAAAGATAAAAGGCCAGTCAGTAGAGGTAGAAGGCAGTCAGCAACGTTTATTTTATAGCCCTGATGTGTTGGTACTGTGTAATGTGGAAGTGTGTGTCAATGTAGGGTGTGTGCGTGTGTATGTGTGCAATTGTGTATGAGAAAATGAAGTGCACAGATTAAACAGGTGGTGACTTCTGAACTCTAGGACCTTTCATTTTAAGGACATATAACAAAAATTTTAGAAAAGAGTTGGGTGGATATGTTTAAGAAAAGATACTGGGAGAAAATTACAGCTGCTGCTGTAATTTTGATAATTTTGATTTTGAGATTCGGATTCACACAGCAGTGCTTTTGTGCAGATCACTTCACTTGGGGTGAAGCAACTCCATGGAGGGCATCTTGATCATTTTTCAAATATTAGCTGCCACGTGATGTTCCTTGCCCTGTCAACTTCTGTTGTAGTTGCTGAGAGGCATTTTGTGTTGAAGAAAGAGCTCAGAATCTGGCACCAAATGTCTAGTCCGTCACTTCTTAGCCCTTGTGGCTTCAGGTTCGTTAAGGCCTATCAGCCTGCTTTCTCAGCTGTGGAATAAGGCTTATGGAGCATTTACTGCAGGCCAGGTTTTATGTGCATCTCATTTGTCTGCAACTTGGCGCATGTAGAGGATGGGAAGGTGCTGGCTGGCATTCATAAGCATAAACATTAATTCATAAACAGCGTTTTCATGGTGATTGTCCCAGACCCCACCGTCCACATGTACCGATGGGTGGAGGGACCCACAGCTGATCAGTGGACATCTTCATTTCAGAACCATCTGAAACAATATTTCCTGGGCCAGGATTAGCCTTGGATCCCGACACCTTCTGAGGTAAAGAGTTCACTAGTAATTTTTAAACTAGCCCTCCAACTGGCATACACTTAAATGCATACTTAAGCTAACAGTAGACTCTAGGCTAAAAGCTTTACATGAATCATTTATTTTAGCCCTCCCAACAAGTTTAATGGAAAGTAATTATTACTGACTTCATTTCCAAAAGAAAGAAATTAAGACCCAAAGAGGTTGTGTAACTTGCCCAAGTATCAAGAAAACTGACAGACCAGGGAAGATGTGATCTCAAGTGTCCAAAGTATATCCTCTTAAATGATACCCACCCTTCTGTATTTCTCCCTCTCTTTCTTCCAGGCGCCAGTACTCAGTTGCAATTTGCTTCAGAGGCGTCTGAATTTCAGTTGCTTTCTTGGTCTCAGTGTTTGGTAGGTCTGGGCTGGTGTGGATGCATCTAATGGACTGACACAGATATGAAGTTCACGGAAATCATGTTTGCCTTCTTGTAGGGCCATGATGTGAACTGGGGAATTTGCGTCTCCTTCAGAAAGAAGGCAATGGCACCCCACTCCAGTACTGTTGCCTGGAAAATCCCATGGGCGGAGGAGCCTGGTAGGCTACAGTCCATGGGATCGCTAAGAGCCGGACCCAACTGAGTGACTTCATTTTCACTTTTCACTTTAATGCATTGGAGAAGGCAATGGCAACCCACTCCAGTGTTCCTGCCTGGAGAATCCCAAGGACGGGGGAGCCTGGTGGGCTGCCGTCTATGGGATCGCACAGAGTCACAACTGAAGTGACTTAGCAGCAGCAGCAGAAAAAGCAGGATTGGCTCAGATGAACTATTGACTCTGGAAGGCCTTCTAGAGCACTCCTGGAGTCAAAGCTTCCTCCAATAAGTAGTTCATCAGCATGGGGTCTCTGAACTATCTTCCTGATGGCTCAGACACTAAAGAATCTGCCTGCAGTTCAGGAGACCTGGGTTCGACCTCTGGGTAGGGAAGATCCCCTGGAGAAGGGAATGATGACACACTCCGGTGTTCCTGCCTGGAGATCTGCAAGGACAGAGGAGCCTGGGGGGCTCTGGCCAGCGGGGTCACGAAGAGTCAGACGTGGCTGAGCAGCCAGAGCTTTCACTTGCACGAGGGCTCCAAACAGTCGCCAAACTGGTCTCCACACCTCCTTTTCCGGTCCTTAGTGGTTGTCTAAGAATGCAAGATTCCTTGCCAAACATGGATCATTGCTATTTCCTACCGTTTAGTAGCATTAAACA
The DNA here is from genome assembly GCA_006410675.1 of Oreotragus oreotragus. Taxonomy (NCBI): domain Eukaryota; kingdom Metazoa; phylum Chordata; class Mammalia; order Artiodactyla; family Bovidae; genus Oreotragus; species Oreotragus oreotragus. Next base: position 126,936 of record SJYX01006298.1, on the reverse strand, counting down.
GTGCAATTTATTATTTTCTTGTATTTATCATCTATCTATCTCCACCATCATCATCTATTCATTATCTATTTATCATCTATCCATTATATCGGTCTCTCTATTCTATTTTCTATATCTATCTACCTATTCATCTATCATTTCATCAGATAGGACTCAAAGGGTGTGCCTGAAATCCCTTCTGATTTACGAAAACTTTTTAAAACAGCTCCACTGAGGCAGAATGGACAAGCAATAAATTGCATCGTAAGTACAATTTGGTAAGTTTTGACATGTGAATACACCTGGGAAACTGTCACCACAATGAAGACAATGGACATATAATCACTCCTCAAGGTTTCTTTTGCCCTTTCTACTCTCTTGAATGTGCCCCTTCCCACCACCACCCACCCCTCCATAAACGCAGGCAACCACTCATCTGCTTTTTTCCCTATCCGTTAGTTAGAATGTCTTAGAGTTTACGTGAACTTTATATAAGTGAATGTCTGACTTTCCACGAGCACGCCTACTTTCAGATGCGTTAATGTTGCTGTGAGTGTCACCAGCTCACCCTCATTATCGCCCTTCCACTGCACGAATATGCGTGGTTAGTTTATTCCTTCACCTATTGATCAGCATTTTGATTGTTCCTGGTTTTTGGCTTTTTTCAAAAAAGCTGCTGTGAACATTCCTGAAAAGTCCTTGTTTGGATACACACTTTCATTGCTCTCAGGTAACTAGGGCAACCATTGTTGGATCACATGGGAGGCACAGACTAACGTTTCAAGAAACCGTCAAACTGTTTTCTAAAGTGGTTGTGTCACTTCCTGTTTCCAAATCTTCCACATCCTCATCAGCACTTGGTATGGCCATCCTTTTTTAATTTTAGCCTTTTAATGGGCTTATATGGCATTTCACTGTGATTTTAGTTTGCGTTTCACTGTGATTTTAGATTGCGTTTCACTGTGATTTTAGATTGCATTTCTCTGCATCTCAATTACATTGATGTTTAATTTTTAAATGTGATCACTTGCCTTTAGTAAGTCTGCGGTGAAGAGTCTGTTCAAAGTTTTTGCCTATTTTAAGTGGGCTTTCTGTTTTCTTATAATTAATATGTGAGAGCTCTTTATACTTCTGATAAAGTCCTTTATCAGATATATGATTTTCAAATATCTTCTCCCGTTTTCTACATCGTTGCTTGTGTTTTTCTTAACAGTGTCCTTCAGAGAGTAAATGCTTTTCGTTTTGAAGAAGTCCCACTTATCAATTTTGTCATTTATAGATTGTGTTTTTGGTATCATATTTAAGAAATATTTGCCTATCTCCATGGTCACAAAGATTTCCTCCCTTGTCTTCTAGAAGTTTATAGTTTAGGTTTTACGTTTCTGTGATTTTGAGTTGAGTTTTGTATATGAAGCACGGTTTCCTTTGAAATGAACACATCTACTTATGGACACTCAGCTGTTCCAGCATCGTTTGTTGGAAAGACCATCTTTTCTCCCCTGAATTCCCTCTGCGCCTTTGTCAAGAGTCAGCTGTCCGAGTGTGGGGGCCTGTGTGTGGGCTCTTCTGTTCCAGGGATGTGTGGTTTTACTCCAATACCACACTGTCTTGAATACTGATGTCAGAAATGAGGCCGTGTTCGTCCTTCAACTTCATCCATTTTCATAACCACTTTAAGTATTTTAGGCCGTCTGAATTTCCATATACTTTTTAAAATCCAATTTTTCAATTTATGCAAAGATGTCTATTGCAATTTGATTGAGATTTCATTAAATCTGATTGATCAATTTGGGGACAACTGACATAATACCAATACTGATTCTTCTGACCCATGAGACTGATGCATCTCCTTTTATTTTAGCCTTCTTTAATTTCTGTGTTTTGTACTTTACAGTGTATAGGTTTTTCATTTGTCAGATTTATCCTTAAGTATTCTATTATTTTTGATGCAATTGTAATGGTATTGATTTTTAAATTTGTTTCAACTGTTCCATGCTTGTGGAAATACTATTGATTTTTTTATATTGCTCTGGCAACACTGCTAAACTTATTAAATCTAGTAGTTTTTTTTTTTTTTTTTTTTTTTTTTTTTTTTCTTTTG
>SJYX01006298.1:113893-124714 GCA_006410675.1 Oreotragus oreotragus | reverse complement strand
TTTTTTTTTTTTTTTTTTTGCTGATTCCAGTGAATTTTCTACTTAGAAAATCATATAAATAGTAGTTTTTCCTTTTCTAACTTAAGTGACTTTCTTTTACTTGCATGGCTGTGTTGGCTGGAGCCTTTGATATGATGTTTCTCTGCTTTTTTATTCCAAATTTGGTACCATAAGTTCTCCTTTGCACTGTTTTCTGAGCCTGTGGCATATTATTTTATTTTATATATTTTTGTTATTTTATCTCTTTGATTTGGACTGCTGGGCTGCAGTCCAGGGGGTCGTGAAGAGTCGGACACGACTGAGCAACTTCCCTTTCACTTTCACTTTTAGTCTCTCACCTTTTATTATGCAGATTTCCACAGATGACTTCTACCAGGTTAAGGGAGTTCCCTTTTTGATTCTTAGTTCGTTGAGAGATTCCCCCCCTCCTAAAATCAAGGATGATTAATGGATTTTGCCCACAATCAATTTCTGCATCTATTAGCGTGATCACACAGTTTAATTTTTGTTTATTAATATGGTGAGCTACATGGATTGCTTTTGAAATGTTAAACAATTCTTGTGTTTCTAAGAGAAACTGTACTTGATCACAGTGAGAAATCCTTTGATTATCAAAGAAAGTAGAAGATGTTCCTGATTATTCTTGGCTCATTCAAAAGGTCACCAAGGGTATTGCCTAAAGTCATAGGCCAGTTTTAAACGGGATTTGTCGTTCTGTCATCTAAATTCCTCGGTTAAAAAGAGACTACAGAGGAGACATAGGCCGTGGAAGGAAGGCAGAGGCGAATACGGCATCTGAGACGCTTCCATCTTCTGAGGACTATGTTCTGAAGGGGGCGTTCCCAATCTGGGTCCAGCCCTGAGGATGTGGGTCTGGCAGGGAGCTGGCCAAGGATGAGAGCAGCGTGGACTGAGCAGGGCGGATGAGGACGTGCGGCTTCAGGAGTGACGGTGGCCCCTGCGGAACTTGAAGCAGCTGGTCCCCCCTTTCTTGGAAGAGCCCTCACTTCCTTCCTCCGTGTTCCGGACTCTCCTGCCTCCTGCCTCCGGGGCTGCTCCTCAGCGTCCTTTGCTGGCTCCGTATTTCTGAATATCAGAGTCATCCAGGACTTAGTCATAGGCCTTCCTCTCCCTCTAGGCCGCTCCTTGGGTAATTTCTTCCCATCTCATGGCTTTAAGTGCTCGAGGTATTTAAAGAAAATGCCGATTCTTTGCTATGATCTCCATGATTCAACCAGGTTAGGTACCTAACTGCCTCCAGGACTGTATCTGTGTACCCTCCCTCCCCCCTAGGCCAGTGCACTTCCTATTCCTTCAGGATGTCAGACATGCTCTTATATCAGGATCTTTATTTATTAAAGGATCTGCACTTCCTTTTTCTTGGAATATTATTCCCCAGATCGACTCACGGCTTACTCCTGAGTTTATTCAGTTCTCAGCTCAAACACCTAAGACAAGCCTTTCTCCACCCCTGAACTTCTCTCCCTAAAACAGCTATTCCAACTTGTGACACTGTCTGTCACCTGACCCCACTTCATTTCTTATCACAGGCTTGCTTTTCCCTCATAGTATAGCCAACATTTATTTATATGTTCATTTCTGTCTCATGGATTATAAACTAAGAGCCGGGAAAGCGATAGTCCTGTCTTATTTTGACTCTCACTAAATACTAAAATTATTTGTTAAGTGAATAACTGTATGAACATTTACTGACACTTTATACAGTAGGTTTTACAGATTATTCTTACTCAATATATGAATTTTTTCCTACACATAGATGGCGGAGGTTTTTATTAATTTATTCATAGAACCACAAGTCAGCTTTTCTCAAGTGAGACTAACACAAAAACAATTATGGCATAAAGGTCGGTTTATCTGTGCTTTGAACAAAATCTGTATGCTTTCCAAATCTAATGACAGGAATTATTGCCTAAATATTGTCTTTGTTTATCAAATCTTAAACATCATTTAAATTTTTTGTCAGTTTCTCTCTTAATTTGTGAGTGTTTTAAGGGTATAGACTGTGAATTAGTCATTCTTTTAGTCCCAGGGCCAGACTCAGAGCCTGGTGAAGAGAAGGTTTATAATAGATGTTTGTTTAAAATGACATATAGAGAATTCAGGGAAATACAAGAATTTAGGTACAGATTTACGCCTTCCTTCTGTGAAGAGCTGTCAAGGTTTTCATAAAAGTTTGTGATTCCTTATTTCCTTAAACAACTCTCTTTTGTGTCCCAAACTTAATCTTCATTTAATTTCTCGGGCAAGCTTCCAACCTGCATTCAAGTCTATTTCTAGCTAACTCAGTTTCCCCATTACTCACTGCAGATGGAGTGATATCTTAGACAAGATATAGCCTCCTCTGGACCTATGAGACAGAAGTAATTAGAGGTCCAGGGCAGGCCCATGGGGATGAGGCCCAATTCAAACCAAATGATGGAGGAGCTCTGACCACCGTGGTACTTATTCTATCAAACATGGGCTCAATGAAACCCGAATAAAGAGACAAAGTTATAGCTCTGCCTAGTTGATGTTCATGCAGCTGAGAAGACTCTGGTACCATGGTATCCATGATGACTTAACAGGCAAGACAACTTATCTTCCTTAATATAAAAAAAGCACATTTTGTTCCTAAAATGATGGCTACAGTAAAATGTTAAAATGCAATAGCGTGTGTGTGTGTGTGTGTGTGTGTGACGGGGGTGTGGTGTGTGTGTTGGGGGTGTTGTGTGTGTGTGTGGCGGTGGTGTGGTATGTGTGTGTGTGGGGTGGGGGTGTGGTGTGTCTGTCTCTTATACACATCTGGCAAATTGGAAGTGNTTCTTCATCCCTTTCCTTGAGTGAGTGAGTGAAGTCGCTCAGTCGTGTCCGACTCTGCGACCCCATGGACTACCAGGCTCCTCTGTCCACGGGATTTTCCAGGCAAGAGTACTGGAGTGGGTTGCCATTTCCTTCTCCAGGGTATCTTCCTGACCCAGGGATCGAACCTAGGAAGACCACAAAAAGGACAGGCTGCAACTCAGCTCGGTCTGTCCATCACAGGAGAATAAACTCAGTCACGTCTGTGTAGTCTTCCTTTAACATTGTGTTTGCTCCAATGATTTGTTTCCAATGATTTCTTGACACTTTCCTTAATGTATCCCAACTCCCTTACTTTCAAAGACGTCAAGTCAACGTGATGGCCTTGAAGTTTTGACTCTAGGATGAGAATTGTCTGAGACCCCATGGATTTTATGTGAGATTCGGAAGTGTGAGAGCCTCCATTGAGGGACGCTCCCTGTTAACCAATTGTCCCCACCATCCCATGGGGTGGCCTTGAGGAATTCAGAATGACAGGTAAAAAATAATAGTATCCTCTCTCACAAGTTATTTAAATTCTCATGGCAGTTTGCCATCAAACGTCAAATTAATTCAATTCACAGTGACTTCAAAGAGTGTAGAACAACAACCCGGGGCCTGCATTTCTCAAAAAATATGTCAGCAGTAAGAAAGGGGGAAAAAATGTTTCCTTAGGTAGATATAAAAGAAAATGACACTCCGTACCTACACCCTCGTGTTTGCCAGAAGGTTTGATTTACGGATAAGCTCTTTTTTTAAGGTAGCGTGTTCCTAATTCTTATTCCATGACAGTTGAAAATTTGGCATTTAGGTGTAAAAAGAAAAGATAAGGGGAAAAGAATTAGAGAGAAAAGTAAATTAGAACCAAAAGGGGACCAGAGTAGGTGAGAGGTGTCAGAGGCTGTGAAAGCAGCCAGAAATCTTCCTTTATGTCCTTAGTGGAAGGATAGTCATCTTTAACCTAGTAAAATGCAAGAGAAAATTACCTTGGCTTGGTACAGAGTTGGCACTGTCAGGATGAGGATCAGAGAAGCATGTGCAGGAATGACTGCGATCTCAACTACATATTTGCCCCTTCCAGTCAATTCCCATCACCACACCATGTTTTTAATATACTCACTGGGTCAGCCGCACCCCACTGCTCTTCACAGAAACCATGATCTAGACCCTGCCTGCCTCACCAGCCTCACCACTTTGCACTCTTCCCAACGCCCAGTCTACAATCTAGAGTCTAGGGCCCAGCTATAGGAAACTGTCCCCCTGGTCTTCTTCTGGGAAATCCATTCTTCTAAAAGCCAGTTCCCTAACCTCTAAAATGAATCAAAATCCTGGTTACAGCTGAGATTTCAAATAGAAATCCTCAAACCTCATCCAGTCAATGGTCATGTTTTGTTTCATTTTGAGTCAATATTTTAAAATATGGGTGTGCTCAATCACTGGACCCCATGGACCCCATGGACTGCCAGGCTCCTCTGTCCATGGAGTTCTCCAAGCAAGAATACTGGAGTGGGTTGCCATGCCCTCCTCCCAAGGATCTTCCCAACCCAGGGATTAACCCACACCTCTTGAGTTTTCTCTATTGCAGGTGCATTCTTTACCTCTAATCTTAAGGAAGCCTCATTTCACATCAAAATCCAGATTATCAGCTAATTTTTTCTTGAAAATCAGAATCTCTACCAAGGCAAAACTCACATGCCCCAGAAGCTTGGCCAGAGGTGTGGGGGAAGGTGATTGTTTCCCCAGTTATTTCAGGGAATTTTCTCCAAAAACAGCATTTTTTCAATCAGTATTTTAATGAAGATATGTTAGCATGTGTGCGTGCCTGATAAGTCGATTCAGTCATGTCTGATAAGTCGATTCAGTCATGTCTTTGCAGCCCCATGGACTGTGGCCCGCCAGACCCCTCTGTCCATGGGATTCTCTAGGCAAGAATACTGGAGTGGGTTGCCATGCCCTCCTCCAGGGGATCTTCCTGACCCAGGGATCCAACCCTCATCTCTTATGTTGCCTGCATTGTTAGGCGGATTCTTTACCACTATTGCCACCTGGGGAGCTCCTGTCTTAGCATGGCTCTGGTTTAAATGACATTGGAAGCCAGACTGAAAGAATCTTGGAGGATCAGTGAAATAGCAAAGGAAGCAGCTGGCTGAGAAGAGGCACAGTCCATGGAGAGAAGCATGGATTCTTCACAGTCCCCAGTTCTTCAATTTTATTCTCCCCACCAAAATATGCATCCAAAAGGGCCAGTTCAGACGCGTCTTGGTCATTGTTGAATTCCTGGTGCAACTAAAAAGTGTACTCTCCAGGTGAAGAAGATCAACTTTGAAAATTGCTGGTAAACCCAGTGATGGTTTCTAGGTCAAAGGACTGACCTTACTGCTTACGTGCCCTGTGATCTTGGGCAAATCATGGAACCCCTTCTTATTTTATAAATAGTCTTGATGATGATACTGATGACAATAATGTTAATGACCTTCCCTCATAGCCAGTTCTGAGCATTAAATGAAAATGTCTAACTGAAAATACTATATCAACTTAAAATGATAACATAAGTTTTGCTTACTCTGATGATTATGGCCACTACTGAGCACTTACAGCATTCCCTATCCTATGCAATATCTCATTCGCTGTACGAGAAGGCCCTGGAAATGACTCATTTTACAGATGAGAAAAGTGAAACTCAGGTTATGTCATTTGCCTAAGATCATCAGCTGTTACAAAATAGATCTAGATCTGAGCCCAACTCTGTTCAACGTTTCTAACAACATCACAGTGCTTAAAAAATGTTTAAAAATCAGAAACTGATCATTGTAGTAGCAGTTGAAACCATTACACATATTGAGCTGTTTCTTGCATTGTGAGCAAGGCCTGCATTAAGCACATTGCATGTACAAGCTTTTTGAACAATGATCACAAGGTGGGAAGCCGTTTTATACGCTGTTCTGGGCTGGGTGGATATGACAGAATATCACAGGTTTTATTGCTCAAGAAAAGTGATGACAAGTTGAAATTAACCAAAGTTGTTAAATTTCTGAGAGTTTATGGCTAATTTATGGGTTTTATCCTCCACCGTATTGCCAATATTTAGCCCAATGCCCAACATACAATAGAGGCTCAAATTAATATCTGTAGGCATTAATATTTATGGGATAAGAGAATGAATATGAGCAAATGCATGGACATTGCTTTCTCTGAAGAGGTGCTGCAAACATGATTTGCCTGAAATTGCACTTCTACTATCAAACATTCTATGTTGTCCAATCTTTGCTCTAGCCTGTTATGGAGATCCTTCTATACCATCCAGGTTATTCACTAGAATAAGATGAAAATAGGTTAGTTCCCCTAGGACTGAAAGACTGTTGACCTGGGAGTCTTTCTATTAATACAGCCAATATGGGGTTACTATATGCAAGATATATTTATTTTATTTAACCCCACCAAAGCTATTGTGACCATCATCTCCATTTTCCTGACAAAGTAGAAGCTGAGAAAGAGGAAATAAATTGCCTAAGATTCCACAGCTGTAGTAAGGAAGGAGTTGGGATATGAATCCAGATTTTGCCTGATTTCAGAACCTCTGTTGTTGACCAAAATGCCATATGTCTGTGGGTTGGCCCTGCTCTCAAATTGAGTTCTAGAAATTTGAAAAACTAAAATTGCGCCACATGAATGAGTATTTGTCCATTCAAGTCTGGGGAACTTATAAAACAGTTCGGCTCATTCCCAGTCTTACTTGTAAAACTTTTGAAAAAAGTATACGGCCCTTTTAACACTGTTTTATATTCGTGAACATTCTTAAGCTTTGGGATCAGACATGGCTTCTTCATATCAATCAGAATTTTTAAAAAGTACCTGTTCGTGTTTGTCTGTTCCATAGGCATTTGTGAATAATTTTCTAGGGCAATGTGGGGAATCATTCTAATTAATATGGTAACTTTCCAGTTGTTCAAAATCACTTAATTCAGAATTTTTGATATTTCATGCAGAATCTGAACATAAAAATTTTAAGAGGCTAATAAGCATATTACTAGTGTAAATAAGTTCATAAGGGGGACATACAATTCCTTTAAGGGAGCAAACTCTTTTCAAGCAATTTAGACACCCTGTCATTAGGTTGGTGTGCTAATTACAAATCAGTCTAATTGATTCAATAGTCTCCCGAAAGACTTCCATAATGTACTAGACAAACACTTTATTAGCCAAGCTGAGTTACTGTAGTTTCTTAAGAGAAAAAAAAAAAAAGCCTTCTCAAAACCCTATCAAGTTAGCATTTTTTTATTACTAGAGAAGAGCCCTTTCTTTGGTTTTATTCTCAATGGGTGTTTGTTTCACTGTTTTGACTTCTTGCTTTTATTTAATGAATGCTAATGTGAGACAGAAAAGAAGAAAATGGACTTGGTTCCTTTCCCTACATCCATCTTGTCTCCCTTTGTAGGAAACATCTGTTGTTCATTCTTGACCAGGATCAATTCCCCTTTTTTCTTTAACAGTCCTGCTTTTTTTCTCTCTCTCTCTCTTTTTCTTTTGGAAGTCAGTGTATCTCCATTGTCTGTCTATGTAGATTAAATAGATAGACCCCCACCTTCCTGGATCCAGGATATACATATGACCCAAGGCTGGCCAAATAGCATGTTCTTTCTGTGCCTTGTTCCTTATGATGGACCTGGCCTATGTTTCAAGGGAAACCAATGAGAATAAGTGCTGGTTGCATTAGAATTGCTAGGCTGGGAGGATATGGTCCAGGAGACAGAGGGACACCAGAGGAGTGAAGCCAATGCAGAGATGGAGACAGAGAGAGACAAGGAGACCCCTGGTAACACTATTTGATGCTCTGGATTAGATTGTGCCTAAAATCATTTGTATCCCTGGATTTCCCATTCCTATGGACCAATATATTCCTTTTTTATTTTTTCTTAACCTTCTTTAGATCTTGTGTATATTCACTTGAATGAACATAATTTTTTTTTCACTTAAGGAATCCCCAAAAATAAAAAATTACTTTCTCCATGTATTTAATCTTATCTCTTTAGTACAAGACTAACTTCTTCTAAAATAGTTCAAATTGAAGATGCCAATAGCTCATTTATATCACAAGACTTAGCAGTAGCAGCAGCAGCAGCAATATCCCTGAAACAAACCGCCCAAGATGGACTGTTGTACGGTAATCTCTTGCATTCAGTGATTTCCTCATCTAGCCATCTCTCCCTCTCCATGAATTAGTTGTAATTGGATAAAACCGATGTGCTTGGGCAAACACTCCCTATATGGTTTTCTTGGTCTTCAACATGTGGGAATGGGAACTTGAAATTCCTGGGAATTTTTATGAGAAGTATAATGTTATAAGTCATTCTTAAAATATTTTCAGCATTCTTAGTACTCTTTACTCATTAGTTCAGGTAGCTAAAATTTGCTTAATAATTACAAATTTTCGGTGTTTTAGTATATACCGAGCACTGCAGACTGTGGGGGATGACCTGGTGGCTGAGTCGGTGAAGAATCCCCCCGTAATGCGCGAGGCCGCCTGCTGTGCAGGAGACCCGGGGCGGGTCTGTCACGCGAGTGCACGCTCCTTGGCTTTTGTTTCAGCACAACAAAGGTCTGGAGTGTTGGACATTGAAGCCCCCTCGGTGTCCCAGCTCTCAGGTCTTGGACAGACTGCATTATAGCTCTCAGGTCTATAGCTCTTAGACAAATCAGTGTTACAGCTCTCTTTTATTTAGAAGATAGCAGGAAAATCCACCTTCAAGGCGTGAGGGCACATTGATCCAAAGACGTGAATGGAAGAGCGCCCCAGCACGTGGGAGAGACAGAGAGAGAGAGAGAGAGAGAGAGCTAGCTTTGGCTCTGCTTTTTATGTCCCCCCCCACCCCTGGGCCTGTCCTGTGTAAATCGGGCCAGCCAGGAGTGATGTCTGTTTTACCTGAGGTCCTCACTCCGGTCCTCGGACCTTCCTTTGTTCTGTTTTCACGAGCTTTTCTCTTCCTTATCTTTTAGCCACCACCATTCTGGACTCCCTTTCCCTATTGTAACTACCTAACAGATTCCCAGGTCAAGAAGATTCCTTGGAGAAGGAAATTGCAACCCACTCCAGTTTTCTTCCTGGAGAGCCCCATGGACAGAGAAGCCTGGCAGGCTACAGTACATGGGGTAGTGAGAGCTGCAACCTAGCAACCAAACCACCCCCATCCGCAACTACAGAGAACAGCCAAACACTGGACAATGCCCCGGGGACGTGACTGGGCAGTGCTCGGATAAGTGAGCATTCAGGCCTCCCAACGGGATCAAAAGCATTAGACAGAATCATGTCAAAACTGCCAGTTTAAGGACTTATTTGTTTCTATAATGTATTATTTCCTGGAACATCTCTCACAGGATTTGTATAAAGTATCTTATGCACATGAACTAACCACTACTTCCTTCACTTGCAAGAATAACTCCCTATTAACAGCAAACGGGCCATAAGCACACATATGGGAACAGCCACGGTCAAGACTGACGGATCAGATCGTGACCGTTTCTCCCAGGGCGTCTAGTTCTGGCCTCAGAAATGCAGACTCAACCTCTGACGCTGCACGTCACGTTTCCTGGTTGGTCCCCGCTTTCTTCCTGACATGAGTGGATCCCTCTGAACCAGTAACCTCTCTCCATTGATGGTTATCCTTTGTTATTTATTTTTAAATTAAGTTATATTTTATTTATTTTTAAAATTAATCTGTAATTGATCTGTGTCATTATATTTGTTTTAGGCATACTACATAGTGATTCAGTTATTGTTGTGGATTGGATTCCATTTTAACTTATTATAGCATTTTGGCTATTTTCCCTATGCTGTACAAGATATCCTTGTATCTGATCTACTTTATACATAAAAGGTACATATTTTGTACCTCTTACTCCTCTTTCCCTGTCTTGCCTTTCCTCTTGTCCCTCTCCCTACTGCTAACCACTAGTCTCTGTAGAATTTTTGTAGACTTTTTGATGATAGCCATTCTGACAGCTGTAAGGTGCTATCTCATTGTAGGTTTTCATTTGCATTTCCCTGATAATTAGTGATGGTGAGTGATTATTATGCTTTAATTCCTGTGGCAGAATTATAATAACTTTCTCAGTTTTCCTGATTTTGCAATTACTTTTTTTCAGACTTTGGATTTAAAAATACTTTTTTTGNGGTGCTATCTCATTGTAGGTTTTCATTTGCATTTCCCTGATAATTAGTGATGGTGAGTGATTATTATGCTTTAATTCCTGTGGCAGAATTATAATAACTTTCTCAGTTTTCCTGATTTTGCAATTACTTTTTTTCAGACTTTGGATTTAAAAATACTTTTTTTGGGAGGAGGGTGAAGAGAAAGACCGGGAAGGAATTTCCACATAGAAGCACCACTCCTGCTGCTATAACTAATCCTTTTCCTCATTCACCAGTAAAACTGTATGAAAAGAGTTGGAGGAATCCATTGTATCAACACACTAGTGATAGTTTTGTCATGTGTTCTGGCCACAGTGTGCTGATTGATTCACAGTGGAATCACATGGTTCCTGGATTATATTATGTGATAAACTGCATTTTAATAAAGTTCTAAGGAGACAGGCATAGTTAGAGAATGCCAGCAGAAGGGGAGTGTACCTCCTGGGCATACTTCTCTGTAAGTCGTTTGATACCAAGAACAGACTCNATGTGTTCTGGCCACAGTGTGCTGATTGATTCACAGTGGAATCACATGGTTCCTGGATTATATTATGTGATAAACTGCATTTTAATAAAGTTCTAAGGAGACAGGCATAGTTAGAGAATGCCAGCAGAAGGGGAGTGTACCTCCTGGGCATACTTCTCTGTAAGTCGTTTGATACCAAGAACAGACTCACAGACCCAAAAGGATGAACATGAAAAGGATGAGCAGGGCTTTGAAAGAAGCAGAAATTTGAAAGGAGCAGTGAAGATGCAGGAGATGAAAAGTGGAGAAAACCTAAAATAATTTTGTACGT
>SJYX01006298.1:83432-111510 GCA_006410675.1 Oreotragus oreotragus | reverse complement strand
GGGGTGGGGGGTGTGGGGGAGGGGCACCATCATTTTCTCAAAGAAACATCATTGATTGACAAGTCAGTCCCATGATATGACTGATGAGGCACTGATATTCCACTCAATGTTCTAATTCCAGAATCTAGTATATTCATGCAAAGACTCTTATTTTAAGGGAATAATTTATTAATAAGAAGGAGGAGCTCATTACATTCAGCTAAAATATATTCAGGAAGGTTACTGGGGGAACTCCGTAATTCAATGGAAAGGACTGATCAGCACTTCAGAGCCTTCTTCCCAACAGGGTAACATTTCAACACGCTTCCTTTTGCGCAGCACTCAGTTGTGTCTGACACTTTCACAACCCCAGTGACTGTAGCCCACCAGGCTCTTCTGTCCATGGGACTTTCTAGGCAAGGATACTGGAGTGGGTTGCCATTTCCTCCTCCAGGGGATCTTCCTGGCTCAGGGATTGAGCCTGAGTCTCTTGTGTCCCCTGCATTGACATGCAGATTCTTTACCACTGAGCCACTCCTTCCTTTGGAGTTCCAAGTTAGTTTTCTCTATGATTTGTGACAATGGGTACAAATGGAAGGAGGCAAGAAAATGCACCTGCAGACTTTTTTTACGCATTCTCAACAATGCCAAGTTCAGTATATACATTTAATTGATTCGTTATGTTCTGATGTGACTTGACCTGGGTTTGTTCATAAGCAACCTGCCCACCAGAGAACTTTCTTTCTCTTCTTCAATGTTTAGTTGAAAGCAAAGGCATTTTTAATATTGTTAAATCTATAGCTGTTCCTGGAATAAGTAACACGTGTTTAGTTTCCCTTATCACCGTGTGAAATTATATAAAACATTTTAAAGTATTAAGTCTAGTTTTGAAGAGAGGAAGTAACCAAAGCAAAAAGTGTTAATCTAGGAAAAACATTAAAAATTTAGGAAAAACACAAAAACATCATCACTGTGATGATGGAAAGTTTACTTGTCAAATAAATTTATAAGAGCCTCAGATTCCTCTTATAAATGACTATTTCCCCAATTATAAGAGTAGCAGAATCTTATATTAAAAATCATGAAAAATGCCTAAATGGGTATAGAAGAGAAATGTCCATAATTCCACAGATCACACACAACTGTTAGCTGTTTGCTGTGTTTCTATTAATCAGTATGCAGATGCAGTTTCACAACATTGGGTTCCTATTGTAAATAAAGATTTGTACCTTGCTTTTTATCACTTATACATGCCTTTATTATGAAATATTAAACGTAATTCAAAGTACACTCTATTTTTGTATCCAATATTTGAAATTATATTTTAATAGCTTTAAAAAAATAAATTAAGAAACAGTCTTGTATTTTCATTTTTGACTCAGTTATTTGAGGTTACACTTTTAGAATAAGAATTATTGAATCCAAGAAGAGAAAGTTTTCTAGGCCTTTGGTGTGCTTAGTCACACAGCATTCAGAAGGTGTAGCTGACTACAGAGTTAAAAGTTTCATAACTGACCTCTTAACTCGTGCAGTGAATCCAATGGACGCACGCTGTTTTTGCCGCTGACTGTGCTGATGACTTCTTTCCTGTTTGGCTAGCTGTTCTTATCTTGAGTCACAGGTGCTTAGGACCAAGTGGTCGGCAGAAAAACTGCCGGAACATCTTGATCAAAGGCAGACAGCCACAATGGCGGTGAGTCGTGGGAAAGTCGAGAACAGTGGCACCTGCTCAGCGAGGCCTTGCTCACGTGGTCCTACCATCCCAACCCTCACAATTCTCTTTAAATTGACCTACCCTCTTTCAGAGAGCAGGAGGGCAGTTTTCAAGATGCGAGTCTGCTGCCCTCCTCGTTTGCCAGCAGATTAATAAATTTCTCTTCCTTTGTCCTCACAACCTTGACCTCATTACCCTTTCTTTGTTATTTTTTAAATTACAAAAGTGTTGATAGTACATTTACAGGAGACTTGGAAAATACAGAACAAATTTACATTTAGTTCCACTATATATTACAATTATCTTTTTAAGAAGATAAGATTTTAGTTGGAGTTTCAATATCAAACAATCAAAAATTAATAGAATGGACACACAGAAAAGTAGAAGGGTATTGTTGAGGTTTAGTTGCTCAGTTGTGTCGGACTGTGTAGGCTGCCAGGCCTCTCTGTCCAAGGAATTCTCCAGGGAAGTATACTGGAGAGGGTTGCCATTTCAGTAGAGGATATAGTAGACATGAAAAGCACTGTGAACCAATTCAACATAATAAATATTGATACATGTTCACACACAGTAGGACACAAATTCTATTCCAGTTTCCATCCATAAACTAGGAGACACTAGAACATAGCCACTCACTCAGCACTGGGGGCAGGAATCGAATTTTCAGTTACAAAAGGTTATACCAATTTTTAAAAATTTACTTCTAATTGGAGGGTGGTGCCACATGTGCAATCTCATTATCAGACCAGCCCCCCACTGCCACTTCTGAAGAGCCAGGAGCCAGCATTGCACCGCAAGCAAGGGCCCCAGGTCCCAGCATGCCTCATTATCCGGCAGGAAGAGGACGCCTTTCTCTTGGACTCTGCTATTACGAGTACAGGTTGTGGACCTGGGCCAAACAGGGCAAAACGTCAAACCAATGGCACAGGGTGGGAAAGCATGAAACTGCTCTCTTTGTCATGATGGCAAGTGACAGATGCACCCCAGCCCCCTAAGCGTTCAAGTGTTGTCTGAGGTTGCTTTACTGACGAAGGCATTCTTCAGAGCGCCTTTGACATCCTTGTTGCGCAGAGTGTAAATCAGGGGGTTGAGTAAAGGGGTGACGAAGGTGTAGATCAGGGCGATTTGGCGGTCCTCGTCCTCCGAGGTGCTGGACCGGGGACGCAGGTAGACCAGGCTGCAGCAGCCGTACTGCAGCAGGACCACGGCGAGGTGGGAGGAGCAGGTGGAGAAGGCCCGGCGGCGGCCGGCCGCAGAGCGGATGCGCAGGATGGCTGAGCCGATGAGCACGTAGGAGACGGAAATGAGGAGGAAGGGCACGGTCAGCACGAGGCTGCCCACGGCATAGAGCACGGCCTGGTGCACGCGGATGTCCGCGCAGGCCAGCCGCAGGACTGGGGGCACGTCGCACAGGAAGTGGTTGATTTCGCGGCGGTGCCCGCAGAAGGGCAGGGTGAAGATTAGGATGGTGAGCTGCAGGGAGAGGAGGGAGGCCAGGCCCACGGCACAGCCCACCATCCGGACGCAGAGCTTCCGGGTCACGATGAGCGTGTAATGCAGCGGGTGGCGGATGGCCACGTAGCGGTCATAGGCCATGACCGCCAAGAGGAAGCAGTCAGTGCTGCCCAGGGTGACGAAGAAGAACATTTGGGCCCCACAGCCAGCCAGTGGGATGGGCTTCTGGGCCCCCAAAATGTTGGAAAGCATCAAGGGTACCACCGCGGTGGTGTAGCAGATTTCCAAGAAGGACAGATTGCACAGGAAGAAGTACATGGGGCTGTGGAGTGAGCTGTGTGTGCACACCACCCGGATGATAGCCGTGTTGCTGCAAAGGATCATCAAGTAGAGGACGAGGAAGAGGACGAAGAGCAGGGCCTGGAGTTCTGGGACGGTGGTGAAGGCCCGAAACACAAACTCCGTGGGGCCAGACTGGTTGAGGACAGGGCTCCTCGCGCACATGTCTCCTGTGGAAGAGGACCAGAGGGGCTGAGACTGCCTTCCCTGAATCACTCGACCGTGTGAGGAGAATCAAGGACTTTTGATTTGGAATTGCCTGTTTAGTGTCCAGTTTGCAATCTCAATGTTTGCAAATGAATTCACAATAGAGGGCATGGTACATTCTCCCTGGGAAATCTTCATGAATGGGATAGATTCTAATCTGCAGAAGTTTCTGATGACAGAGATGTCTTTTTTTTTTTAAACTCTGCTATTTAAAATCCAGTTGACACGGGCTAATTCTTTGCTTGTATTTAGTTAAGAGTTGCCTACAGTTGTACTTTGTTATCTGTGGGAGATTGATGCCAAAGTCCAGGAAGGCTTAAGTTCCTTTCATAAAATAGGATAGTGTTTGCCTATAACCTACACACATCCTCCCATATACTTTTATAGCCTCTCTAGATTACTTATAATACCTAATACAATGCAAATGCTTTGTAAATAGTTGCTGGTGCCCTGCAAATTCAAGTTTTGCTTTGGGGAATTTTCTGTAAAATAAAAAAATTCTCTATTGCTGATTGGTCAAATCCATGGGTGCAGATCCAACATCCGTTGGATCATTGTAAAAGCAAGAGAGTTCCACAAAAACATCTACTTCTGCTTCATTGAGTACGCCAAAGCCTTCAACTGTGTCAGTTGCAACAAACTGTGGAAAATCCTTAAAGAAATGGGACTACCAGAACATCTGACCTGCCTCCTGAGAAATCTGTTTGCAGGTCAAGAAGCAACAGTTAGAACTGAACATGAAACAACAGACTGATGGCAAATCACGAAAGAATTACATCGAGGCTGTATACTATCACCCTGCTTATTTAACTTCTATGCAGAGCACATCATGAGAAACGCTGGGCTGGAGGAAACACAAACTGGAATCAAGATTGCCGGGAGAAATATCAATAACCTCAGATATGCAGATGACACCATCTTTATGGCAGAAAGTGGAGAACTCAAGAGCCTCTTGATGAAAGTGAAAAAGGAGAGTGAAAAAGTTGGCTTAAAAGTCAGCATTCAGAAAACTAAGATCATGGCAAAGCGGAGAACTCAAGAGCCTCTTGATGAAAGTGAAAAAGGAGAGTGAAAAAGTTGGCTTAAAAGTCAGCATTCAGAAAACTAAGATCATGGCATCTGGTCCCATCACTTCATGGCAAATAGAAGGGGAAACAGTGAAAACTGTGACAGACCTTATTATTTTGGGCTCCAAAATCACTGGAGATGGTGATTGCAGCCATGAAATTAAAAGACGCTTGCTCCCTGGAAGAAAAGTTATGACCAACCTAGACAGCAGAGACATCACTTTGCCGACAAATATCTGTCTGGTCAAGGCTATGGTTTTTCCAGTAGTCATGTATGGATTTGAGAGTTAGATTATAAAGAAAACTGAGCACTGAATTGGTGCTTTTGAACTGTGGTGTTGGAGAAGACTCTTGAGAGTCCCTTGGACTGCAAGGAGATCCAACCAGTCCATTCTGAAGGAGATCAGTCCTGAATATTCATTGGAAGGACTGATGCTGAAGCTGAAACTCCAATACTTTGTCCACCTGATGCAAAGAACTGACTCATTTGAAAAGACCCTGTTGCTGGGAAAGACTGCAAATGGGAGGAGAAGGGGAAGACAGAGGATGAGCTGGTTGGATGGCATCACCGACTTGATGGACATCGAGTAGGCTCTGAGAGTGAGTTGGTGATGAATGGGAAGCCTGGTGTGCTGCAGTCCATGGGGTCACAAAGAGTCAGACATGACTGAGTGACTGAACTGAACTGAACTGATGGGTACAGGCCATGTGGATAGGGAGGACTGACTCTATTAATAACTGTAGATATTTTCAAACTTAAGTAAATCAATGTATTATTTACAGTTTTGTTAAACATTCTTTTTGAAATATAGCATACACAGAAAGAACTTCACAGATTCTAAATGTACAGTGTGATCTGTTTTTTACACAGTAAATGTACCAGCATAAACTCTATCAAGATTAAGAAATAGAAAAATTCTAGTAACCTACAAACATTCTTTATATCTTCTCTCAAGCTTTATGCTTCACAAGCATAACCATTCTTTTGGCCTTATCACTGAAGATTAGCTAAACTATGCTTTAGTTTATATATGTAATAATAAAGTGTGTGCTTTACTGTACCTGGTTTCAGCATTATGTCTGCAGAGTTAGTCTTGCTGTTTTGTATAGCAAGACTTTGTTCTTTCCACTGTGTTATAGTACCCCATTTTTTTTATGGCTACACTATAATTTATTCATGAGTTTTTCACTTTTTATTCAATTTTGACTCTATATGAAAGTAGGCAAACATCTTTTATTACAACCCTTTCTGATATATACTCTTTGTGTATTTCCTCTCATTTGAATATTAAAAAAAAATTTCAACCATGAACCTAAACTTTTAAGACTTGGACAAATTCAGATGAAAGGAGCATGTGCAGGGAATCAAGTAACAATGAAGTGGAGCTGCCTGAGGTAAGAAAAGAAAATAAGAAAACTAAAGATGCAATAGCAGAATGCAAATAGGCATTAAAACCATTGGGTGAGTAAGTTTTATGAGAGAAGGGAAAATACCTGTCAACTAAGCACTTTTATATTAGAGTGGGCTACACTTTTATTTTCAACACAAATCCCCAAGAGACAATAGAGCAGTGTCTACAGAGTTTAAAGAAAAACAATTTTTGTGAAAGAATGCTATACCCAGGCTTTAGAGCTTTATGTTCAAAAGCAACAGAAAGACTTTTTCAAATTTGCCAGGGCTTAGGAAACATGGGCATACCTTGGCGATACTGTGAGTTCAGTTCAAGACCATAGAAATAAAGCAATTATTACGATAAAGCAAGTCACAACTTTTTTTTGGTTTCCCAGTGCATTTAAAAGTTATGTTTACACCATACTATAGTCTCTTAAATGTGCAGTAATAGCATTATGTCTAAAAGTATGAAAGTGAAAGTGAAAGTATTAGTCACTCAGTGTGTCCGACTCTTGGTGACCCCATTGGCTATAAAAATATAGAGACCTTAATTAAAAAGTGGGTTATTGCTAAAAAGTGCTAACGATCATTTGAGCTTTGGCCAGTCACAATCTTTTTGCAACAGTAATACAAAGATCACAGAAAACAGATCACCATAAAAAACAGAACAATAATGAAAGTGTTTGAAATATTGCAAGAAATTACCAAAATGTGACACAGAAAGAGCAAGTGAGCAAATCTATTGGAAAATGGCACCAGTAGACTGGCTCGATGCAGGGCAAACCTTCAACTTGTCAAACGATGACATATCTGTGAGGTACAGCAAAGTGAAGTGCAATAAAATGAGGTATGCTTGTGAGAAATGGAATATTCCCTGTGTTATCAGTAAATAAGGATGTCACAGTCATCAGTGTTTCCAGCCCTCCGGAGCGAGCTGGTGAGCCTGAGGGACACAGGAAGGAGACTATCTGCCTTCTAGCAGCCAGCAGACCTACGGTCACTCCCTAAGGTGAGCCCTGAGGAAAGAAAGCTCAGGATATGAAAACACAGGAAACTGGTCCCAGATAGCTGAGGTGCATGTCAAAGGAATGATTTCAGTGAACCCAGACTCTTGCATTTCCCCCTGCATAGACAGGAGCTAAATTCCTTAGCTTGGATTACCTGGTTTTCTTTAATTAATAATAACCTTTAACTTTTGACATTCACACTACCTGCCCTTTGCTGTAAAACTTCTATATGACCTGGCTCCTCCCCTCGCCTCCTTGGAGTAGTTCTCAGGGTCACTTGAGATGCTGTCTTGAAGTCCTAAAAATTCCCACCAAATAAAACATAACTCTCAACTTTTATGTTGTGAATATTTTTTTAAGTTGGCACTTGCATTCCATTCAATTTAAATACAATTAAAATAATTCCTCAACAAAAAATCTGGGTTGCTGGGTGATTAATATTACTCCAGGATGGTGGAGCAGAAGGACGTGTGCTCAGCGTCTCCTGCCAGAACTCCAAAATTAGAACTCACTGCTGAACAACCATCCACAGGAGAATGTTGGATCCTGCCAAAAAACGATACTCCACATCCAAAGGAGAAGCTCCAGCAGGACGGTAGGAGGGGTGAAATCGCATTTAGAACCAAGCCCCATACTGGCCAGAGACAAACGCTGTGTGCACCAGGACCCAGAGGCGCCACCGAGATGGAGCCAGACCTGTGTTTCCCTGTCTCCTGCGGAGGGCCGGGTCAGCAGGGGCCTGCGGCAGGGGCAGGGGGTCTGGGTGCAGCAGACATGGGTAGAGCGTAAGCCCTCTTGGAGGAAGTCCAGTCGCTCAGTCGTGTCTGACTCTTTGCGACCCCATGAATCGCAGCATGCCAGGCCTCCCTGTCCATNGGATTTGATTTAGGTCATACCTGAATGGTCTAGTGGTTTTCCCTACTTTCTTCAATTTGAGTCTGAATTTGGTAATAAGGAGTTCATGATCTGAGCCACAGTCAGCTCCTGGTCTTATTTTTGTTGACTGTCTAGAGCTTCTCCATCTTTGGTTGCAAAGAATATAATCAGTCTGATTTTGGTGTTGACCATCTGGTGATGTCCATGTGTAGAGTCTTCTCTTGTGTTGCTGGAAGAAGGTGTTTGCTATGACCAGTGCATTTTCTTGGCAAAACTTCGGAGGAGGTCACCATTAACCCTATCATAGAGCTGCCAGAACTTACAGAGTGCCAAAAATAGACTCTTGGAGGGCACAAACAGAATCTTGTGTGTTCCAGGATCCCGGAGAAAGGAGCAGTGACCCCACAAGAGACTGACCCAGACTTGCCTGTGAGTGTCCAGGAGTATCCGGCAGAGGCAGCGCTGTGTCAGCGGTGGCCTGCTGCAGGGTTGGGGGCATTGAATGTAGCAGTGCATGCATGGGACCTTTTGAAGGAGGTCACCGTTATCTTCATTACCTCCACCGTAGTTTGGCCTCAGGTCAAATAGTAGGAAGGGAACACAGCCCCACCCATCAACAGAAAATTGGATTAAAGATTTACTGAACATGGCCCCACCCATCAGAACAAGACCCAGTTTCCCCCTCAATCAGTCTCTCCCATCACGAAGTTTCCATCGGCCCCTTTTCCTTCTTTATCAGAGGGAAGACAGAAAGGAAACCACAATCACAGAAAACTAACCAAACTGATCACATGGACCACAGCCTTGTCTAACTTAATGAAACTATAAGCCATGCCACGTAGGGCCACCCAAGACAGACAGGTCATGGTGGAGAGTTCTGACAAAATGTGGTCCACTGGAGAAGGGAATGGCAAACCATTTCAGTATTCTTGCCTTGAGAACCCCATGAACTGTAGGAAAAGGCAAAAAGATAGGACATTGAAAGATAAACTCCCCAGGTTGGTAGGTGACCAATATGCTACTGGAGATCAGTGGAGAAATACCTCCAGAAAGAATGAAGAGATGGAGTCAAAGCAAAAACAGCACCCAGTTGTGGATGTGAGTGGTGATGGAAGTAAAATTTGATGCTGTAAAGAGCAATATTGCATAGGAACCGGGAATGTTAGGTCCATTAATCAAGGCAAATTGGAAGTGGTCAAAGCAGAGGAACCAGAGACCAAATTGCTAACATTCATTGGATCATTGAAAAAGCAAGAGAGTTCCAGAAAAACATCTATTTCTGCTTTATTGACTATACCAGAGCCTTTGACTGTATGGATCACAATAAACTGGAAAATTCTGAAAGAGGTGGGAATACCAGACCACCTGACCTGCCTCCTGAGAAACCTGTATGCAGGTCAGGAAGCAGCAGTTAGAACTGGACATGGAACAACAGACTGGTTCCAAATAGGAAAAGGAGTACGTCAAAGCTGTATATCGTCACCCTGCTTATTTAACTTATATGCAGAGTACATCATGAGAAACGCTGGGCTGGAAGAAGCACAAGCTGGAATCAAGATTGCCGGGAGAAATATCAATAACCTCAGATATGCAGATAACACTACCCTTATGGGAGAAAGTGAAGAAGAACTAAAGAGCCTCTTGATGAAAGTGAAAGAGGAGAGTGAAAAAGTTGGCTTAAAGCTCAACATTCAGAAAACTAAGATCATGTCATCTGGTCCCATCACTTCATGAAAAAATAGGTGGGGAAACATTGGAAACAGTGATAGCCTTTATTTTCTTGGGCTCCAAAATCACTGCAGATGGTGACTGCAGCCATGAAATTAAAAGACGTTTGCTCCTTGGAAGGAATGTTATGACCAACCTAGACAGTATATCAAAAAGTAGAGACATTACTTTGCCGACTAAGGTCTGTCTAGTGAAGGCTATGGTTTTTCCAGTGGTCGTGTATGGATGTGAGGGTTGGACTATAAAGAAAGCTGAGCACCAAAGAATTGATGCTTTTGAACTGTGGTGTTGGAGAAGACTCTTGAGAGTCCCTTGGACTGCAAGGAGATCCAACCAGTCCATCCTAAAGGAGATCAGTCCTGGGTGTTAATTGGAAGGACTGTTGTCGAGGCTGAAACTTTGACCACAGGGTGTGAAGAGCTGACTCATTGGAAAGGACCCTGATGCTGAGAAAGATTGAAGGTAGGAGGAGAAGGGGATGACAGAGGGTGAGGTTTTTGGATGGCATTGCCAACTCAATGGAGATGAGTTTGGGTAAACTCCAGGAGTGGGTGATGGACAGGGAGTGTTGGTGATGTATGGTGTGCTGTGGTTCATGGGGTTGCAAAGAGTCGGACATGACTGAGGGACTGAACTGAACTGAAACAGGAGATGGTAAGAGTGAACGTCAACATTTTAGGAATCAGTGAACTAAAATGGACTGGAATGGGTGAATTTAACTCAGATGACCATTGTATCTACTACTGTGGGCAGGAATCCCTTAAAAGAAATGAAGTACCCATCATAGTCAGCAAAAGAGTCCAAAATGCAGTACTTGGATGCAGTCTCAAAAACAACAGAATTATCTCTTCGTTTCCAAGGCAAACCATTCACTAGCATGGTAATCCAAGTCTATGCCCCAACCAGTAATGCTGAAGAAGCTGAAGTTGAATGGTTCTATGAAGACTTATAAGACCTTCTAGAACTAATACCCCAAAAGATATCCTTTTCATTATAGGGGACTGGAATGCAAAAGTAGGAAGTCAAGAGATCCCTGGAGTAACAGGCAGATTTGGCATTGGGGTACAAAATGAAGCAGGTCAAAGGCTAACAGAGTTTTGCCAAGAGAATGCATTGGTCATCACAAACACCCTCTTCCAACAACACAAGAGAAGACTCTACACACGAACATCACCAGATGGTCAACACTGAAATCAGATTGATTATACTTTTTGCAGCTATAGATGGAGAAACTCTATACAGTCAGCAAAAACAAGACAGGAAGCTGGCTAGGGCTCAGATCATGAACTCCTTGTTGCCAAATTCAGAGTTAAATTGGAGAAAGTAGTCCATGGAAGTCCATGGGGTTGCAAAGAGTTGGACATGAATGAGCGACTGAACTGACTGAACTGGGTGACTAACCAAATTCAAGACTGAGGGAGTTGCAATGTAAAAACCTGGTTTGAAAAATCAAAGAATAAGATATGTAAACACTAAATGGTTAATGCAAATACTGTTAAGAGCAAAAAAAATCTAAATATAATTATTGAAAGAATGCATAATATAAAATGCAAAAAGTTAGAATAGCTCTGCATATTTAAAACCACAAAGTGCACAATTGGGAAATTGGTAGTGAAGGATGGGAGAAATATAAGTATACTAATTTTTTCAATCAGTGGAAGCAAGAATTCAAGAACTATTTCATGTAGATATGACTAATTAAAGGAATACCTATTGAAACATAAATTTCTGAATAATAATCTTCAGTAGAATAAACACACAGCATATCCACTCCAAACAATCTGATTTTAAAAGTAAATATAGTGCAGAGAGGCAAAGGAAACAAAGGAAATGTGAGCAAGCATATAAGATAAAAATAGCTTAATGTAAGCTGAGCAAAGTATTTTGCTTCTGGAAATAAGTTTGAGAGGTTTAGGAAATGGCAGCCCACTCCAGTATTCTTGCCTGGAGAATCCCATGGAGGGAGGAGCCTGGTAGGCTACAGTCCATGGGGTCGCAAAGAGTCGGACACGACTGAGCGACTTCACTTTCTTTCAGTTCTTTCTTTATGGTTTATTAAAGAGTATTTCACACTTACATGAGAAAAAATCCAACCAAGTTTACGTTTAGTGACATTAAAAGGCTAGCATCACTTTTATTTAGCATTATGTTTTAGGATGTAGCCTGTGAAAGAAGACAGAAAAAGGATGGAGAATATTTGATTGTTTAATTTAAGACCCAACAAAACAAGTTGAAAAACTGAGATGAATAAGACATTCATTATGGTGGCTGGTTTCAAATGAAATGTAATAGGGAATCGCCTAAGTAAACTTAACCGAAATGTCAGATTAACCAATGCTCCTTCCCTCTGTACAAGGTACTATATGAAGCCTGTGATACACTGAACACAAGAGACTTGTGGCTTATTCTCTCACGTGTTTGAGCATTCCTACAACCACACTGAACTGTACGTCTAAAACTCAGCTGGGTTTTACCCAAACCTACTTCGGCCATTTGGATTCATTTTTGTAATGATGTAATTTTATTAAATTAAGATTCAATTTTTTAAAAAGTGGAAGAAAGCTAGAAGATAGTGTAGATAAATATTTTTCAGATCTCAGAGTACAACCAAATGACTTACAACCAAATAAGCAGAGTACATAAAACTATTGACCCTTGGACAGAATAAACATTTAAAAGTTGTATGTCAAAAATACAATAAGCAAACTGAATAGAAAATGAAAATTTACCTCCCAGCAAAAAGTTCATCATCAGAAGAATAAGCAATTCAAAAAAGAAAACTTCAAAGACATATAAACATTCAATTTCATTATTATTCAAATAAATATAAATGTAAATAAAATTGGATATTATTTTCTGCTTAGAAACTGATTGTTTTGGAAAAATAATAATATCTAGTGGTGTGAAAGTTGCAAAGAGGGATATATTCCCAAACATTGTTGAAAGTGAAAGTCCCTTAATTATGTCCGGCTCTTTGCGACCCCATGGACTATACAGTCCGTGGAATTCTCCAGGCCAGAATACTGTAGTGGGTAGCCTTTCCCTTCTCCAGGGGCTTTTCCTGACCCAGGGACTGAACCTGGGTCTCCTGCACTGCAGGCAGGTTCTTTACCATCTGAGCACTTTGGGAAGCTCTAGTTACTGGAAGTACAGCAGTGCCGTAAAGCTGTGTGGAGTGCAGTCTGGTAATATGTCAGAAAAGACTTGAAGAAACGCACTCACTTTGATTCAACAATAATGTATTAAGGAATTTATTCTTATAAATTAACCATGTGTATGTGCACAAAATTGTTGACAGGAATATTCATTACAGTTTCTGATATAACAGTGAAAATTGTACCAACCTAAATATCATTAATGAGAAAATGCTTAAATTTATTGGGGTCTAGCCACGCTATGGAAAAACGCAATCATTTGAAAATGATGTTGCGGAAAAATGCTTTATGAGATCAGGAGACCCTGAAAAAACAGATCATAAAAAAGTGTTAAATCAGGATTCCATTTAAGGGATAGTGATTTCTATTCATAAAAAAAGAATATATCTTAAAATATTAACAATGAGTATTACCAGGTTGTTGGGATTTTAGTTTATGCTTTTCTATGCTTTATGCTTTTCTATATTTATACATTTGACAGTGTACCCAATTTTGCAACCATTTAATAAGTTTTAAAAATTTCCTTTATCTTTTGGTATTTTAACATAATGTTGAGAAGGAAGAATGGTAGAGTGTCGATCGCGTGAATTTTTGTAGTCAGATCTGAGTACAGGGTCTTGTCTGGTGGTCCAGTAGCTAAGACTCCAAGCTCTCGATGCAAGGGGCTTGAGTTCAGTTCCTGCTCAAGGAACTAGATCCCATATGCCGCTACTAAGACCCAGCATAGCCAAGCAAATATTTAAAAAATTAGATCTGAGTGTGAAAACTGCCCTGATTTACTAATTTAATTTTCACACTAATTACATTATTTGATGAGCTTTGATTCTCTAATGTGTGATTGGAGATGTGAATGTGGGAAATTCATGAAGACTAAATGTTTCAAATATATAATGTGCCTGGGACATGATAAGTGTCGAGCAAACATCACTGATGTCTTTCTCTTTTCTCATGATGGTGAGTTTCCCTTGGCTAGTTACCCTTCAGTTCTTATCTTTTCCCCAGTGGACAGTGAGATTCCTCTAGAGCTGTATTTTCCCAGGTCTTGAGTTGCTCTGCTAAGCACTGAAAATAAAAAGAGTAAAAGAGAAAAAGAAGAAGAATAAAATGGAAGAGAGATTTCAGTAGAATAATGTGATTACGTATCGCCAAAAGCAAAAGATAGCTCTTAACTCAGGAAAACATTTAAAAACGAATCTATCTTATTAAGACGTGTGTGTGTGTGTTTTCAGCTGCTCATTCATACTCAACTCTTTGCGACCCCACGGACTGTAGTTCAACAGGCTCCTCTGTCCAGGCAAGAATAGTGACGTGGGTTGCCATTTCCTACTCCAGGGGATCTTCCCAAACCAGGGATCAAACCCACGTCTCTTGTGCCTCTGGACTGGCAGGTGGGTTCTTTACCACCAGCACCTCCTGAAAGTGAAAGTTGGTGAGTCGTGTCCGACTCTTTGTGACCCCATGGACTGTATATTCTCCAGGCCAGAATACTGGAGTGGGTAGCCTTTCCCTTCTGCACGGGATCTTCCCAACCCAGGGATCAAATCCAGGTCTCCCGCACTGGAGGCAGATTCTTTACCAGCTGAGCCAAGAATAAAATGGAAGAGAGATTTCAGTAAAATAATGTGATTACGTATCGCCAAAAGCAAAAGATAGCTCTTAACTCAGGAAAACACTTAAAAACGAATCTATCTTATTAAGACGTGTGTGTGTGTGTTTTCAGCTGCTCATTCATACTCAACTCTTTGCGACCCCATGGACTGTAGTTCAACAGGCTCCTCTGTCCAGGCAAGAATAGTGACGTGGGTTGCCATTTCCTACTCCAGGGGATCTTCCCAAACCAGGGATCAAACCCACGTCTCTTGTGCCTCTGGACTGGCAGGTGGGTTCTTTACCACCAGCACCTCCTGAAAGTGAAAGTTGGTGAGTCGTGTCCGACTCTTTGTGACCCCATGGACTGTATATTCTCCAGGCCAGAATACTGGAGTGGGTAGCCTTTCCCTTCTGCACGGGATCTTCCCAACCCAGGGATCAAACCCAGGTCTCCCGCACTGGAGGCAGATTCTTTACCAGCTGAGCCACCAAGAAAGCCCAAGAATACTGGAGTGGGCAGCCTTTCCCTTCTCCAGCGGATCTTCCCACCCAGGGGATAGGACCCAGGTCTCCCACATTGCAGGTGGATTCTTTACCAGCTGAAGCACTAGGGAAGCCCCTATTAAGACATGAAAATCAAATAAGCAGCTTTTAACTTGGATGCGAACGGTCAAGTTTTGGTGCAAAACATACTTAATGTATGGATAAAACAAGACATATAGTGTTGGAGCTTGACGTCTGCTAGGACAAGTTATGTCGGCAATTTCAAGGAAAAAACTACCACATATATTCAAAGTGAGCCTATAAAATATAAAAAAAAATCAAACTTTGTACTTATGAGTCAAGCATTTTCCCTTTCAACGGCCACTTTCAAATGTTCTGCACTTACTCATATGGTGCTTCTTTCAAACCATTTTTGGAGTGCCACTGAGGGTTATTTTCAAAGAATGCACATTTTCTCTTATCTCATCAGTTGTGACATATGTTCACACTTGGAGGATACATTTGCTCATTTTCTTAATAGCAAAGCATTTAAGGTACAGTGAAATAAAATAGAGTAATAAGTTAGTAATAGTAAATAGTAATAAGTTACAGAGTTTGCTATAGTTTGCTATATAGACCCCATTTTGCTATATAGAGTTTGAACAAAGCAGGAGTTGGTGAAGCTGATATTGTTGCATAGTAGAAACATACATTTTTCTTCAATTATTTAAGAAATATAAGAATAAACATGATCATTGCTATTAAGTGTACCATTTGAGATGTGTGGCACAATCTTTGTGAACATTTTCCTCATGTTTTCAACTCAAGTTTTGAACTCTGAGTAATGGATTTTGTCATCAAATTCATCTCTTCTGGCCACTGACCATGAATAATCTCTCCACTGACACAGATGAAAAATCTGACCACGTCAGCATTTTCATCTGGCTAATGGATGAGAGCTGGTGCTGATGGCAAAGAACCTGCTGGCCAGTGCAGGAGATGTGAGAGACACGGGTTCAGTCCTGGGGTCAGGAAGATCCCCTGGAGGAGGGCACTGCAATCCACTCCAGTATTCTTGCCCGGAGAATCCCACAGACAGAGGAGCCTGGCAGATTAGAGTGCATAGCATCACAAAGAGTTGGACACGACTGAAGCGATTTAGCATGCATGCGCACAATGTATGAGAGGCTGATCGTATCTAAAAAAGTTCTTAGTCGACATTATCCTTGTGCTAGCTCTTACTTTTTCATGTCCAAAAGAGTACTGTGCAAATAGCAACACATTTTTGTGTTCTAAGTTTTTATCATCCTATCGTATTTCATGAGGCATTTCAGGGGGCGTTCAAAACTTCGTCTCTTGATTACACAACAGTCCATGCAAATCCATAAGGTGCATTTATTATTCTGTCCTCTACCACTCTTGCAAAACTATTCTGAGTATCTCTCAGACCTGTTACCATTGCTACTCAAGAATTCACTCTTTTTCTGGGTGCCCACATTCCTTCCCTGGGGAACACTCCACTCCTGGCAATGCCATTTTGGTAAACATTTCAATCAGGGCTATATTTAAGCTCTACAAAGACAGGAATGTCTGTCTTGTTCATCAGAGTATCTCATCACAATAAATCTGATTTGAACTAGATTGAATTATTTTGTATTGTAAAATAGTTTATAGTTAAATTATAGTTAAATCTCATGTCCTTTAAACTTCTTTCAAAGCCAATATCCAATGGCACCTCTATAGCCCACTTATGCCACAACTTTTTATCCCCACATAAGACTGGGACTTTCCTAGTCCAAAGGTCATTTTGTTTATATTTGTCTGCCGCACGCAAAAAGGAAGGTTTGGATGGGATGGATTCACTTGATTAGTGGCTAGTGGGAAGCATAGCAATTAAGCTATTGATGTGCTTATTGAATAAGTTTGCTAATGTTGTGAAGCTCATCTAGTTAGCAGTTATTCCTTAATGACTGATGAAGCAGTATTTCAAGGTGTAATATATGCTTCCTGCTAATCCGTAAACACTGTGCATACAAAACCTAAACACTTGTGGAAATATCAGTGAGCCAGGAAACCATAGCAAAGCCCATAGGTCAAATGTGTGCTTATAAAGCGTATGTAAAGTTGGACGTCTGCGTCTGGTAACTATAAAGGAACTTAAGAAGTACCTGGTCCCACATATATCCTTTGTGCAAAACTCAAGGTCTGCTGAGATTAAGACTTGTTCAGAGGCATAACACTAGTGACAAGCATATATGGGGCCTGAATTTATTTTCTGTGTGATTAGTTACCAGAGTGTAAAGTGTACATACAGGCCTTGAGTATATTTCATGTTTTATGTACAACAAAGGCAATATGAAAGCTAAGAGAGTGCACATACCCAGCAGAAAGGACACGGGATGGGTCTGGCAAAGCTGCTGGGAGACACGCCCACACTCTGCTGCTAGGCACACAGCTAAGCGCAGCAACATCTTTCAAAGAACAATCTGAAAGCTCTTTAAACTTCTGTTCCAAACAATTTCCCGTAATGATGACCACTAAGCCATTCTCAAGTTAATTACTTAAGAAGTACCTGGTCCCACATATATCCTTTGTGCAAAACTCAAGGTCTGCTGAGATTAAGGCTTGTTCAGAGGCATAACACTAGTGACAAGCATATATGGGGCCTGAATTTATTTTCTGTGTGATTAGTTACCAGAGTGTAAAGTGTACATACAGGCCTTGAGTATATTTCATGTTTTATGTACAACAAAGGCAATATGAAAGCTAAGAGAGTGCACATACCCAGCAGAAAGGACACGGGATGGGTCTGGCAAAGCTGCTGGGAGACACGCCCACACTCTGCTGCTAGGCACACAGCTAAGCGCAGCAACATCTTTCAAAGAACAATCTGAAAGCTCTTTAAACTTCTGTTCCAAACAATTTCCCGTAATGATGACCACTAAGCCATTCTCCAGTTAATTCTACCTTTTTTCAGTCTCTCCCACCACCGGTTTTATTAAGGAAACACTGACAAATGTAGTTATGATGATTTGATATATACATATACATATATATATATATATATGGGGTCACACAGAGTCGGACACGACTGAAGTGACTTAGCAGCAGTAGCATATATATATATATATATATATAAATGATTACCAAGACCAAGGTAATGAAGAGACGTTTGATCTCTCAACAAGCGTGTGGGTTCTGGATCTGCCGTTTCATAGTTTCAGAATCTGGGACAAAGTTACCGAATCTCCACGAATCTCAGATTTTTAGCTACACGGGGTATATACTGTCTCTTATACACATCTAGATGTGTATAAGAGACAGGNCATATATATATATATATATATATAAATGATTACCAAGACCAAGGTAATGAAGAGACGTTTGATCTCTCAACAAGCGTGTGGGTTCTGGATCTGCCGTTTCATAGTTTCAGAATCTGGGACAAAGTTACCGAATCGCCACGAATCTCAGATTTTTAGCTACACAGGGTATATATGGTTACCCTATAGAGTGGTTGTGAGAATTAGCTCTCACAGTGAGTTAACAGAGTCAGCAGTAAGGTGAGTCAGCAGTAAGGTGAGTCAGCAGTAAGGTGAGTCAGCAGTCCGGTGAACCAAGCGCTCTGCCCGACTTTGTTGCTGTTCTTTAGTCGCTTAGACTTGTCTGACTGTGACCCCAAGGACTGTGGCCGCCAGGCTCCTCTGTCCATGGGATCCCAGGCAGGAATACTGGAGTGTGTTGCCATTTCCTTCTCTGGGGGAGATCCTGGCCCAGGGATTGAACCCGGGTCTCCGGCTTGGCAGGCGGATTGTTTCCCACTGCGCCACCTGGAAAGACCTGCCTGACTTCTAGGAGGTGTGGTTTTTCCCCGCTCCACCTTGTGCTTTGTGCCCCAGCTCTACTGGACCACCTTCAGCTCCTTCCCACGGCCCCTCTTGCTCTGGGGGTCTGGCGTTATCTGCTCCTTCCACCTTGGACACTCCTCTTCCACTCCCTAGCTGCACCTTCTCCTTCAGAGCTGTGTTCAGGTGCCGTTTCTCCTGTAAAGCTTTCCTTCACTCTCTTCTTTCCCCAAGTCTAATGACAGGTACTTCTCTGGGCTTTCCCCCAAAGCCTCGTCACCTCAGCTCTGAGGCCGCTGCAACTGATCAGTATACAAATCAAGCAGACCAGCATGTATGGAGTATGTAAGGAACTCCAGTCCTGGGCTCAGCTATGTGGAGATGTGTAAGAAAATTATAAGACATAATCGCTAGCTTCAGCCATATTACAGAACATGACATGGAAAAGAATTTAAACATCCTCTGAGGAACTAGTTCCTAAATCGTGTTCCTTAGACTAGACTTCTTCTTGACACCTCAGAAATGAAAACATTCATGGTCAACTTGGGAACCATTTTTCTCAAGAGTTACAGTGAATATTAGCACAGTGAAGTTATGGAAGTTATGGGAAGCCCTGTTGTAAAGCAAACAGTTTCATTTTACCTCAAACATTTTCCAAATCTGTTTCACCACAGAATATGTGCATATGTTTTCACATAGCACCAATAAGAATTTGTGGTTAAATTCTACTTAAAGAAAAGTGAGGTCCGTGCCATACCATTGAAAAAAGTGCTATGGACAGTGTATTAAAGGGAGAGACAAAAGACCCAAGTTTTATCCTAGCATCACGCTTCTGAGGTATAGGGTGTGAGGTGATTCAACACTTTCTGTGTCTGTAAAAGTGCATAGCAGTACCTACTCTGGTAACTTGTTTGCTTTGCACAGTTTTATGTACATGGATATTCTTCTCCAATTGCAAAGCACTATAGATACTTGTGTTGTGTTACTAGTTTTTTAGAAATAAAGTCAAAATCAAACAAAAAAATTGTCTCTTGAGATGCTCTCTTACCGGTTTGAAATTTGCTTCAATCCCTCAGGTTAACTTTTCTTGCTGAGATGTTAAAAGTTCTTGGCATAGAGGATAGAGGAGCTCTTCCAGGGAAGTCATCGACCCTATTTTTCCTCTTCTCAAAGCATGACTTGGAATGAGGATCCGTGAACCTNGGTTTGAAATTTGCTTCAATCCCTCAGGTTAACTTTTCTTGCTGAGATGTTAAAAGTTCTTGGCATAGAGGATAGAGGAGCTCTTCCAGGGAAGTCATCGACCCTATTTTTCCTCTTCTCAAAGCATGACTTGGAATGAGGATCCGTGAACCTCATGCTGTGCAGCGTCTCTTAGGGAGGACAGGTGGACGTTGTGTGATGCCTCCATAATGTCTAGGTGAGAATGGAGGAGTATCCTTCGCATGCTGATCTTCATGACAAGAGACACCTCTCAGAGATTTGTGGCAAGGACAGAGCAGGATAAGCAGGACTATGGAATCATTCCAAGTCCTGAGTGGGAAGACCTGCAGCTCCTCCTTAATGCAGGGTCCCGTCTAGCCTGATTCAGTCAGGTTACTTGATGTCCTCTATGACACCTCTTTAAAGTTAATGAGTCCCCACAGAGGAGGAGTTTCCCCTGTGGTTCCCCTTAACTGAAGCCAGCCAGAGAGAATATTTGAGAAAAACTTCCTGAGTTGATCAACGAAACAAGACTCATGGGCAGCTCCTCGGCGCGGTCGCCATCGACAGCCATTATCCGGGGATTCCAGACAGTGTTGGCGTTCCTGTTCTATACCCAGCAGGGAACTTACTCACGTGTGTTCCAGACAATATCCCAGTGAGCCTTGCTGAAGACACACATTCCTTTCAGCTTGAGCTCACGGAACATGTATAATGCACTAATTCAGCCCTAGCCTAGGCATCTGGACACCTGGAATCTAATTATGGATCTGCCATATAGCCATTGGCCTCAGGCAAACAGTGGAGCTCTTATGTGGGCAGGTTTCCATACCTGTGATCTGAGGTGTCAGGTTAAACAGACTCCAAGGAATTTTTCAGCTCTAAAATTCTATGAACTGTGGTTTTTTTTTTCTTGATAAGCAGAATTATGAATCATTTTCCTATAATGATTCCTTTTGATCGTTGGTTTCATTTTTTCTTATCTTATTTCTATTTCTCGATCAAGTCTTCTCTGTGATGATACTTTTCTAGTCTTTCAAGATATCTATATATCTGTACCTATTTTTTGGTAATTATAGCTATATTCCCTCCTCTTTTAAAATTGGAGTATAGTTGCTTCATAATTTTGTGTCAGTTTCTGCTGTACAGCAAAGTGAATCAGCCACATGTGTATACATTTTCTCTCTTCCTTGGATTTTCTTCCCATTTATGTTACTCCAGAGCATGGAGTAGAGTTCCCTGTATATTCCCACCTCTTAACCTACTCATTTAAAAATTCGTTTCTCCTTTTCCACCTTCCTCCAACCTCATGGAATTAAAATCATATACTTTATCCTCACTGTTGCCTTTAAGTTTTAGTTAGGTTCCACATCCTTGTCTTATG
Organism: Oreotragus oreotragus; assembly: GCA_006410675.1. Taxonomy (NCBI): domain Eukaryota; kingdom Metazoa; phylum Chordata; class Mammalia; order Artiodactyla; family Bovidae; genus Oreotragus; species Oreotragus oreotragus. The sequence continues at coordinate 90,085 of SJYX01006298.1, read as the reverse complement.
TGAAAAGTAGCTGCTCAGTTGTGTCCAACTCCTTGCTACGCCATGGACTGCAGCCTGCCAGGCTCCTCTGTCCATGAAATTCTCCAGGCAAGAATCCTAGAGTGGGTAGCTATTCACTTCTCCAGAAGATCTTCCTGAGGGATCGAACCTGGGTCTCCTGCATTGCAAGTAGATTCTTTACTGTCTGAGGCACCAGGGAACTTGAGCCTCCAGGGAAGCCCTTCCTGAATTATGCCCATTATTAATAATGTATCTTTACTTAATATGAAACAAATATTTATTGAATTCTTACTGTGAGCCAGGTTCTATTTCCAACGTTTGGGATATATCAGTGTGCACAATAGATGAGAATTTTGCCCTCATAGAGGCTGTGTTCTTGGAGGGGGGAAGAAAGGCAATGAGCAGAAAGTAAGGATAAGAGCATGTGAGGGAATCTAAACAGATGGTATTGATGATCCTATACGCAGGACTGCAGTGGAGACGCAGACATAGAGAACAGGCCGCTGGGCACAGTGGGGAAGGAGAGGGGGGACGAGCTGAGAAGTGGCCCTGAAACACACACATTACCGTGTGCAGCAGCTAGCCAGTGGGGATTTGGCGTATGCGGCAGGGACGTACAGACACCATACAGCATGCGCCAGTGCTCTGTGACGAACCAGAGGGCTGAGATGGGGTGGGAGGTGGGAGGGAGGCTCAAGCGGGGAGGGACACGTGTATACCCATCGCTGAGTCATGCTGATGCATGGCAGAAGCCAGCCCAACATTGTAAGAGAAATTATCCTCTAATTAAAAATAAATAAATTAAAAAAAGAACATGAGATAATGTGTCAGAAGGGGTGAATGCTACAGACAAAAAGCAAACCAGGGCGAGGACGCTGGGGATTGAGCCTGAGAGTGATGTGGCGTGCGAGAGGCGCAGAGGCTACCTGAGTTCTGGGAAGGGCTCTCTTAGGCTCTAGGCAGGTGGCGATCTGAGCAGACAAGCCCGCTCGGAGAAGGGGAGGACAAGTCCTAGGGCAGAAGCCAGAGCAGCGACGCGGCCTTTTGTGAAGCCCAGATAAGCGTGTCAGACTTGCCCATAAAGCCCAACACGTCTGCAAATCCGTGCGAGGAAAGAGAGCTTGCTTCTATATTCATGGCAATCATGAGGTAAATAGCTCTGTGCTGGATCTTAAAATTGGAGGATAGTTACACACATACAGAGACGATACTCAGATTATTTCCCTATTTTTCTCACCCAGACATGTTTATTTGTTCAGATGACCTCATTCCTGCAAACATATTTTACACTCTTGCAATGACAGCATGTAGTACTTCCATCAAAAAGTAGGTTGTGTTTTCAAATACAGTGTTTACAGTCACGTCTTTTGTGACAACTTAATATGACTAGTATTGATGTCCCACAATTTATTAAGTGAATCCCTAATGTTGAACAGTTAGGATGTTTTTTATTTTCTTATGAGTTTAGATGAACATACAGTAATATAGATGATTCAATTCAGTTAATCATCCAACATCGTGTTTTTGAAAACGTGCACTTTCTTATTGCTCTTTGTTAATTTACTTGGATATTTATGCATGATTTAGAAGGTAATTAGTATGTCTTGTTTATTTAAAATTTGTTAAGAGGATAGATCTTGTGTTAACTGTTCTTACCACAATAAAGTTTTAAAAAGTGCAACAAGAGTATTTTTTAAAACATAAAGAAAAATTCTAAAGAAGTCAACCTTAAAAAGTTTAGACTATATACTTGCCAACTATAGTATCTAATTAAGTCAGCTGTTATAAGTATAAATGATCTTTACAGATTTATTTTTTATGGAGCCTCCTTGATAAGATATCCATAATCCCGTTTGTTACAAGAGTATTCACAACAGCCTAGATACGGAAATGACCTAAGTGTCCATTGGGGAATGAGTGGATACAGAAAACATGCTATATACATACAATGGAATATCGATCAATCTTAAAAAAGTGAAATCTTATTATATGTGACAACACTGATGAATTTTGAGGATACTATGCTAAGTAAAAAAAGCAAGTTACAGCAGAGTAAATACTGCATGGTTTCACTTATCTGAAGTATCTAAAATAGTCAGATTTGTAGCAACAGAGAGTGGAATCATGGTTTTTGGGGGGCCGGGTACAGGGAGAAATGGGAATTCCCATTCAATCGGTATAGATTTCAGTTATGCAGGAGGAATGAGTTCTAAAGAGCTGATTTACATTATGGCTGTAGTTAACAAAACTGTATTATGTACTTAAAGATTTGTTAAAAGGGTATACCTCATGTGGTCTTACCACAATTAAAAACAGGAAAATGAGAGGAGCAAAGCAATATGCAAGTCATCAACTTTGTTGGCATGGATCATAGTTTAGGGGCAAGATTTTATAGCCAGCATCTTCTGGGTTTTGTGGATTTCTGATTCTGGCAGCAGCAGTGAAATGCTGGGACCAGACATTGTCCCCAGGAGCTTCACATAATGTACCTTTCTATCCAAAACAGCAATTTTGGAAATCACAGAACATATAATAATAGTTAACACTTTTTGCTTAAACCAAAAAAACTTAAACCAGCCAGTCAAATAGAATCATTAAATGTAGCTTAAAAGGAAAGAAAAGAAAGAAAAGGAGATTATATTCCCCAAGTTCTGCAAGTAGGGAACAGTCTGAGAAAACCGCCTAACTGCAGACATGTGCTGTGTGCACACTCAGTCACGTCTGCCTTGTGATCCCAGGGACTGCAGCCCACCAGGCTTCTCTGTCCACAGGATTTTCCAGGCAAGAGTCTTGGAGCGGGCTGTCATTTCCTCCTCCAGGGGTCTTCCCCACCCAGGGACGGAACCAGTGTCTTCTCCGTTTTAAGGCATATTCTTTGCCGCTGAGCCACGTGGGAAGCATGTGCTACCCTTCAAGAGAAAGGAAGGGTGATTCTGGGGACAGCAGTGAGGCCTTGGGCCACAGAGAGGGATTCCGCGGGCCCAGAGCTTGGAGTTGCGAGCCACAGAGGATTATTCCTGGGCTGTGAAAACTAATGGAATCTGCCTTGTTTGATTTCAGAATTGGTTGGAACCGGGAAATCCATTGTTTCCTCCCAGTTTCTCTCATTTTGAATGGAAATGTCCGTAACTGTTATGTTATGCCTGCCCCGCTGTGTGTGTTGGGAACAGATACCTTGTTTTCTAGTCCTAGGTCTGGAGAAGGGGAAGAACTTTATCCTAGCATGTTGGTACTCTAAGTTTCACCTAGACCTTTATTTAGATAGTTTGGATGATGAGATTTAAGACTTTTGAACTAATGATATTTAGATAAGATTTTTAGACCTGAGTTAATGCTATAGCCAGATGAGGCTTTGAGGGGTTTGGAAGAGGGTGAATTTATTTTACATTTTAGATGTGTTTTAAATACAATTGTCAAAAGAAAATTTAGAGAACCTTACTTGATATGAATATTTTATCGAACAAGAAACTCTAAGCAGAAAGGGAAACTTCAAACTGAAAGTGATTTGAAGCTCAGAGGCATGTTGTTATTAATACAAGATGGCTTATGAAGTGAGAATGGAGAAGTTGTTTAACTTATACAATGATTGGTTATTACAATGGAAATTTCCAGATGGAAGAGTACTTGGATAAAAGGTGTTATACCACTTTAGGAAGATGACTTCAATTTTATTTATGATTATCAGAGACAGAGGAATATCTAAGTAGAGTTTCACTTATATTCATGAAGTAAGCTAGATTACATTTTGCTTACATGGCCTAACTGATTTTGTCTGCTCAGGGGATTTTCAAGTGTAGTCTCCATTTTATCTTATTTTAACATGGTGAATTCTTCACTTTTCCCCCATCCCCCAGTCCTACCCGAACCTTAGATTCATTGTATTTGAAGTGAAGTCACTCGGTCGTGTCCGACTCTTTGCGACCCTGTGGACTGTAGCCCACCAGGCTCTTCTGTCCATGGGATTCTCCAGGCAAGAATACTGGAGTGGGTTGCCATTTCCTTCTCCAGGGGATCTTCCTGACCCAGGGATCGAACCCAGGTCTCCCGCATTGCGGGCAGACGCTTTAACCTCTGAGCCACCAGGGAAGCCCATATTTATGTGGTTGGGAATCAAAGATAAAGAGAAAAAAAAGTACCTTTAGGTGGTAACCCCTGCCCCCCTCCACAAAACCACAAATGATTTTTCATCAGAAAAATGGGAGCCAAAGGGCAATGGGATGACATCTTTAAAGAGATGGAAGAAAAATGGTCATTTCTAGAATTCTCTATTCAGTGAAAATATTCTTAAAATTAAAATAAAAATGTAGAAGACTACTTTTAGAATACCTTTACAAATGTTGACTATTTAAAACAAAATGAAAATGTATGATGGAATTTGTAAGTAAGATGTTACCATACGAGCACAAATACGGGGGCAGAAAATGGAATTAAGCTGTTCAAAGTTTCTTACACATTTACTTCAAAAGTATTATAAAAATTCTTGGTAGGCCATGATAAAAGTGCAACTACAAAATATGAAACAAAAAACATATCTAAAAAGCTATTGGAAAAAAATGTTCACAAATCCAAAAAGAGGCTGATAAGGAGAAACTAAAAATCAAGAGAACAGATGAACAAAATACTCATGGAAATATGGTACTTTAAATTGTCCAATCAGGATTAAGAAGAAAAAGTATAGACTATATGCTCCTGATAAGAGCCATACCTTACATGTGAGGAAATACAGGTAGAAGCCAAGAGGAAGAACAATATGCACCATGAAAATGTTAATCATAAAAAGATAATGTGGACACATTAAGATTAGATGTAGATTTCCGGACCAGGGATATTACCAGCAATAAAAATGAACATTGCTTAATGATAAGATGGTTAAACCGTCAACAAGATATAATCACACTAAATATATATGCATCGAATAACAGAGCTTCAGAAAAAAGGGAAATAAAAGAACTAGAACAAGACAAAAATTGCGACAATCATAGCTGCAAACTTCACCTGCCTCTGATAGGAATGGATAACAGAAGTAGAACTGTTCAAAGTTTCTTACACATTTACTTCAAAAGTATTATAAAAATTCTTGGTAGGCCATGATAAAAGTGCAACTACAAAATATGAAACAAAAAACATATCTAAAAAGCTATTGGAAAAAAATGTTCACAAATCCAAAAAGAGGCTGATAAGGAGAAACTAAAAATCAAGAGAACAGATGAACAAAATACTCATGGAAATATGGTACTTTAAATTGTCCAATCAGGATTAAGAAGAAAAAGTATAGACTATATGCTCCTGATAAGAGCCATACCTTACATGTGAGGAAATACAGGTAGAAGCCAAGAGGAAGAACAATATGCACCATGAAAATGTTAATCATAAAAAGATAATGTGGACACATTAAGATTAGATGTAGATTTCCGGACCAGGGATATTACCAGCAATAAAAATGAACATTGCTTAATGATAAGATGGTTAAACCGTCAACAAGATATAATCACACTAAATATATATGCATCGAATAACAGAGCTTCAGAAAAAAGGGAAATAAAAGAACTAGAATAAGACAAAAATTGTGACAATCATAGCTGCAAACTTCACCTGCCTCTGATAGGAATGGATAACAGAAGTAGACGAAGGTATATAACGATAGAGATGAGAACCATACTATTAGCTAACTTAATTCAACTGACCGCACTCAGCAGCTACAGGGTACACATTCTTTTCAAAGGCACCTGAGACATCATAATAAAACATGTGTCATAAGACAATCAGTGATAAAAATTATAACCCAGACTCAAAATCCCGACTCTTATAACTAGCATCCATTCCCAATTTGGATGATAGTAGACACTTTTCATTCGAAAGGCATGGAAGAGGCACAGAGGAGTCACTGTGGGCAGTCGAGTCTGACTCTTCGCAGCCCCGTGGCCTGCCAAGCTCCTCTGTCTATGGAATTTTCCAGGCAAGAACACCAGAGTGGGTTGCCATTCCCTACTTCAGGGGATCTTCCCGACTGAGGGATGGAACGCTTCTCTCTTGTGTCTCCTCCATTGGCAGGCAGATTCTTTCTAATGCCACCTGGGAGCAACCATACACATGGAAGCCAAGAGGAAGCAGTCGGCACTGCCCAGGCCGATGAAGAAGCCCGTCTGAGTGGCACAGCCCAGCAGGGTGATGGTCTTCTCCGACCGCAGGATGTTGGCCAGGAGGTGGGCACCGCCACAGCAGTGCAGCTGATTTCTGCTCCCGAGAGGCTGCCCAGGAGACAGTACATGGGCGTGTGGAGGTGGGCTTCGGTCTGGATGGCCACCATGATGAGGACATTCCCGGTGATGACCCATGTGGTGGTGACCCTGAGGAGCCACCACGAGCCCGAGGCCAGGTTCCAACCAGGAAAAAGAGTGCGTCAAGGCTGTGTATTGTCACCCTGCTTATTTAACTTATATGCAGAGTACATCATGAGAAACGCTGGGCTGGAAGAAACACAAGCTGGAATCAAGATTGCCGGGAGAAATATCAATCACCTCAGATATGCTGATGACACCACCCTTATGGCAGAAAGTGAGGAGGAGCTAAAAAGCCTCTTGATGAAAGTGAAGGAGGAGAGTGAAAAAGTTGGCTTAAAGCTCAACATTCAGAAAACGAAGATCATGGCATCC
>SJYX01006298.1:31163-69289 GCA_006410675.1 Oreotragus oreotragus | reverse complement strand
CAGTGACGGCGTCTTGTTTGACGCTGTGATTTCTTGCTAGTTCACTTCTCACCTCTGCACACACATCGCCTGAAGGCGTCCCCCTGCGCTGTCCTTTCTCTCACTTCCGTGGCATTGTGTAAAGTTTCACTGTATGTCACCGCCGTTTGAACTGTCATTTTGTGATGGTAGTATATAAAATACAGTTCGCTTTAAGGCTTCTGAAAAAAAACAAAACAAAACAGACCCTGGCCCTTATGTCAAAGGTGAGCCGCAGCGTTGCTGACGTGGCCGCATAACGCTGCCCCTACTAACTTCTAGCTTCTTCCTGGCTCTTTGCTCCAGCGACCGTGTGTTCCTTGCAGTCCCTTCTCACCACGCCTCTTCCCAGCCACGGGGCCTCTGCACATGCTGTTTGCTGGGGCTCCCTCTTCTCTTTTCTCTTTAATAAGTGAGCTCCTCTTATCCTCTGTCCCAATTTCATGACAGGTTTCTCAGGGAAGGTTTCCCTGACCTTGGGAGTGTCAGGGTCAAGAGCACTTTTGGGAAGATTGCTTTTTGGAATCTCCACTATCCATCCATCACTGCAACTATCACTGCTATACATTTACGGATTAGCTTCTGTTTCCACTGGGTGGGTGTAAGCCCAATGAGGGCAAAGGCTGAGTCTCCTTCTCTCCAACTTCTGTGCATACCGTGTCTATAATGAAAGATGCTTCCAGCCTCGGTGCTGTTGACAGGTGGGCTGGACGCTTCTGCTGTGTGGGCTGTCTTGCTTGCTGTGGAATATTTCATGGTGTCCTGGATCCTCCTTGCTGGGTGACGGTGCAGTAGCTTCTGCTCTCTTTATGGTAACCAAACCTTTCTCCAGACATTATAAGTGTTTCCCTGGGGGCCTCAGTTGCCCTCAGTTGAGACCCTTTGGGCCAGGCATATGGGAGGTTCTCAAAACTGTTTGCTGTTGAGGCTTCCCTGGCAGTCCCATGGTTAACAGACCACGCTTCCAACGCACGGGGCGTAAGTTCCCTCCCTGGTCAGGGAGCTAAGGTCCCACATGACACAGAGAGTGGCCCCCAACCCCTCAACTGTTGTTGAATGTTTGAATAAATAGCTCAAGTCTCAAGACTGGGACTCTGTGGGAATGGAATTTTCAATTCAAGATAAAGATTGAGAGGTTAGTATATGAACCCAGGATGGTAGCTAATTGAGCCATATGTGGAATATGTCTTTCTATCCACCTAAGATTGTGTGATGCATTTTCCTCACTGTTGTAAAGATACTTCAGATAAAATCAGCATCTTCTTCTCCGTGCATTTCTAAGGAAGCATCAGTTCTTTCTTAACAACTTCTTCATTCTAAGTAACACAGATTAACTTCTGCCTGACAGTTTTCTTCAGAAGGAAGGTAACGGACTCACAGACAGAGAACAGATTTGAGGTTGCTGAGTGGGAGGAGAGGAGGAGAGGACTGGACTCGGGATTTGGGGCTGGTGGATGAAAAGAATTGCATTTAGAGTGGGTCAGCAACAAGGCCCTAATGTGTAGCACAGGGAACTATTTTCAGTATCCTGTGATAAACCATAATGGAAAAGAACATTAAAAAAAGAATATGTAAAAATAGAAGTAAGTTGTCTGTGTGCATCCTTGTTTGGGGGGAATGAGGGAACAAGTGAATGGTTCTACAACTAAGAATTCAAGACACATCTAGGGTAAGGGGAGGCTGGACAGGGGACTTATGACAGTGAACTCACACACACACACACACACTCATTCATGCCATCTAGCTGATCACAGAAAACTAGAAAGTGCCTAGATTTTGGGATGGTCTTGACCTGGGTTTGCATCCTGACTCAAGCCCTTGGCTGCCTGTCAGAACCTGGGTACACTGTTGGAACCATTGTCCCCAACCCCTAATTCCATTCATTTACTCTCAAGGGAAAAACACCTGGAGTAGATGAAGGAAACTCATATATTTGATTACCTAAGAATGTGTTTCCCATGTCCCATATTTTACCAGGAAACTATTAGGAAACACTGTAACGGTGGGCCAAGCACCGCATGGAATGAGAAATTTGTTGCTGCAATAACTCTACTTCTCTTCCCTGATTTTCAGGGACTGGATTTAATTAATCCCAAAGGGAATTTGGGTGAAGAAGTAAAGCCTACTGGTATACTTTCCTTCAAGAAAACTATTTTTAAAGAGCAACTTAAAAAAAAATTAAAGAATGTGAGTGGGGATATAAATTATCAATGCAGAAAAATTCCTTGTGGAATTCCTACACATGCCATCTTTCAGGAACTTTCATGTCCTAGTTGAGACAAGCACAAAGCAAAAGTAAGGACTTCAGAGAAAGGCTTAGCAGAGGGTCACTGGGGATGCGACCTCAACAGCTGAACCCTCAGGACTATCAACAATAACTGAGGAACATCAGTAAGAATGAAGATAAACAGGCTCTGCTATCTCAGTGTGGGCCAATATGAAAAGAAGATTGGTTTGCACATCTTTGATATGTAAACTTGAGTTTACACAGAATCACTGGATATTTGTTTCAAAAGGATATTTCTCATTCTTTATAGACATCTGATTGGGTGGCATTGGGTAAGGGATGTTGGGAGCAACACTTTCCCCAATTGCTGCTGCTGATTCGGATGCAGGAATCCAGCTGACAATACCCTTCGAGATACGTTGCTCTAGAGGAACTCAGGTTTGTACTAGAACCCTTGTCTGCTTATTTTATTATTTTGTATTAAGCATTTTTAAAGAGCTTTCTGACAGCCAAAATGCCTGTTGGTGGTCAAAGAATTCTCTGTGCAAGACGCCTGGCGCAATGGGCACCCTCCTGGGCCGAGGCAGGCGCTCAGGCTCACAAGGCTCAGCTTTGGGTGAGTCTGTGCAGACGAGACTGCCTGCTACCACCATTTTACTTCCCTTTTTAAAAAAGTTTTATTTTCTATTGGAGAGACCTGGGTTCAATCCCTGGGTTGGGAAGATCCCCTGGAGGAGCGCATGGCAACCCACTCCAGTCTTCTTGCCTGGAGAACCCCCACGGATGGAGGAGCCTGGCGGGCTACAGTCCACGGGGTTTCAGAGTTGGACACGACCACGCGACTAAGCACAGCGCAGCACACGGTTGACTAACAACGCTGTGTTAGTTTCAGGTGCACAGCAAAGGGATTCAGGCTTATACACACACATGTACACACACACACATACACACACACATATACACACATGTATACACACACGTATACACACACGTATACACACACATATATACACACACATATACACACACACTTATCTGTTCTTTTTCAAATTCTTTCCCATTTGGGTTATTATAGAATCTTGAGCAGAATTCCTTGTTGTATACAGTAGGTCCTTGTTGTTATCCACATTAAATACAGCAGTGTCTATATGTCAGTCCCAGACTCCCAGTTTGTCCCTCACCACCACCTTTCCCCTGATGCTGGGAGGAATTGGGGGCAGGAGGAGAAGGGGACGACAGAAGATGAGATGGCTGGGTGGCATCACCGACTCAATGGACGTGAGTTTGAACAAGCTCTGGGAGTTGGTGATGGACAGTGAGGCCTGGTGTGCTGCAGTCCATTGGGTCACAAAGAGTCGGACACGACTGAGTGACTGAACTGAATATTCTGTTGTGTATACGTACCGCATCTTCCTTATCCTTTCCTCTGTTGACAGTCATTTAGGTTACTTTCCTGACCTGGTTATCGTTAACAGTGCTGAAATAAGCATTGGGGTGCTTGTATACTTCTGAACCATGGTTTTCTCCAGATATATGCCCAGGAGTGGGGTCATCACATTACTTCTATGTGCCATGCCAGGCACTGCCAGTGTATTTTAGATATGCTTTCAAAATGATTAAATTAAAAGCATTTGTTTTGAAAAACCAACTTCAGTTTCTTGGAAAGGGTGCATGTGAATTACCAGGGGAAAAATACGTCATCATTCTGATTTTTCCTGACTTTTACTGCATTTTAATATGCAGCCAATACTTGTCAAGTTCATCTTGCGGGTGGGACACTGGCAACGTGAAGAATGGATGCCAACGTGATTGTGGCGTGCTGTCAAATGATCGCCTCTTCATGATAAATAATGTGCTTGAGGAGTGCCAAGGATGAAGACATCAGTCCTGACTCCAAGCTGGCATCTGAACACTGGGGATTGAGGAATGTCCTGCATCTAGTACTTCTTCAAGGAGGCATTCCTTTCTGGATTTCAGTATATTCATTTGTCTTGCTTTGCAATCATTTAAATTGATTAGAAAACAAAGAGGTCTGTTGATTCTAGATTCTCTAATGTTTGGAGGAGAAGAATTTGTTATTTTGGGAACTAGATGTTAGAATATGTTCTCCCTTTTGACTTGATGAGTACTCTCTATAAATTGGTAAATCTTCATAATTTAAAAATTGTGTATGCTTTAATATCAGACTCTAACCTGGCTTCAGAATTGCATGCAGATGCATCTCCTTCCACCTCCCAACCTCCACTACCCATCCACCCAGAGATTGTAAAAGGTATAATTATTTGTTATTCTAGGATATCCTTGAGGGGAAGGCAATGGCACCCCACCCCAGTACTCTTGCCTGGAAATCCAATGGACCGAGTAGCCTGGTGGGCTGCAGTCCATGGGGTCGCTAACAGTCGGACAGACTGAGCGACTTCACTTTCACTTTTCTCTTTCATGCATTGGAGTAGGAAATGGCAACCCACTCCAGTATTCTTGCCTGGAGAATCCCAGGGATGGGGGAGCCTGGTGGGCTGCTGTCTATGGGGTCACACAGAGTCGGACACGACTGAAGTGACTTAGCAGCAGCAGGATATCCTTGATTAAATCCTCCTTTATAGACCCAAGCTTTCCCTCCCTCTCATTGCCCACCACATATTCCTGGATTTTCCCCCCTTTATTTCAGGAAAAAATACAGATGCACATTGTTAGTGTTTTCTGCTTCAGTATATCTCATCAAATCTGCATTCACTTTTGTCAAAATATTATTTGTAAGAAGTGTAATGCCTGCAGAAGTTCCATGAGAAATCTGGACAGCAAATAGCTTATTAAATGTGGCCAAAATGAGACAATGAGGTTATGATTGGGAGGTTTTTTTTTTTATCATCAATTGTATCTGATGCAGGTGTTTTTATACATGTAGACATCCAGTTATTGGCAAAATCCTTTGTGTCTCCTTCCCCCCAGAATGCATATCCAATTCTGTTTAAAAATATGAAAAGTGATTATCTCACTGTTAACAGGCAGCAACTATAAAGTTTTATCATATTCTTCAAATAGGGAATAAAGCATTAAGAAAACACTTTTAAAATCTGATATCCAAGTCCCTTGAAGGTTGGAAATTTCTGTTTCACTGATTAGTTTTAAAGAAAATGAAGGAGCTCAGTTGTGTCTGACTCTTTGCGATCCCATGGACTGTAGCCTACCACGCTCCTCCGTCCATGGGATTTTCCAGGCAAGAGTACTGGAGTGGGGTGCCATTGCCTTCTCCAGGGGATCTTCCTGACCTACGGACCGAACCTGGATCTCCCGCATTGGAGGCAGACGCTTTACCGTCTGAGCCACCAGGGAAGTCCTTATGAGTAGGTGTTCTTATGAGCAGATGAGTAGATTAGTTTTAAGGAAGCAAAAATAATTTTAGTTTGGAGGAGGAGTCATTCTTGATTTAGGCAAGCACTTAAATCTGTAGCTAAAAAATTTCAGATATACAGTTTCTTTTCAGATATCAGTTGATCTAGCAATGATGGAGAGAGGTGATTTCCAGTCAAAGAGTCTGAATGGGATGCTCTGACATATTTCTGCTTTCAGGCAACCTGCTTTCCTATTGGGAGGCTGGAATTTTGATAGTTGTGCCTTATCATTCAAGTGTAGCATGTCTGAGTGACCAGCCCCAGATAAAACACTAGGGCTCTGAGTCTCCAGTGGGCTTCCCGGGCAGAGACATCGCATACATGTCGCTGCCTTCAGGCTCTGTAGAAGGACGCGTTCTCCGTGCAACTCCATCAGGAAGAACACAGGAGGCCCGCACTGTTATGCCCTTTCTGCTTGTATTATGGATTCTGTTGACTCTAATGGATGTTAGCCGTGAGCACAGTTATAAGCTAAATCTTAGGAGTCCTTCTAGCAGAGCATCGAACAGCTGGCTGATCACTGGACCACTGACACAGATGACCTCTAAGCCGTCAGTCTTTTTCTTTCTTGATTTTGGAGAACAGGAATGTTCTTTTCTCACATTCAAATTTAGAACTATAAAGGTTTTACTTCAGCCTTCTATCTGTATTTCCTTTCCAAGATTCCATGACACAAACATAATCACTTCTTTGCTTTATTCCTCAATGTACTTAATAGTCCCTGTAACAATATAGATTTTCAACTACTTTTCTTGCTTTTAGTCCCTCCCTAATTTTTTGGAAGCACCTGAGGGCTCTAGTTACTGTGTTCATCCAGATTTTCTGCAATTGAGATTTCTTTTTTATTGGGTTCTTTCCTTTCAAGCTGATAGGTATTAATGCTGCTGCTAAGTCGCTTCAGTTGTGTCTGACCCTGTGTGACCCCATAGACGGCAGCCCACCAGGCTCCCCCGTCCCTGGGATTTTCCAGCAAGAACACTGGAGTGGGTTGCTATTTCCCTCTCCAATGCATGAAAGTGAAAAGTGAAAGTAAAGTCGCTCAGTCGTGTCCGACTGTTAGCGACCCCATGGACTGCAGCCCACCAGGCTCCTCTGTCCATGGGATTTTTCAGGCAAGAGTACTGGAGTGGGGTGCCATGGCCTTCTTCAATAGGCATTAATACTTTCTCTCTTCTACTAACTTGTCTACAAATTACCTGTTTGTCTTACATTTTCCAAAAAGCACATTTATTTGCTGCCTGCCCTCATCTGTGGTCATTATCCCAAGGGCTTGTGCCTGTTTGTTCCTTTAACGTCTTTCCGTAGGGTTTCTGGGAGAAAGGCTGGATAACCTTTCACCTGTTTACACAATGCAACACTGATCAGCAGAACAAAGCAGACACAAAAGAGTGTGAGAGAGTATGTGCTACATGGAGCAGTCAAGACTCAGGCTGGGGACGGGCCAGACCAACACCGGGAACAGGGAGAATGTAACATAAGAGGAATTACTAGTCTGCTAATAGGGGGTTAGCTGGTAAAAAGGGCAAAGGGAACCTTAATACAGGAATCGAAGAGAAAAGGAGTATCCTTGACTTCTAGACTTGAGGCTAAAGAATCAAGAAATATATGCTTTTGTTATTGTTTTGTTGCTAAGTCGTGTCTGACTCTTTTGTGACCCCAGGAGCCCATCAGGCTCCTCTGTCCACGGGATTCTCCAGGCAAGAATTACTAGAGTGGGTTGTCATTTCCTTCTCCAGGGGATCTTCCTGGCCCAGAAACTGAACCTGCATCTCCTGCACTGCAGGTAGATTCTTTACCATCTGAGCCACCAGGGAAGCCCAGGGAAGCCCCAGGGAAGAGATATACGTGTAAATATATATCCATATATGTGTGTGTATATATATATACATATAAATGATGTTATATATATAGTAAAATGACGTTTACTTTTGTGCAGACTGGACAGAGGGTGACAGGGGTCACTGTGTACATGGACACGTATTGCCTATTTATAGATGGAAAAGAGAAAAGAAATCCCTACTTGTCTGGTGAAAAGAAAGGCACATGAAGACTTAGAAATCCCCCTGGGAATCACCTGGCTAAGGGGCAAGTGGCTGAGGGGTCTGTATAGCTAATTCACTTTGCTGTCCAGCAGAAAGTAACACAACATGGTGAAGGAAATATACTCCAGTAAAAATTTAAAAACTCCACACATTCTATACCCACCCAGTTAAAATTCCCTTTATGTGGATACCAAAAGTCCTGCGCCACTGGAACTAAAAGAATCAAAGAAGAAACAACTTTAGGAAGGCATCCCCCTACCCCCAAGGCTGGGATTCTGACCTACCTGGAGAGTATGTGATTGTAGCCTTCTAGAAAGTTTGAGAAGTTTGCTGAAGTCACAGAAACATACTCATTGAAATGCAGGTGAAACTCTTTGGGAAGCTGTCCACTGAGGCACTGGTGATACTTGCTAGGAAACCAGCTGGGATGTTGGAAAAAAGTGCAAAACCATCCTTTAGAATTCTAGCGAGAGCCACTGGAACGTGGGTGTCTATGGCTGTCCCACACACCGCTGGCAGCCTGGACTTACGGGACAGAACAGAAATGGCCTCCCAGAGGGCTTCCCTGGTGGACTCAGTGGTAAAGAATCCACTTGCCGGTGCAGGAGAGGCAGCAGACACAGGCTCACTCCCTGGGTCGAGAAGGTCCCCTGGAAGAGGATACGGCAACCCACGCCAGGATTCTTGCTGGGGAATCTTACGGAAAGAGAAGCCTAGTGGTTACAGTCAGGGGGCCACTCAGGGTCAGACGCGGCTGAGCGTCAGCAGAGCCTACAGAACCAGGAAGGACGCTGCTCCCTCCCCATGTGTCCCTCTAATGAAACTCTCTACAGAGGACACTCTGTATTCAGCCAGCTAGCAAAGCAGCCGTGGTGCGTCATGAAGCAGAATAGAAAAGAGTAAATTGGGAGCTGAGAGGCAAGAGATTGAAGACCATTGCGTTGTTTAGTCCAAATTATGAAGTTCAAGAATTGGTAAAACTATTCTATGAGAAGAATATAAATAGCGGTTGCCTCTGAAGTGGAGAATTGACTAGAAAGAGGTACAAAGCAACTTTCTGTGTTATCTTGGGCTGAGCCGAGTTTACACAGCTGGATATACTTATCGCAGTTCATTGAGCTCTGAAGTTTTAAATGTGTGCATTTTATGGCAAAGATGCTATATCCCAGTAAAGGACCATTAACCCAAAATAACAGAAATGCAAGACTTCTGTCTACAAAAGTATGTAACTTCATTGAAAGACAGTGGTTAAAATCTGAGTAAATGAAAACGTATGCCATGATCATGGATCATAGTATACTATTTTTAAAGATATGACTTCTGAAATTGATTTGTAGACACATCACAATCTGAATAAAAATTCCAGTAAGGATGTGTGTATGTATGTGTGTATGTGGATGTGTGCATGTGAGAGAGAGAGAGAGAGAGGCAGGTACTTGACAAGTTGATCTTAAAATCTTAAGGATTTCTGAAGGACCAAGAATAGCTCATACATTCTTGAAGAAAAACATGATGAGTTGGCTTGCTCTCCTTTATATCAGGCATTACTGTGAATCCACAGTGATTAAGAGAATGTAATTTTGATGCCGAGATAGATGAAAAGTTTATTCTTTAGTTACCTCAAGGCACTGGCTATACTTCTCAGTGAGTATTCCCTTCCAGACTAATGGGATTTGGGTGATAAAACTGCTGTGATTTGAGAGTTGAAGCACAGAGCAAAGGAGGGACAGAACCCACGGATAACCACTAAAGAGGCAATTGAGGTAAAGCATCATCAAGCCTAAGAGCAGTTTAGAAAGTCAATCCAAATAAGCTTCACATGCACGCATGCTAAATCACCTCAGTCTTGCCCCACTCTGTGAGACTCTATGGACCCTAGCCCGCCAGGCTCCTCTGTCCGTGGGATGCTCCAGGCAAGAATCCTGGAGTGGGCTGCCAGGCCCTCCTCCAGGGGATCTTCCCGACCCGGGGATTGAACTTGTGTCTCTTACGTCTCCTGCATTGGCAGGTGGGTTCGTTACCACTAGTGCCTCCTGGGAAGCTCCACAAGGTAGAGTAACTTAGGTGGGGGTCAGTGATACACATCCCAGAAGCCTTGGGACAAGGAAAATAATGAGAAGCAGAATTCAGAGCCAGGAGGCACTGATACACCGTCAGAGAGCCTGTTAGTTATGTGTTTGTGGCTCCATCTCTAGACAAAGGAAGTGCTTTTCAGGCATGTATGATCATAGGGGTCTAGTTTATCCAGTCAGAGAAAAAGAATCATAGGGCACTTACTATGATTGGTTAAAATATAGGCTTTATGAGGACCTAGTAAAAAAGATTACCTCCAGGCAGACATAGGCATGCTTTCTTCCATGAATCTATTGTACTATGTACTTTTGATGGCTAATGATTCTATGAAAGGACTCTTGTTAACTAGACACTAGACACATGAGTTTGCCAATGATTTTTGATAAGCAAGTAAACCTCATCGTTTATTATATGTCTGGATGATGGGAGACTGGAGCTACTCAATAATTTGGAATCAACCCTTCAGCGACGTTTCTCCACTGGCCTTATAATTCATCCTTTCTTTCTTGACTTACCTGTTTTGAGTTATAAGTTAATGAGAAATATGATTCATGACATCAAATGTCACATTGAAATGTAATTGAAAACCTTACCTTCTCCTTCCTTCCCTGCTTCCCTCCCCCTACCTCTTTACATTCTTCTCTATGCCCAGAAAAATGTTGCAGATAAAATTGATGCATGATGTCTTCAGAGGATAGAAGAATGCCATACACTTTGCAAAATGTAAAGTCCTTCTCACTATTTCTATGTCAAATTATATTAAAATAATTGTTCTCATTTTAAGAAATCATCAAGGGTTTGAAGAGAAAAAAGGAAACATTAAAGGTAAAACTATCAATTCAGGGTTATGTGAAAAGTAGAAGGGCATTCTTGTAGGAATAGAAGATTTAAGCTAAATAAATGCACTAGCTTGCAACATGTGAGATCACTGTCTTGTAGATCACAAGTGGTCAAATGGTAGTCATTTCACATGGTTCAAGCTAATGCATAAACATCAGATTCTTTATGAAAATGCTTTTCAACAGTTATTTTTTCTGAATTAAAAATAATAAGTTTGTAATATAGAAAGTGTGGAAAAAGATAAAGATGGAGAGTGAATATAATGAAGAGCATTCATTATCCCTCAAACTGGAGGTGACCATAGTTAACATCTTGGTACATTTGTGGCCACTTTTTCCTCAAATGTGCACACGGTGTATTTTTCAAATATTGGGTCATGCTGTAGAAGTAGTTTTACAACTTTCACCAGTTAAGTGTTAACATTGCCTCTGAAGTTGGAATCTGGGTTCAAATCCCAACTCTGCCACTCGTGAGCTGTCTGGCATCTACCAGTTATGTAATCTCTTTGATTCAGTTTTATCCTCGGAAAATGAGGAAAGACACTTAAATTCTACCCCAAATTAAGATGGTTCTTGAGGACACGAGTCCATCACCTCCTCCATCTGCCGACTGTTATGGATAGGTAGGTAGACTGAGATGGAGAAGGGTAGAGAGAGGGAGAGGGAAAGTGAGAGAAAGCGAGTCCCCTAGCGTAGATTCTGGCAGACAGAAGGCACTTAATGTTAGCCATCACTAACAATTAGCGACCAGCAACTAGCAACTAGTGTTTGAAAACATATTTCAAGGCTGCGTAATATTATCTCATAAGTAATTGTTTAACCAATCCTTTATTACGGGGAAACTGAACTGTTAATGTATCTTCATTGTTATATCTAATATGCTAATGAGCAGCTTCTGTTCTGATTATTATCTTCTTGCCCCAGTTCTCAAGGACCTTCTGTGCTCCAGTCTGTCCCCAAAGTCTCACTTCTGTGGACTGAATCACTCAGTCTCTCTGTTCTCTCGCTTCCAGATGGACTCAGCCAATGGGAGAAAAGGCAAGAGACGGGAAGACACAGGCAGAGACTGGGTTAAGTATTTATCTCCCTGCTCTTTCCCTGCACGGCCATTACTCTATAATAGGCTTTTCCCCCTGAGGCCAGAGTTCCACCAAGAGTCTCTTTTCGATACATCTTGCTCTTATTGGTCTCAGATAATGCTCTATCATCCTTTTGCCTTTTAGGTGTAGGGGTGCTGATGGCTTCCCGCTATTGCTAGTACGTAAGTGCCTTGACTACGATTATTGGTTCCCTTACGCATATGTCTCCATATAATCAGAATTTTTTTTTTCAGTTAAAATCTATTGAATGGGTCATCTGCTTCCAACTGATACCTGGATATTGCCTTATAAGTACCATTCTATATTACTTTATGATGATTTGCTTATGTATTTCATTCCTAGAAATTGCTGAGTCAGGACTTCCCTGGTGGGCCAGTGGCTGGGACTCCTTGCTCCCAATGCAGGGGCCCCAGTTCCATCCCTGATCAGAGAACTAGATCACACACGCACAATTTTAAAAAAGGAAAATTTCTGCATGCTGCAAATAAAGATCCCACATACCCCAACAAAGATCTAAGATCCCATGTGCTGCAACTAAGACCCAGCACAGCCATAAAAGCTAAAAAAAAAAAAAAAAAAGAAAAAGAAATTACTGAGTCACATGGCAGAAACATTTTGAAGGTCTCTAGTACACTTAGCTAAATAGTGTCCAAATAACTTGTACCCTTTTGAAAGATAGTTTTAACATCAACTGAGAGAAATCTCTGTTGCATGGGAGTTTGCACGAGCTGGAAACTAATCCTTGCCTGAGAGGTAAGACACCCTCCTCCTTTTTCAGTTCAGTTAGTCACTCAGTCGTGTCTGACTTCTTGTGACCCCCTGGACTGCAGCACACCAGGCCTCCCTGTCCAGCACCAACTCCCGCAGTTTACTCAAACTCATGTCCATTGAGTTGGTGATGCCATCCAACCATCTCATCCTCTGTCGTCCCCTTCTCCTCCTGCCTTCAATCTTTCCCAGGATCAGGGTCTTTTCCAGTGAGTCAGTTCTTCGCATCTGGTGGCCAAAGTATTGGAGTTCAGCTTCAGCATCAGTCCTTCCAATGAATATTCAGGACTGAGCTCCTTTAGGATGGACTAGCTTTCCTGGGGGAGGCGATTCCTGGTAAGAACTCTTGCTATGGCGCCTTTCATCTCACTGTTCCTCAGGGTGTAGACAAACGGGTTCAGCAATGGGGTCCCCAGTGTGTACACCAGGGAGACGAACCGATCCTGTTCGGGGCGGTAGCTGGAGCTGGGCCGCAGGTACATGTAGGCGCAGCAGCCGTACTGCAGCAGGACCACCGCGAGGTGGGAGGAGCAGGTGGAAAAAGCCCGGCGGCGGCCCGCGGCCGAGTGGGCCCGCAGCACCGCGGCCACGATGGAGGCGTAGGAGGCAGCGATCAGGAGGAAAGGCACCGCGATGGCCAGTGTGGCCGCCACCAGCACTGACTGTTCATGCCAGTGGCTCTGGGCACAAACGAGACACATCACTGGGGGCACGTCACAGTAAAAGTGCTGAATGCCCCGAGCTGGGCAGAAGGGCAGAGAGAAGACAAAGGCCACCAGCTGGAAGGACAGGCAGAGGCCGAGGGCCACGGAGGCCGCCACCAAGCGGGCGCACAGCGTCCGAGGCATGATGAGAGGGTACTGCAGGGGCTGGCAGATGGCCGCGTGGCGGTCGTAGGCCATGGAAGCCAAGAGCAAGCAGTCGGCACTGCCCAGGCCGATGAAGAAGCCCATCTGAGTGGCACAGCCCAGCAGGGTGATGGTCTTCTCCGACCGTAGGATGTTGGCCAGGATGTGGGGCACCACCACAGCAGTGTAGCCGATTTCTACTCCCGAGAGGCTGCCCAGGAGATAGTACATGGGCGTGTGGAGGCGGGCTTCGGTCTGGATGGCCACCATGATGAGGACATTCCCGGTGATGACCCAGGTATAAACCAGGCTGACCCCAAGGAAGGACAAGACGCGCAGCTCTGACTGGGAGGGATAGGCCAGGAACACGAATTCCATCCACACTGAGCGGTTTCCCCAGGACATTGAGTTAACAGATTTTCTCTGTCGAGAGTCATTAATACAAAGAAAGAATCAGACTGACAATACATCAGTTCATACTCCCATGATGTATGATGTAATCTGCATCATGATGATATAATCTAACTAAGACTGAGTTAGAAACTACAGGAATTAAGACTTACTCTCCTTTTCTTCCCCCTTTAACAAGCTTCTTCACATAAATATCTACAATTATACTTCTAACTGCCAAAAGTTGGGCTAAATTGTGTAAGAATTTTCTGAGGAAAAGAGTCAGAAGAAGTCTGTGGAATTTCAAACTATTTTCAGTAGAAGTGAAAAGACACAGGCAGAGACTGGGTTAAGTATTTATCTCCCTGCTCTTTCCCTGCACGGCCATTACTCTATAATAGGCTTTTCCCCCTGAGGCCAGAGTTCCACCAAGAGTCTCTTTTCGATACATCTTGCTCTTATTGGTCTCAGATAATGCTCTATCATCCTTTTGCCTTTTAGGTGTAGGGGTGCTGATGGCTTCCCGCTATTGCTAGTACGTAAGTGCCTTGACTACGATTATTGGTTCCCTTACGCATATGTCTCCATATAATCAGAATTTTTTTTTTCAGTTAAAATCTATTGAATGGGTCATCTGCTTCCAACTGATACCTGGATATTGCCTTATAAGTACCATTCTATATTACTTTATGATGATTTGCTTATGTATTTCATTCCTAGAAATTGCTGAGTCAGGACTTCCCTGGTGGGCCAGTGGCTGGGACTCCTTGCTCCCAATGCAGGGGCCCCAGTTCCATCCCTGATCAGAGAACTAGATCACACACGCACAATTTTAAAAAAGGAAAATTTCTGCATGCTGCAAATAAAGATCCCACATACCCCAACAAAGATCTAAGATCCCATGTGCTGCAACTAAGACCCAGCACAGCCATAAAAGCTAAAAAAAAAAAAAAAAAAGAAAAAGAAATTACTGAGTCACATGGCAGAAACATTTTGAAGGTCTCTAGTACACTTAGCTAAATAGTGTCCAAATAACTTGTACCCTTTTGAAAGATAGTTTTAACATCAACTGAGAGAAATCTCTGCTGCATGGGAGTTTGCACGAGCTGGAAACTAATCCTTGCCTGAGAGGTAAGACACCCTCCTCCTTTTTCAGTTCAGTTAGTCACTCAGTCGTGTCTGACTTCTTGTGACCCCCTGGACTGCAGCACACCAGGCCTCCCTGTCCAGCACCAACTCCCGCAGTTTACTCAAACTCATGTCCATTGAGTTGGTGATGCCATCCAACCATCTCATCCTCTGTCGTCCCCTTCTCCTCCTGCCTTCAATCTTTCCCAGGATCAGGGTCTTTTCCAGTGAGTCAGTTCTTCGCATCTGGTGGCCAAAGTATTGGAGTTCAGCTTCAGCATCAGTCCTTCCAATGAATATTCAGGACTGAGCTCCTTTAGGATGGACTAGCTTTCCTGGGGGAGGCGATTCCTGGTAAGAACTCTTGCTATGGCGCCTTTCATCTCACTGTTCCTCAGGGTGTAGACAAACGGGTTCAGCAATGGGGTCCCCAGTGTGTACACCAGGGAGACGAACCGATCCTGTTCGGGGCGGTAGCTGGAGCTGGGCCGCAGGTACATGTAGGCGCAGCAGCCGTACTGCAGCAGGACCACCGCGAGGTGGGAGGAGCAGGTGGAAAAAGCCCGGCGGCGGCCCGCGGCCGAGTGGGCCCGCAGCACCGCGGCCACGATGGAGGCGTAGGAGGCAGCGATCAGGAGGAAAGGCACCGCGATGGCCAGTGTGGCCGCCACCAGCACTGACTGTTCATGCCAGTGGCTCTGGGCACAAACGAGACACATCACTGGGGGCACGTCACAGTAAAAGTGCTGAATGCCCCGAGCTGGGCAGAAGGGCAGAGAGAAGACAAAGGCCACCAGCTGGAAGGACAGGCAGAGGCCGAGGGCCACGGAGGCCGCCACCAAGCGGGCACACAGCGTCCGAGGCATGATGAGAGGGTACTGCAGGGGCTGGCAGATGGCCGCGTGGCGGTCGTAGGCCATGGAAGCCAAGAGCAAGCAGTCGGCACTGCCCAGGCCGATGAAGAAGCCCATCTGAGTGGCACAGCCCAGCAGGGTGATGGTCTTCTCCGACCGTAGGATGTTGGCCAGGATGTGGGGCACCACCACAGCAGTGTAGCCGATTTCTACTCCCGAGAGGCTGCCCAGGAGATAGTACATGGGCGTGTGGAGGCGGGCTTCGGTCTGGATGGCCACCATGATGAGGACATTCCCGGTGATGACCCAGGTATAAACCAGGCTGACCCCAAGGAAGGACAAGACGCGCAGCTCTGACTGGGAGGGATAGGCCAGGAACACGAATTCCATCCACACTGAGCGGTTTCCCCAGGACATTGAGTTAACAGATTTTCTCTGTCGAGAGTCATTAATACAAAGAAAGAATCAGACTGACAATACATCAGTTCATACTCCCATGATGTATGATGTAATCTGCATCATGATGATATAATCTAACTAAGACTGAGTTAGAAACTACAGGAATTAAGACTTACTCTCCTTTTCTTCCCCCTTTAACAAGCTTCTTCACATAAATATCTACAATTATACTTCTAACTGCCAAAAGTTGGGCTAAATTGTGTAAGAATTTTCTGAGGAAAAGAGTCAGAAGAAGTCTGTGGAATTTCAAACTATTTTCAGTAGAAGTGAAATGAAGATTATTTCAGTTAACTCCCAAGAAACTGTCAACAACTTTTAAAGTTCAAAGATTATGAAGGAGAGGGTGGAAGCTATTCATCACTTAATTCATTTGTGTGTATACTCAGTACCTCCTAAGACATTCAGTTGGAGATATATGGGTACAGTATTCGAAAGTTCATGATATGGTGTGAAATATACGTAACAAGATTGTAATAGAAACTAGATAGAGTCATAAGAGATGCATAAATTAAATAATTAAGCTTTATAGATAGAATGCATTTTCAATTTTGGGAGTCAGTCAAGACTTCATGGGAGAGAAAGCATGTGAGGATGACTAAGGAAAGGAAATTTATGGAAAACACAATTTAAAATTGTAACAATGGGAGGGTCATGAGAAGCTGATTCATTCTGCATGGAGTGTAAGATGCTGCAAAGGAGAACGGAAAGAGGAGACTGCCGCAAGTTTTTACAAGGGTAAATACTTGGTGTAGTATGGTAGGAGGGTGTGTACCGTTTGGTAAGAGTAGCAGTGATGGGATGACATCATCAGAGCTCTGCTTAAGAAGGAGCAGCGCCGTGTGCCGCAGAGAACAGCCGGCTGAGTGAGACGCCAACTGCTGAACTCAGAGAAGACAGCTACACGCTGTCTGTCTGACCAAGGCTTAACATCCAGAATATGCAAAAACTTGCCCAACTCGGTAACAAACGATGCAATTAAAAATGGGCAAAAGGCTTGAATACACAGTTCTTCAATGAAGACACATGCATGGCCAACAAGCATGTTAAAAGATGCTCAGCATCACTAATCATCAGGTTTACAAAATCAAAATGAAACGTTACTTCACACCCATTAGGATGGCCACTATAAAAAAATAGAAAATGGCAAGCTTTGGCAAGTATGTGGAGGAATTAGAAATCTTTTGTATTTTTGGTGGGAATGTAAATGGTGTAGACACTGTAGAAAACAGTATGGAAGTTCCTTAGAAAAATTAAACATAAAATTACCAAATGATCCAGCAATTTCACTTCTTAGTATATTTCTAAAACAAATGAATATTGGTTCTTGAAGAAATATTTGCACACCTGTGTTCATTGCAACACTGTTCATGATAGCCAGGAGTTGGAGGCAATGTAATTGTCTACCAGCAAATGAATGGATAAAGCTAATGTGATATTAACATACAAAGGAATATTATTCAACCTTAAAAAAGTGAAATCTTTTATGTCATATGTTGCAACATGGTTAAACCTTGAGGACATTATGCTAAGTGAAACCATCGAGTCACAAAAAGAAAAGCGCAGCATGATTCCACTTATAGATATAGTATCCGAAGTAGTCAAGCCCTTAAAAACTATAAGTAGAATGTGTTTCCTGGGGGTAGGGGTGATGGGAAAAAGCAATGGATAGAGCTATCAAACCATTCTATCAAAGGATAGAACTTCAATCCTGTAACGTGAAAATTTTGTGGAGATCTTTTGCACAGCAATGAGTATGTGGTTAACTGTAATATGCTGTACACTTGAGCATAATAAATTTTATGTTATGTGTTTCTGATGACCCCAAAATGTAAAGATCCAACATTGGACCTCTAGTAGAATTTCCATTCATTGAGTCCTGGTTCTCTTGCTCCACGGCTGGTCAATGCTCTGAAAGTCCTTTCTCATAATGAGCAGACACACTCTTCTATGCAGCCTCTACGTATTCATTCATTCTGTTCTGTGCAGTGGGGCTGTTTCTACAGGAAACACTTCAGATACTGAAGAGCCATGCAGCCTGGCATTTAATTCCGATTTGTTTAACTATTCATCGTGTGACATAGTTTTGATGTGGTTCATAATTTTAGCTCTGGAAATCCCCTTATTTCAAATATCATCCTTAAAAGTGTGCTGGAAGGGGCAGATCACATAAATGATCATCATTAAAAAGACACAGTAAGATGGATAACTGAAGAGACCCTGGTCTACAGCACAGGGAACTCTGCTCAGTGCTCTGTGGTGACCTAAAGGGAAGGAAATCCGAGAGAGAGAGGATGCATGTAAACATAGCTGACTCATCTGCTGTACAGCGGAGACTAACATAATATCATGAAGCAACTATACTCCAGTACAACTGATTTTAAAATATGATAATAATCTAATAAAAACCAGCTTTGTGTTTCATGGTTTCGGTGGTCTGCTCACACTTTGACTGATATTAACTTCTTAGTGCTAAACTTCCTAATCATTTTTCTCATTTTCAGAGAATCAGAAGGTTCTCTCCCATTCCTGTAACACTGGCCCATCGTTCTAGTCTGCCAATATTGAGACTTTAAAAAATCCACTTCACATCTTAGCTACCTTTTTATGTATCAAGTGTCAAGCACCACATACAATGGTGATCAAAATGGGATGATTGCTTCTCAGCTGGATAGTCTATCCTGATGAGAGGCAGACACTGTTGATAAAACAATCTGGCTTATATGTATATATGTATATATATATGTATATGTGTATGTATATGTATATGTATATAATTAACTGCTATCCAGAAAAAATAGGGACTTCCTTGGTGGTCCAGTGGCTAAGATGCATGCTCCCAGTGCAGGGGGCTTGGGATTCACTTCAGGGCACTAGGTCCCACGTGCCCCACCTAAGGGTTCGCATGCCGCAGCTGAAGATCCTGCACGCGTGCCATGACAAAGACTGAGGATCCCGAGTGCCACCACTGAGACCTGACTCAGCCAAATAAACATTAAAAAAGTAGTGTGTTATAAGACCGCAACATGGCACTCTGACGTAACTTTTGATGAAGCAACTCTGAAAAGTCTTCCTAGAGGGAATCACAGTTAAGCTTAGATCTGAAAAATAGAAATTAACCAGGAGCAGAGGGACAGGCTGAGTCATGGGGTCCATATGAAATAGGGGGACAGATGAAATAGTAGTTATGGTTCCCAGAAGTAAAACCTATTATATCAACATATCATCAGCTTGTTCATCCAAGTTGCTTTCAGATATGTTGCATACAACCAAGGCAAGGTAAGAGCACTTTAGCACCATCTCCAGAAATCTGCCCAGAGTGACACCTGTTCATGGTTCCACTCCCATATCAGCAACTCCAAGTCATAGCCCACGTCATACCCTCCTTCCTTCTTACTTCCTCAGCCAGCCCAGCCCCAGTTGGTAGCATGTTAGGAGAAAAATTACCCTGTCCTTCGCTATCTCCCAGAGTTTGCTCAGATTCATGCCCATTGAGTTGGTGATGCCATCCAACCATCTCATCCTCTGCCACCCCCCTTCTCCTCCTACTTCAATCTTGCCCAGCATCAGGGTCTTTTCCAGTGAGTTGGCTCCTCGCATCAGGTGGCCAAAGGATTGGAGCTTCAGCATCAGTCCTTCCAATGAATATTCAGGATTGATTTCATTTAGGATTCACTGGTTTGATCTCCTTGCAGTCTAATTAGCATTATTTTAAGAGAGTTGGAGAAAGTGGCAATAAACAGATCGGTGCTAAAATCTCAGTTTCCTATTAATAGCATTATCCTCTGGGGGATCACCTTGCATTACTTTTGGTTTCCTTGTTTAAAAGATGCAAATAATAAATCTTACCATATCCAGAATTTGATGAGATTAAATGAGATAAAGCTTTTAGAACACTTGGTTTGGTGTGTGTGTGTGTGTGTGTTTGCCCTTCGTCTTTGATGGTTTGTGACCCCATGGACTGTAACCCTTCAGGCTCCTCTGTCCATGGGATTCTCCAGGCAAGAATACTGGAGTGGGTTGCCATTTCCTTCTCCAGGGGACCTTCCCGACCCAGGGATCGAAGTGGAGTCTCTTGAATCTCCTGCATTGGCAGGAGAATTCTTTTACCACTGAGCAATCTGGAAAGTATGAAACCTATTAATTTGCATAAAATGCTAATTCTTCCCTTATTTCTTTGACTCTATAGAAAAGTTAATATTAACAGATAGTATCTGCTTCATTTTCTATCAAGATTAAATGACATACCATATGAGGAGAGAGAGGGTTTTTTTTAATAATCTTAAGCTATACTACAATTTATATTATTTATTCTTTTGCTGTTTTTTTGATTGAGATTAGCTATTGCCATTCTACTCAGATAAACTGGGCTTCCAAGTACATTCAGAGAAAATACCACAAGTCATGGTCTGTACTAGTTCTGAAATACTGGAGTCTTGACTTGTAAGGCCATTACTCACTTTTCTAACTTAATGTCAGCTGGCGCCTGGAACTTTGTAAATCAAGAAGGAGGTTGCCAAAGGCTTTGAAGCTCTTGGCTGTACCATCAGAAGAGAATGGAGTACATCGAACCAATCTTCTTAGTTGTATTCACAAAAGATAGGGCCTGGCAGGTGATATCTGACTGCTCTGGTGGGTAAAGAAGGGAGAAGTGTGAACCTGGAGAGACTGCCCAGTGAGACGGAGACTTCAGGGATCTCCACAGACAAAAGAAGTGGAAGCAGAAAACTGCTTTGCTGTTTAGGATTTTGTCTCATAAATCCCATCTCCCGGAGGTATTTTGGTGTTTGCTCATCTTCTCCCTTGTTACCAATAATCAGTCCAAATTAAATCTGTTCTTCCCTGTATGATCCGCTGTCAACGGTAGGTTTGGCACGTGCTCGTCAAAGTAAAGGCCAATATTAAACCTTTTATCAGCATTCTCAGTCAAAATAATCTCCCCCAAAATATAAGGTGGGAGCTAATGCCCACGAGATCTGCCATAGCCAGGCTCACAGGTCTTACACTATTGTTGCTCAGGAGCGCTGACGCTGTGTCCTGTGGTTTTTATGAAAAGCGGGCACTGGCAACCTTGGCCATGCGTAACGGGACACAGTGAGGGTGGGCTCAGGCAGACAGGTGACTCTTCTCTGTTACTTAAAAGACGCACAGCTTTTATTACAGTCTTCCAGAAAGTGAAGAAAATAGAGATATTCACTCAATGTACCAAATAGATTTCATAGGCTTGATCATGTTCCTTTTCAACTACTACTTTGCCATATTAAAATTGCTAATGAAAATTTCTTTACCTGTCTGCTGACTATCAAGTGATAAAACCCATCAGCTCTTTAGGGTCACCAAGGAAGTCGGCGGACAATAAGTGTCTATTTTTAAGAGAATATCATATCACTTCCAATAACTCGTTAGACCAAGGATTTATCCTTTTTTTTCTGACAATTAAAACTAATTAGTGTACAAACTTGTTTGAAATTAAATATATTTCTAAGATGACTCGGTGGTAAAAGAATTCACCTGTCAATGCAGGAGATGCAAGTTCGATCCCTGATATTTGACAAAATAGTTGGGTACTGTGGTCAGCTAAGTTAACACATAAAACTGACCATCACAACCCAGGAAATAAGAAAAGATCTGATATAAAAGATCGATCCTTGGGTTGAGACGATCCCCCGGAGGAGGGCAAGACAAGCACTCCAGTATTCTTGCCTGAAAAACCCCATGAACAGAGGAGCCCAATGGCTACAGTCCCTAGGGTTGCAGAGCTGGACATGACTGAGCATGCACACGCTTATTTCTAAGACTCAGAAGATGACTGCATGTTTTGAAGCAATACTTGTATGATGAGTATCTGACAGGATAAAATATAGCTAAAAACATTTCATCACAGTTTTTCTGAGATAGAAGCATAACACAATTGAGATTTAAAGTCATATCAGACCTCTTCTTATTTCCTGGGTTGTGATGTGTTAACTTGCCTGGCCACAGTACCCAACTGTTTTGTCAAATATCAGTCTACATGTTACTGTGAAAGTATTTTTAACAAATGAGATTAACAATTACAAAAAAATTAGACTTTGAGTAAAGCAAATTACCCTCAGTGATGTAGGTGGGCCTTATCTAATCAGCTGAAAACTTTAAGGAGAAGAAGAAAGATTGAGGTTTCCTGAAGAAGAAGAAATTCTGCCTCCAGCTTGCCTTTGCATTCAAGCTGCAAAATCGGTTCTTCTCTGAGCCTCCAGCCTGCTGGCCTACCCTGCACGTTTTGAACTTGCCAGATTCTTCAACTAAAAAAAGGAAAATCCTTAACATCAAATGTTCTTTCTTTCTTTTTTTCTCTCTAAATAAATCCTGTTGGTTCTGTTTCCTGGAGAACCCTGACTGACACAGCTTTTGACAGCAACATATGAGCGCGTGCCAGGTCACTTCAGGCTTGCCCGATCTCCTGTGATCCTGTGGGCTGTAGCCCACCAGGCTCCTCTGTCCGTTGGGTTCTCCAGGCAAGAAAACCGGAGTGAGTTGCCATCTCCTGCTCCAGGGGGCCTTCTCAACTCAGGGATCAAATCCTTGTCCTTGTGTCTCCTGCATGGGCTGGTGAGTTCCTCACCACTACCACCACCTGGGAAACCCTCGATAGCAATCACTGTTTCTAAATGGGAGAAACCTTAGAGTGAGTTTTCTGAATTGGTTTTGGATTTTGTGGAAATGGCTGTCTCTTGTGTTTAGATTTAAAGATACGAATACCTCTATTTCCAGTAACAGAGCACTGAGAGGGCATGGTAGATAATGGGAATAGAGATATGCAGAACGTGACTCTGGGCACAATGATCAGATGCTTATAGCAGGAGAGATGTGGGGTAAGCATGCATATGATACCTTCAAATGCTTTTGTCAAAGTGACAAACGTAATGAGATTGGTGGGTTGCTTCTAACTGCACAAGAGTAAGTAAGAAAGAAAAGGATGAGCTGGAGAATTCATGTTCTCAGCTCAGCTACTGAGTAAATGATCTGGAAACCTCTGTGTCTCCCCTGAAAGAGACTAGTACATAGTAAGCCCTTCATACTCATTGGTTTGACATCTGCAGATACAACAAGCCGCTTATCGAAAATTTCCAGAAAGTTTCAAAAGACAAAACTTGGATTTGTTACATGATGGCAACAATTTGCATAGCATTTATATATACTAAGTATTATAAGTAGCCTAGAGATGAAATAATATATAAAATATATATTTAAAAGCAGAGACATGACTTTGCCAACAAAAGTCCATCTAGTCAAGGCTATGGTTTTTCTAGTGGTCATGTATAGATGTGAGAGTTGGACTATAAAGAAAGCTGAGCACAGAAGAATTGATGCTTTTGAACTGTGGTGCTGGAGAAGACTCTTGAGAGTCCCTTGGACTGCAAGGAGATCCAACCAGTCCATCCTAAAGGAGATCAGTCCTGGGTGTTCATTGGAAGGACTGATATTGAAGCTGAAACTCCAATACTTTGGCCACTTGATACGGAGAGCTGACTCATTTGAAAAGACCCTAATGCTGGGAAGATTGAGGGCAGGAGGAGAAGGGGACAACAGAGGATGAGATGGCTGGATGGCATCACCGACTCAATGGACATGAGTTTGGGTGGACTCCAGGAGTTGATGATGGACAGGGAGGCCTGGCGTGCTGTGATCCATGGGGTCGCAGAGTGGGACACAGCTGAGCGACTAAACTGATGCCATTTTATATAACCGGCTTGAACACCCACAAATCTTGTTCTCTGTAGGGAATCTGAGACCCAATCCCCTGCAGATACTGAGGGATGACTTAACCATCCTATAGTTGCAGAGCTGAAAACCCAACCCAGAATTTCATCCTTTGCGTGGCTGATTTGCAATGCAAATTCAATTCCTAACCTCACAGGGCTCCTACTGTTAACTAAGGGCATTATTTGTAAGAGTGCGATCCTGAAAATTACAAGGGGCACCAATGAGATAATGCAAAAACTGGGGACATAGAAGTCCTGATTTGGATGAGTCTTCTTTTCTAGAAGCAGCAGCTGCTTCACTCCCATCTGAGATCATCCTTGTTGTTGTTCAGTCGATAAATTATGCCCAACCCTTTGTGACCCCATAAACTGTATCCCGCCAAGCTCCTCCGTCCTCCACTCTCTCTAGGAGTTTGCTGAGATTCATGTCTGTTGAGTTGGTAATGCTCTCTTCTCCTTTTGCCCTCACTCTCTCCCAGCATCAGGGTCGTTTCCAATGAGTCAGCTCTTCACATCAGGTGGCCAAAGTACTGGAGCTTCAGCTATAGCATCAGTCCTTCCAATGAATAGTCAGGGCTGATTTCCTTTCGGATGGACAGGTTTGATTTCCTTGCTGTCCAAGGGACTCAAGCTTTCTCCAGTTCCACCATTCAAAACCATCACAGGAGAGAGTGACCAAAACCGCCCGAATAAAAAGAAAGGCAAGAAGGCAAGGGGTGCCCGAGGAGGCTTTTCAAATAGGTGGGGAATGGAAGGGGAAAGGGAAAGACACGCCCAGCTGAATGTAGAGTTCCAGAGAGTTGCAAGGAGAGATAAGAAGGCCTTTTAAAAATGGACAGTGCAAAGAATAGAGGGAAGCAATAGAATGGGAAAGACTAGAGAGCTCGTCAAGAAAACCGGAAACATCGGGGGAACAGTGCGGGAGAGACCAGCCCTACTTGCCTACAAGAGCCTTTCTTATGCATTTGCCTTAAAAGCCCCGGTAATTCTCCACGGGACCCACGCCCGTTACCCTTTTTACTTCTGGACCTAAAGCTAGACTCCAGCCCCCACAGGCCCCGAAAGGTGAAGTACAAAGTCTGACTGAGGAGGAGCAGCACAAAACTACAAGAGAATCACAATGCCCCCCACCCCCACCATTTCACACAAACAAAAGGGAGGAATATGTGCGGAAATGCATATTAAATATGTGGATTAATGATGAAAGAAACACAAAGCTGAATTGGGCTGATTTTATTGAGATGAGCCCACTAAGAATGGAATCGTGGTACTGCTCTGCTTAGCTTATTTGCTTTCTATCGTTTTTGGAATAAAGGCAAAGCATGGCACATGTGTCTCAGCGATAGCCTATTTAAGCCTCAGTTTCTGAGCTTATTTTGATCACTGTTTGCTCCCATGCTCAATATATTCCAGTCATCACGCTCAGTTGCTCACTTGTGTCTCCCTCTTTCCGACCCCGTGGACTGTAGCCCAGGCCCCTCTGTCCATGGAATTTTTCAAGCAAGAATACTGGGGGGTATTGCCATTTGCTACTCCCGGGGATCTTCCTGACCCAGGGATAGAACCCACGTCTCTTGTGTCTCCTGTATTGGCAGCCAGATCTTTACCACCTAGCTACCTGGGAAGCCCTGGTGCGCTGCAGTCCATGAGCCTCAGAGTCAGACACAACTTAGCAACTGGACAGCAACCACACCAGGCGTAGATTTCGAAATTAATTTTGCCGCTTGGGGTGTTAGAAAGGACTTTAATCGTTTGCTTTTTTGGCTGAAACATGGACCACAGGGTGGCTGACACCAGAGAAAGTAGAAATACCAGAGTGCCTTGGTATCACATTGAGAGAGCAATTCACACACTTCAGAACTTAGAAAGTTAGAGGATTTAAGACCTGCTCACCCACCCCAGGAGGGTCCAGAGGACACACTTTTCTCTGTGACCGTGGGGAACAAATTCACAAGCAGAATTTCAGAGTCTCTGAAGAGTTCTGTGAATGCTCCTCTCAGAAATTACAGTGGGATCTTCTGCCACTGATTCGAGAGGCTTAAATGTAATGGGGATAATTGGATTCTTGGTGGCAAGGTCCAAGTGTGGTATTTAATTGCCAAAGGTGAGGTGATATGGTTGTCCTAATGCACACAATGGAGAAAGAAATGGCAACCCACTCCGGTGTTCTTGCCTGGAATATCCCAGGGACGAGGGAGCCTGGTGGGCTGCCGTCTGTGGGGTCACACAGAGTCGGACACGACTGAAGCGACTCAGCAATGCACACGAAGTCGAAGCAGCGATCAGGATGCTGTGACTCAGACTTCTGTGAATGACCTTGATCATAGTGCTCCTGAAAGTAAAACAGGTGGGAAGTCTAGTAAGTGGAAGAGCTTTAGGTCAAATGATCAAAAGTCTTACCGTAAGTCATAAAACAGAGAATCGATTCTCAGACTTGAGCTAGTTTATAGACCCAGAGCTCCTTGAATTAAGGGCAGGCTGGGTCCTCATAAAGAAGGAAATGTAAATGAAAGTCAGTCGTGTCCGACTCTTTCAACCGCATGGAATACGGTCCATGAAATTCTCCAGGCCAGAATACTGGAGTGGGTAGCCTTTCCCTTCTCCAGGGGATCTTCCCAATGCAGAGACTGAACCCAGGTTTCCCGCATTGCAGTGGATTCTTTACCAGCTGAGCCACCAGGGAAGCCCAAGAATACTGGAGTGGGGAGCCTACCCTTCTCCAGCGGATCTTCCAAACTCAGGAATGGAACCAGGGTCTCCGACATTGCAGGCAGACTCTTTACCAAATGAGCTAGGGAAGCCCCTGATACTGCCAACCTCCCCTCTCCAATACTGCCAAATATTGTGGTACTTTCTGAGGACAAAGGGAATATGGAATGGGTATTGGAAGAAGTGCTTTATAAATATCAATTTTGAGTACATGACCAGTTACAGAAATGAGGGCTGTAATTACTATGCATATTTCTTCTTTACTTTTTACTCCATATATTGGTGTGTGTGTCCTTCCATCTCTTAAAACTTTGTCGTATAACAAAATGTATTGGCTTTGCACCATGGTGTGTAGTATCGCTAACTTGACAGCATAGTATTTAATACACAGACTATCAAGGAGAAGGATGACCATCACCCAAAGACTCTGCATCCCCCTCATGTGGAAACCGTTTGTGTGTTTTCGGTTATATGCAGTATAATTGTATCAGATTAGGCAGAAGGATGCTTTTCACTATCTTTACTTGGAGGTCAGGTATGGTTTAAGGAGATGAGTAGGGGTGCTGAGTTGACAACGGATGGATTGTGAGGGTCATTTTACATGTGAACTTGGCTAGGCCAGGGTGCCCAGCAGTTTGGTCCAACTCCAGTGGAGTTGCTGCACTAAGGTTTTTTTATGTGTGTGTGTTTAAGATATAATTCACATTTAAATCAGTAGGCCATCGAAGAGGCTGACAGCAGCCATCTGTGGAAGAAGGGATACAGCACCTGGAGCAGGGCTGTCCATGGCGGGGTAAATGAGACAGCCACCCTGGGAAAAAGTCTGACAGCTTCTTCTAGAATGAAACATACACCCACTCTATGACCAGCAGCTCCACACAGAGGTATTTACCCAATATAAACAAAAATATGTTCACAGAAAAGACTCAAGATGTTTACAATGGCTTTCCTCATATAGCCAATAACTAGAAAAAGCCATAGTGTCTGTCAAGAGAAAAACAGATAAATACATGATGGTGAACCATGAATCCGGCAACACAAAAGCACAGGTGACTGACAGATGAGAGGCCACGGAGAGAGCTCGCAGATATTATGCAGACTGAAAGAGGTTTGCACAAAAGAGTATATATCATGTCATTTCACTGACACGATGCCGAAATATATAAAATGAAATCTACTGTGCAAAAAAATTAGATCAGGGGTTACCACTGGGGCTTGGAGGAGGGACTCACTAGAAAGGGGAGTCAGGGAACTACCTGTATTCTGTGTCTTGATAGCTTATACTTATATATGTTTGTCAAATGCAGCGAAGGTACTTTTAAGATGGCACATTTCATTGCAAATTTTACATCAAAAGAAAAATGTCAGCAAATATTAAACTCTAAGATTAATGATAGGCCTCAGGAGGATTTGGGGGAAGTGTACTGATGTCTTTGATTTACTTTGAAGCACATCACAAATAATAAGATATGTTAATAGATTTGTAGTTATGTAATAAGGTAAGTATAAGCAAATGTTAATAGCAGAATCTAGGTGCTGAGAATGTGGGTGTCCATGGTAAAATTGTAACAATGTTGCTATTTGTTTGAAACTTTTCATGACAAGATGTTAAAAAACAAGAAAAAAAAATGAAGTAAAATAAAACTAAATCAGTAGACTACATGTAGAGCAAC
The DNA here is from genome assembly GCA_006410675.1 of Oreotragus oreotragus. Classification (NCBI taxonomy): domain Eukaryota; kingdom Metazoa; phylum Chordata; class Mammalia; order Artiodactyla; family Bovidae; genus Oreotragus; species Oreotragus oreotragus. The sequence continues at coordinate 41,030 of SJYX01006298.1, read as the reverse complement.
CTCCTCTTCCTAATGTGGGCGCTGCTGCTGCTAAGTCACTTCAGTCGTGTCCGACTCTGTGTGACCCCATAGACGGCAGCCCACCAGGCTCCCCCGTCCCTGGGATTCTCCGGACAAGAACACTGGAGTGGGCTGCTATTTCCTTCTCCAATGCAGAAAAGTGAAAAGGGAAAGTGAAGTCGCTCAGTCGTGCCCCACCCTCAGTGACCCCATGGACTGCAGCCTTCCAGGCTCCTCCATCCATGGGATTTTCCAGGCAGGAGTACTGGAGTGGGGTGGGCTTCATTTAATTGACTAAAGATACTTAGAGGAAAGAAGGGGAATCCTGAAAAAGCAGCGCTGCCATATTCACATTACCATGTGTGAAATTCGTAGTTAGTGGGAAGCTGCTGCGTAACACAGGGAGCCCAGCCTGGGGCTCTGTGATGATCCAGAGGAGCGGGATGGCGGAGGCTCAAGAGGGAGGGGGTATACGCATAACTATGACTGATTCATGTGCGTGTGGCAGAAACCAACACAACACTGTACAATTAAAATTAAAAAATAAAAAAAATTAAAAATTAAAACGAAAGGGATTCTGCTTTCAAAATGCTTTCAGATTTTTGCTGTTCAGTCACTCAGCTGTGTTCGGCCCTTCTGAGATCCCGTGGACTGTAGCCTGCCAGGCTCCTCTGCACATGGGATTTTTCAGGCAAGAATACTGGAGTAGGTTGCCATTTCCTCCTCTAAGGGATCTTCCCGATTCAGGAATCGAACCCACGTCTCCTGCATATCCTGCATTGGCAGGCAGATTCTTTACCACTGGGTCTTCCGGAAAGCCCTCATTGTTCTCGGATATAAAATCAAAAAAGAATTTTTTTCAGATTTGCAAATGCTGTGGAATTATATTGTTTACATCTATGTTGGAAACAGTAACTCAGTAACTCAAAAAAATCTAGTTTGATAAATAGTTAAAGCTTAATTGTGGGGGGAATTAAAACATGTCAAGAGAATTAAGACAGTAAAACACACTTGTGTCTAGATAATTGTTTCAAATATTACATAAAAAATTCATCATGAAAAACAATTTTAATAACAATCTAGATCTAAAATTTCAAATGATAAAAAAATATAAAAAATGGGTAAAAGAAAAGAGAGACAGGCAAAATTATATTAATTTCCTCGAACTATATAAAGAGTGATTCAGTAAAAATCATGTTATTATTTAGATGTGGATAATTAGAAGAAAGTTCATTCTTTTCATATTGTTCAGTTCAGTCAGTCAGTTCAGTCACTCAGTCATGTCTGACTCTTTGCAACCCCACGAACTGCAGCATGTCAGGCCTCCCTGTCCATTACCAGCTCCCGGAGTCCACCCAAACCCATGTCCATTGAGTCGGTGATGCCATCCAGCCATCTCATCCTCTGTCATCCCCTTCTCCTCCTGCCCTCAATCTTTCCCAGCATCAGGGTTTTTTCTAGTGAGTCAGCTCTTTGCATCAGGTGGCCAAAGTATTGGAGTTTTAGCTTCAACGTCAGTCCTTCCAATGAACACCCAGGACTAATCTTTAGGATGGACTGGTTGGATTTCCTTGCAGTCCAAGGGACTCTCAAGAGTGTTCTCCAGCACCACAGTTCAAAAGCATCAATTCTTTGGCGCTCAGCTTTCTTTATAGTCCAACTCTCACATCCATACATGACTACTGGAAAAACCATAGCTTTTTTTTTTTTCATATTCTTAATAACACTTAATATTAATACAAGTAAAATGTATTTTTCCAATTGTATGAAAAATATTTTTCCAAAATTAAAGAAAAATCAATCACTAAAGCTTTTATGGGGGGGATGGGAAAACTCTATGCTTTAAAATATCTATCTTCAAAGTAATGTATATAGTTGGTGTGACTCTGATAGAACCCCAAGAGAAGTAGGGTGTATTTATGTGTGTTTTTGTGTGTGAGCATGTACATGTGCTTCATGATGTGATTTTAAAATTTATTTGGAAGAATAACCAAGTGGAAATAAATAGACGTCCAAAGAAAGAACAAGAGTGAGGCTTACATTAAATGCTAAATTGTAGTATATTATTGTCATATGTCAGAAATATATAATATCTTAAATTATATCAATTCAAAAATAAGTGTGGGATAGGGAGATATTTCAATAAAACAGAAAATACCCATGAACATATGAGTCTTCAAAACGTGATAAAGGCAAGGTGGCATAGCGGAGGGTGAAGAGCTTGCTTTCTGCCATTAGACTTCTTGGATTCAAAGTAATATTGGACACAGATAAAATCTCTACACCTCGATTTCCTCATTTATGTTTAAATGGATGTGATCACAAGTGTACTTGCCCAATAGGGTTTCTGTGATGATAAAGTAAAAATAAATGAGAGGCACTTAATACAGTGCCAGTCCCTATAAGCATTCAGTAAATGTTCACTCAATTATTTTTCAAATAACTACGGTATGGAATAACAGAGTAACACTCATTTGCCATGAACTCCCTAAGTTACCATATACTGAAATTTATTTCAGACCCCCCAAATTTACATTCTTAGGAGGCAAAACCACAAAAGAATTAGAAGACGTCTTGCACGCATGCTCAGTCCTGTCCGACTCTGTGAGGCCCCACGGACTGCAGCCCACCAGGCTCCTCCGTCCTTGGGGCTCTCCAGGCAAGAACACTGGAGTGGGTCGCCACGCCCTCCTCCAGGGGGTCTTCCCCACCCAGGGATCGAGCCTGCATCTCTTGCGTCTCCTGCATCGGCAGGCGGGTCCTTTGCCACTAGTGCCACCTAGGAAGCTCAGAAGATGACATAGTTAAATGCGAAAGTGAGACCTCAATCCCACAAGCCTGGTGATGAGAAGACAGAGTCTACTCATACTCTCTGGTTCTTTAATTCCATTTCTTGTTGTATACCAATTGCTTTGCAACTTATTCAAGACAGACCTACATGGAAAAGACAGATTAACTGGCCTGCGGTTAAACAGCTAGCCCACAGTGGAATCAAGATTCAAGTCTATGCGTTTTGGGTCCAGAGAAGACAGACCGGAGTCTGAACTTTGGTTTCACTACTTGCGGTTATATGGGGTTGGGCAGGTGACAACCTAAGCCTTGTTTTCCGCGTCTGGGAAGTGTGGGTGTTTATCTAATCCATTACATGATTTGACTGCTTCAGCTCTTCTTGCATGCACTAGCAAATTATCTTTACTCTCTAAAGTAGATTGGCAAATATTTCTATAAAGGACCAGATAGTAGACAGTTTAGGCACTGCAGTCACAGTAGGTTTTTTTATTGTTATTCTTTAAAAATTCTTTTCTTCCTCCCTCTTCATTCCTCACTTCCTCCCTCTCAGTCTCTTTATTTTGGTGCCTATCATCTCTCTCATCTCTTTTCTTTTCTACACTCTTTTCTCTTTCAGGATAATACGCATGCTTAGCTCAAGGGTCATAACAACAACAACAAAATAAAGGTGATTTTGTCTGCCCTTGCTCTAAATTATTATACACAGTAAATTAAGATCAATTAGGAAAAAGGATAACTAATTACTCTTTAAGAGTTTCTGAAGATGTTTCCTTACCTTTTTGAAATTCACTTCATTCCATCAGCCATCAAAATATTCATACAAGCAAACTTTTTTTTTTTTTTCTCGAAATGCTAAGAGTTTTTGCCATAGATGATTAAGAGAGCTCCCTTGGAATGCTTTCTGACCCTATGTATCCTGTCTTTAATGATGAAGTAAAATAGGAATACAAATGGAAAGTGACCTATAGGTGATGTCCTAGAAATATTTAGGTAGGGATGGGAAGGCGTGTGATGGTGTTCAGGAGAAACATCCGGTTTTGGAAAGCCATCTTTGGAATAGGGCAAGATAAGAATAGCACAAAAGTAGGGGTACTGAGGGGTTATCCGAAGCCAGTCCTGCATAGGAAGACCAATCTCCTGCATTCTCATCTTTTCTGAGATGCCATTCTTACCTGACTTAAGCAGAGAGCTTAGTGCCCTGGTGGATGTGGGAAAGTCATGGGTCCCAAAGAGGAGAAATTTCCCCAGTGGCCTTTCATACAACAAATCCAGCTAAATAATATTTGGGGACGTTTTCTTGGGGTGATCAGCTGTGACAAAGGGAGTAGGCAGCTTTTCGCCTGAGAGTCACAGGTGACTGCTGTCTGGGGCCCACAGGATGGGGTCCCCCTTCCTGCCCATACCCGGCAGGGACATATGGGGTTGTGCTGTGGTAAATCCACACAGTGGGAAATGTTCATGTCAGACACACAGAGCATTAAAATGACACTTGCAGAGAAGGTTGGAGGTGCTAATTTTAGGAATGGCTTTGCCACTCAGATGCTGAATTATCTCAGGCAAACTGTGAAGCTGTAAAATTTGAGTTTCCTCATCTACGTTATGAATGGTTGGGCCAGATGGCATTCACGGCCCTTTTGGTTTCTGGAAAACATGTTTACTTGTGTATTTGGCTGTGCCCGGGCTCGGCTGTGGCACATGGGGTCTTTAGTTGCTGCACGTGGGATCCTGTTCCCTGATGAGGGATCACACCCAGGCTCCCTGCATTGCAAGCGTGGAGTCTTAGCCACTGGACGACAAGAGAAGTCCCTCTGACCTCAAGAGAAGTCCTTTCTAACCTCAAAACTCTACAGTTTCCAGTTCCCTCAAAAGACACCGAACACGTCGAAGAATTGCTGTCCATCCGTCACTTTTGGCTTTCTCATTTCCCCTGTCGGTCATGTTCATATTTCTCTCTCCTGAACCCTGCCCCGTTCCTGCTCATTTCTGTGATGATAACTATCATTTTAATTCTCATTCAACCAAGTTGCTGCATCGCTTCTCCTTAGTGACCTCTCTTTAATTTCATGTACCATTTCCACCCTGATTCTGCTAACAGAATTTCCACTTTTCAACCTCTCCATTTAATTCTGTAACTCTTTGCAAAGCTTCCATTTAAGTCAGGATTATCAGAGATTTTTCTGTGTTAGATACACATTTTTAAAAACCAACATATGGACTTGAACGCTGTTTGTTATGATGGTCAATCGTCTTCCTTTGAGGAATAACATAGATGACTCATACATGAATCAAGGGCTTAGAGAGGATAAATTAAAAACACTTTCTTCTTATCACTCATAAAATCACACTTTTTTTCAATATGCTAGATATATTACAATATCCATAACACTTTAAAAACAATTATGCTCTTAAAAATTAATTATGTTCTCTAAAAGCAATTAGTTATGTTCAAACTGACTATTGTAAGGTTCCAATTGTCTTGTTTGGTGCTGTGGAACCTGTCTGTGATCAGTGATTATAAAGGTTGCCCAGAATGTGTAGTATTTACGAGTCAGACATTCACTGTAAGGCCTCTGGATACCTTCTGAGTCATTAACCTGGGTGAAATCTAGGCGGCAGAGCAGAGGAGAGAGGCCCAAGCGTTGAGCTGCGGGCCACACGGACATCAGGGTTTGGGAAGACACGGAGGGTGAGGCAAGCAGAGCGAGAGGAAGGATGAAAAGCGGGCGCGTGGACGTGGCCGCTGGGGCGTGCTGACGTTCACAGCATCGCGGCTTCTCGCGAACCTGCCTCGCGCGCCTTGGAAAGTGCACGTGCTGCCTCTTCTCTACGTCACACTTTAGCCTGGCGTCTCTAAGTTAGCCGCTGACTTTTCTCACTAACCTGCTCCTCTTCCACTTCTGCCTTTGTGAGGGAAACGACAATTCTTCCTAAGAGTCATTTCTTTCTTTTGCACCCGCGTGTCCAACCTGCTCCACGTGTTAGCTCCAGACTCCCAGTGATTCAAAATGTGACTGCTTCTCCTACATCCTCTCCGCAGGTCGGCTCCAGTTGTAGCATCAAATTGCTTGAATTTCTGCATCTTTTTTAATAGTTGGTCTCCTGGCTTCCACCCTTTGATCTTAGAGTATTTTTTTCCTTCTTTAAAAAAAATGCACATAATTAAAAATAAAGTTGAGATATAATTAATTTGAAAAATGTACATATTTTATTATTTAAATCTGTAAGGGTAAACTCACTGGCAACCCACTCCAGTGTTCTTGCCTGGAGAATCCCAGGGACGGGGGAGCCTGGTGGGCTGCTGTCTATGGGGTCACACAGAGTTGGATACAACTGAAGCGACTTAGCAGCAAACTCACTTTATTCATTTATATTGTGGTAGAATACAAATAATATAATACTTACTATCTAAACCATTCTAAGTGTTCGGCTCTGCAGTGTTAATTAAGTACATGCATATTGTGTAACCACACCACCCATCTTCAGAACTCTTTCTGTTTTGCAAAACCGAAGCTGTGCATCCGCTAAACAATAAGCTTTCCCTGGTCCCCTCCCCATACCTGCTGGCAACCCCTTTCTTCTTTTAAAAACTTGTTTCTTTCCCCCCACATCTCAGTCTCTGGTGATCAACAGTCTGTTATCTGGAGTTTGGATTTTTAAAAAATGTTGCCCATGCAAGTGTGATCATATGATATGTGTCTTTGTATGGGTTATTTGTCTTAGCATAATATCCTCCTGGATTATCTATGTTGTCACAGATGAAAGGATTTCCTTCTGTTTTAAAAGACTGAATAATATACTATTGTGTGTACATCAGCAGACACTTTGATTGTTCCCATTTTTGGCTGTTGAGACTAATGCAACAATAAGCATTGGAGTGCAGACATCTCGTCAATATACTGACTTCACTTCCTTTGGACTTATACCCAAAAATGAGATTGCTGGATCACATGGCAGTTCTAATTTAATTTTTTTGAGGAAACTTCCATCCTATTCTTGATAATAGTTGTATCAATTTATATTCCCACCAACAGTGTACATTCAGCTCAGTTCAGTTGCTCAGTCGTGTCTGACTCTTTGCGACGCCATGGACTGCAGCACGCCAGGCCTCCCTGTCCTTCACCAGTTTCCGGAGCTTACTCTAACTCATGTCCGTTGAGTCACTGATGCCATCCAACAATCTCATCCTCTGTCGTCCCCTTCACTTCCCGCCTTCAATCTTTCCCAGCATCAGGGTCTTTTCAAATGAGTCAGTTCTTCGCATCAGGTGGCCAAAGTGTTGGAGTTTCAGCTTCAACATCAGTCCTTCCAATGAATATTCAGGGCTGATCTCCTTTAGGATGGACTGGTTGGATCTCCTTGCAGTCCAAGGGACTCTCAAGAGTCTTCTTTTGAACACCACAGTTCAAAAGCATCAATTCTTCAGCACTCAGCTTTCTTTATGATGCAACTTTCGCATCCATACATGACCACTGGAAAACCATAGCTTTCACTAGATGGGTCTTTGTTGGCAAAATAATGTCTCTGCTTTTTAATATGCTATCTAGGTTGGTCATAACTTTTCTTCCAAGGAGTGCAAGGATTCCCACAGTGTACAAGTGGTTTCTTATCTCCACATCTCTGCCAACACTTGTCCTATCTTTTTAATGATAGCCATTTTGAGTCGTGACAGTTAATATCTTATTGTGGTTTTGATTTGCATTTCCCTGATGATTAGTGATGTTGCACGTCTTTTCATATACCTGTTGGCCATTTGTATGACAAGCCTATGGCTATCTTCAATTCAGTGGTGGAAATGTTTTCCTTTAAGATCAAGAACAAGAGAAGGATGCTCATTCTCACCACTACAGTGTTACATAGTAACGGGAGTCCTAGACAGAACAATTGGGAAAGAAAAAGAAGCAAAAAGCAATTCATATTGGAAAGGAATAAAGTTGTCTCTGCAGATTACATGATCTTATATAGTACTCTCATGGGAAAGCTGCTGATAAAATGCACACACGCTGTTGCAAAGCACATCTGACTCTCTCTTACTAGGACATTAGAGAGAGCTAAGTTTGTGAAGTAACTCACAGAGCCTTGAGAATGTGCATATGTTTTGGGTACATGTGACACAAGAATATAACTAATCTCATCATTATTTTAAAACATTTGAATGTTAGTACTGCTGATGAGAAGGCACTAACTTCTTCCATTCTCAGTGCATTTCCTGGACACAAAAGAGAGAGAAGAATTATACAATTCTGTGGCTGAGCTCACAATATTAAACATAGCTTGATTGTTTGGGTTAAACAAAGTCAGACAGAGAAATTGGTCTTTGTTATGGTTTCCCCATAGGTCCTTGGCCTCAGGAAGATGTCCTCAGATGGAGATAGTATAAGAACATAGATCTGGTTCATAAAGTCCAAGAACATGAAAGAGAGAAGAAATAAAATTAGGTGGTCCTGAAATTGGAGAAAGGCAGAGAGATATAATTCTGATTCTCTCTCTTCTATTTTTGCTAAAGATAAAAAATACTTAATCTTTCTTCCTTATAATACACCAAGCACCACACTAAGTCTGTAAAGTGTATTATCCCATTAAACCATTGTTGTTGTCCAGTTGCTGAGTTGTGTTTGACCGTGACCCCGCTGACTACAGCACACCAGGCTCCTCTGTCCTCCACCATCTCCTGAGTTACAGGCGGATTCTTTACCAGCTGAGCTATCAGGGAGGCCCACTGTCTGTGGAGTTTGCTAAAATTCATGTCCATCCAGTCGGTGATGCCATCCAACCATCTTATCCACTGCCACCTCCTTCTCCTCCCACCTTCAATCTTTCCCAGCATCAGGGTCTTTTCCAGTGAGTCGGCTCTTTGCCTTAGGTGGCCAAAGTATTGGAGCTTTAGCCTCAACATCAGTCCTGCCAATGAATATTCAGGACTGATCTCCTTTAGGATGGACTGATTTGATCCTCTTTCTGTCCAAGGGATTCTTAAGAGTCTTCTCCAACACCACAGGTCAAAAGCATCGATTCTTCAGCGCTCATTATGGTCCAACTCTAACATCCATACATGACTACTGGAGACCATAGCTTTGACTATATGAATCTTTGTCAGCAAAGTCATTAAAACATATCCCACTCCAGCTGGGTTTAGTTAGTGAAAAGGAGCATGGTTTGTACTTGTATGGTATGATGGAAGAGACAACTCTATGGGACGATCTGAAAGATGTCCTCTCTTTGGGCACAGAAAGAACGGATCTGGAATCCTGTGACTGGCCGTTAGGTACCCAGCTTGCTGCTGACTCATTTATTCAACCTCAGTTCACTCACTCGCTCATTTACTAACTAATGCTATCATACAGGCACACATATCCTCATCCATCCATTCATTTCTTTCATTGAATAAACATTTGATTACTCGTAAGAACCCAAGCCTGGTAGACAATGAGAGGGCTGATGTATGAGCCCACCCCGGTCTCAGGAGTGTAAAATNCTCGCTCATTTACTAACTAATGCTATCATACAGGCACACATATCCTCATCCATCCATTCATTTCTTTCATTGAATAAACATTTGATTACTCGTAAGAACCCAAGCCTGGTAGACAATGAGAGGGCTGATGTATGAGCCCACCCCGGTCTCAGGAGTGTAAAATTCCCATTAGATGCCAGTTTCAGTGAGAACTTTTTAACTAGAGTAAATTCCATTTTAGCTTGATTGAACTCCTCTGAGTGAAGAATAAGGACATTATTTAATTCCTCTGCAGTCTGCCTAAAAGTTTCTCCCCTCATTGATTACCCTGAGTTCAATGTTCTATTAGAATAAAATCATCATAGTTTGCGGAAGGTTCGATCTCGTTCTGCTGCTGCTGAGGCTTCAATCTTGGTTTGTCCATGCTTCAGAACACCACACACCGGGTGGCTTATCGACAGTGAAGATGCATTTCTCACAGTTCTGGAGGCTAGGAAGTCCAGGATCACGGCCCTGCTTTACAGACTGACGTCTCTGCTGGATCCATACGGGTGCAAGGGACAAAAGAGCTCTGGGGCCTCTTTCAGGGGACACTGAGCCCATGCTCCCCAGACACCGGAGCTGCC
>SJYX01006295.1:209207-236578 GCA_006410675.1 Oreotragus oreotragus | reverse complement strand
AAAAGTTTGTTTGGATTTTTCCATAAGATGTAACAGAAGAACCTGAACAAATTTTTTGCCAACCCAATACTTTCCAGGTATCTGAGGTTGATAGCTAGTGTCAGTAACATACAGTCCCTGTGTGTATTCAAGGCAGATGATGAGGCAATCATTGATTTATCATCTGGCAGGTCACAATCTAGTAGTCGATGCCAGGACAATAAAAATACATTTGTGCTAGATAGTCATACACTTCTGTACCTTCTATGTGCTGATTCATCACTCCCTAGTTTTTAAGCAAACTCCTGTTAGATTCTATGTCCCTTGGAAGTTCTAACTATGTTGGGTGGCTTCTCTCATTTTTCATGGACTTTGGAAATAATCTCTTTTGAAAGAAGGGTCAGTAATGTGACCAGGGATGATACAGAGAGTATGTTATAGAGTTACTAGGTGTAGACATGAATTCTAGCTCCACCATTCTTTAAGTGATTGGCTTGTTTTTAAGTTACCAAAACCCATTATGTCATTAGGAAAATAGAGATAATAAAATAATACCTACGTCTCTGGGTTGTTATAAGGATTTTTGATATACACACAACACACACAAAGGCATACCCACACACAGACCTAGATATACAGCGCACATAGTATATAATCTGTGGGAATGAGAAAAAGAGAGCCTTGTATATGTCTGCCCTTATAAAGTGCTCAGGAAACTCTCTTGTCTTCTCTGACATCATATGTTCTTACTTTTTCTGCTTACTTCCTGAGCTTCCTGCTTTACCATAACCTTGCCTCTTTGTGGCACTTACTTTTCAGCCACACTTTTTCTTTCTTTATGCTTGGTCTTCCCCGGTGGCTCAGACGGTAAAGTGTCTGCTTATAATGCGGGAGACCCGGGTTCGATCCCTGGGTTGGGAAGATCCCCTGGAGAAGAAAATGGCAACCTGCTGCAGTACTCTTACCTGGAAAACCCCATGGATGGAGGAGCCTGGTAGGCTACAGTCCATGGGGTCGCAAAAAGTAGGATATGACTGAGCGAGTTCACTTTCACTTTCATACTTGCTCTTCAGGTAATATTACTCGTTCCAAAAGGTTTATATATTGGTGACCCTCAATNTTACCTGGAAAACCCCATGGATGGAGGAGCCTGGTAGGCTACAGTCCATGGGGTCGCAAAAAGTAGGATATGACTGAGCGAGTTCACTTTCACTTTCATACTTGCTCTTCAGGTAATATTACTCGTTCCAAAAGGTTTATATATTGGTGACCCTCAATTTACATCTGTAACCCAAAATGCTTCTCTTGGTCCAGCCTTATATATCTACTTTCTTCTTCGACAGCTATACTTGGGTGCTTCCAAAGCATCTCAAAATTAACATGTTCAAAAGAAAAATCATTGTTTTCCTTTGCTTTCATCTGTTTCTCTTTCAGTCGATCCTATCTCAATAGTGTCCCAAATATGCCAGTTTTATAGACTCAAAACCCGGAAGTAGACCCTAATTCCCATCTACCTTACCCAGATCCAATCCATCAGCAATTACAGTTGATTCTACTTGCTTAAGATATCTGATTGTGTCCACTTCTCTCCATATCCATTGTCACCAGTCACAGCCAAGTCATTATCATCTCTTACCTAGAGTACCATGTCTCCTTATCAAGTCCACTATCCAAAACAATGAGCAGCTAGCTCCAACAGTCTTTTCTAAGGCTTTATTGTGCCAGTCATTTGTTTATATCTCCTCAATGGCTTTCTGTTGCACTTACGCTCCAAATTCCTTTTAAGGGCCTACCAGACTCTACATGGTCTGGCCCTTTCTTATCTTTCCAGTCTCATTTTGTGCCACAGTTGCACTGACGCTTTATGTTCTAGCCATGCTTTTCACATGACTGATTTAGTTTCATTGTTCTTTTTATTGTTTGCATTCATGAGGTTCCAGCTAAAGTCAGGTTTTAGTGAACTCATCTGTAATCTCCATGAGTGTGGTAAGCATGTACACCCTGTTCTCTCTTGAATATTTGATTCCCAGGAGAGAGTCATAGCATGGGACATAAATATATGTTCAATGAGTTAATGAAAAAATGCCTGGTGTTTGATGAGTGCTTGATGAAAGATAATAAGGGTAATCATCAGTGTACTTCAGTGTACTTCTTTATTACATTAGTCTCTCCCACGCCATAGTTAATAGATATTTACTGAATGAGTTAAATAATTTAGCCTATCATGAGAAGATTATAAATATATATATATATACATATATATTCTCAGTACATGGGGCTTGCTGGAAATAACTAATGAATACATGAGACTGGTATTTTAAATTCATTAGTTTGATGTGCTGTTTCTAGCCTCACATCACTTTGATGTTCTTACATAATAAAAATGAGCCCTGTTTCCTTACTAGATTTGCTCACCAACATTCTGGATTTAATGAGAAATTGTGATTGCTTTTACTTCAGATTTTTTCTGTCTGCAGTAGAATTCACATGATCATGAGAATAGGCATTGGTCCCCAAGTCTTTGCTAAGTAAAGTGAAGGGAAAGCTTGAGAATATTCAGATAATTTCCCAATGACAAAATGTCTTTGCTTCCTTCCCCCCTTGCTTACAGTGCCCACTTCCATACCAAAGCTGATTTTCCCCTTAAATATTGCTAAAAATCTAGTTCTGGAACATCTAGCTACTTTGATGACAGGTTTGTGTGTGTGTGTGTTTGGCAATATATAGAGGAAGCCTTTCTCTGTTGCCATAGGAGCCAGTGGAAGGAAATGGTGAAAATGAAGGTGANTCAGTCTATTTTCTGGGTCGGGGCGGGTTGCCCTGGGTCCCCATGGCTGCACGTAGGCTTCCTCTGGTTACAGTGAGCGGGGCTCCTCGCCAGTTGCAATGTGAAGTCTTCTCATTGCAGTGGCCTCTCCTGTTGCAGAGCCCAGGCTGTAGGGCTTGTGGGCTTCGGTAGTTGTGGCTCCTGGGCTCTAGAGCACGAGTTCAGTAGTTGTGGGACATGGGTTTAGTTGCCCCATGGCACGGAGATCTTCCTGGACCAGGGATCGAATCCACTGCCTTGGCAGGTGAACTCTTAACCACTGTACCACCAGGGAAGCCTTTTCTCTTCTCCCTTTGTGAAGATGGTGATCAAAGTGAAGTAGTTAAGGTGCTTCTTGCTCAATTCATTCAGTTCTTTCTTCCTTCCACTTCTTAACCACCATCTTCACCATTTTCAGAGGAAGACTAAATGGGCTCCTGGCTCCAACGCCACAGTGGTTCCCAGTTGTCTAGACACCAGCTGGGTGTCCTACAATTTAACTCAATTCTAAGTTGGCTCTGTGGTAAAGAATCCACCTGCCAATGCAGGAGACTCAAGAGACAGGGGTTTAATCCCTGGGCTGGGGAGATCCCCTGGAGGAGGAATTGGCAACCCACTCCAGTATTTTTGCCTGGAGAATCCTATGGACAGAGGAGCCTGGCAGGCTGCAGTCAGTGGGGTCGTAGAGTCAGACACGACTGAAGTAACGAAACGACAACACAACACTGTAAACCTGAAGGCAGCACAGGGTAATTTCACAGGTGAAAGACTGTCCTAAAAGACTTCCCCCATGCCTTCAGATGCCAACCACAAGCCCACATGATCAGCTGTGCTTCCGACCAACCTGCTATAAACTAGAGGTTCCAAAGTCCCCCTTTCTTGGACTTCAGATGCTAGTTGTAAGTCCGTACTGTTACTTGTTCCTCTGACCAACTGGCTATAAATCAGAGATTTCCACAACCCCCTTCTCAGGTTTGACTAATTTGCTAGAGCAGTTCACAAAACCAAGAGAAACTTTTTACTTAACTGGATCACCAGTTTATTATAAAAAGATATAACTAGGAACAACCAGGTAGAAAAGATGTGCAGGGCAAGGTACAGGGAAAGGATGCTGAGTTTCCATGCCCTCTCTGGGCACATCACTCTCCCAGCAACTCCACGTATTCACCCACCCAGAAGCTCTCTGCATCCCTCCTCTTGGGCTTTTATGAAGGCTTCATTATAGGCTTAATTGATGAAAATCACTGGCCATTGATGACTGAACTCAATCTCCAGCCGCTAGTTCCTACCCGCCTCCCTGGAGGTGGAGAGTGAAGGGTGAGGTAGGACCAAAAGTGTCAATCCTTTAATCTCAGGGTTGGTTCCCTTGGTAACAAGCCCCCATTCTTAGGTGCTTTTTTAAAAAAATTAACACAAACCCAGTAGTGGTGGAAAGAAGCCTGTTCTGAATAACAAGGCATCTGTTTCACCTCTAAGGCACAGAAGCCATTTTAAGAAGTGAGGACAAGAGAACAAGAACTATAAAAAAGATGCTCTTATCACTCTTACTGCTCAGGAAATTCCAAGGATTTTGAGAACTATGAGCCAGGAACTCAGGTTGCAGATCATATATATGTGAGAAATACATTTTGGTCATCTGAATGTGGCCAAATACATATTTCTCGTTAAGTCACATCTCAAGGGCTCTTCACATGTTCTGCACATTTAAATCTCAGAATGCACCTGTGACACTGCACTTGATTTCTGCAGGTTTGGAGAAGCTTCTTGGTTCTTCCTTCGTAATCATGAGTACCACTCTCCTCACCCTTCCCTATAATTTCCCCACCAAAGCATCTGCCACCACCACCACCAATAAATCAGTTGTAAGCAGTCCTGAGTTATTCTTTAGGACAGGGCAAAAGTATATGTTAACTTAGAATTAAGATGGTCATTTGTCCCAGTTTGCCTAGGGCAGTACCAGTTTATGCCTACTGCCCTGCATAATTTTTAAATGAGCTCCCGTTTTTACTCTAAAAAAAAAAGTCCCAGTTTGGAGGATAAATTATATGTTTGCCTTACTTAAAAATATACCTTGCTTTCCCAGTAAAATGCTTTTCGGGTGACATGATGCTTTTGCCCACATCACTGCACTTCAGTTGCAAAACTCTGCAAATTAGGAAGGGAAATATTTTATCTTTGTTAATTAAATGAAGTGTCTGAGGCTGACTTCAGTAGCCCAGTAGTGACTGTCCGAGGTCACACACTCAGTGACAGAATCAGGACTCCTGCTGATTTCAAGTCCAATATTGTTCAGCTGTGGACCACTTTGTGCAAATATCTAAGTAAAGACAAACCTCATTCTCTTGTTTAGTAACCTGCTTGCATTTGGACCTAGAACAGTTTAGACAGGTCCATCCTTGCCCAGAGACTCTCTTTTTCACATCTGAAGCAAGCAAAGAGATGAAAAAAGAATTATGGAAACATATCGAGGCTATTAGTGAATCCTGGGGCCAAATGACATAAATCTCTGATTTTACCAGGTGCAGTTACATCAGGTTGTGGGAATTTTTTTCCCCTAACCAAATAACAATAGGAAGGAAAGAAAGGAAGGAGGAGGGAGGAAATGAAGAAGGAAGAGAAATGGACAGACGGAAAGACAATGAAGATCAACAATGAACGCCTACAGTTACAAAACCAACGACAAACAAGTGGGTTCTGCCCCAGTCTTACAGATGCATTTCCCCCAGAGTTACGTGCTAATTTTTTTTTAAAACACCAATCCAGTAAAATTCGACTTTCCTGGGGTAAGTGGCAAAGCCCTACACAAAAGAGGAAAAACCCATGATCTTTCAAAGACAGGCACAGTGCTTGGCAATGTTTTCAGGTGTGCTACAGATGCTGAATGCCGCGCCACACGGAAAAATAGATGCACTCTGCGCTAACCTCCCCACCAGCCGCCCCAGGGGAAGGTTACAGGACCCGCGGGGGTCCCAGCCTCCCTTCGCAATGACAGAAAGGGGTCCAGCGTCCGTGGGAAGGATGACTCCAGGTCGCTGGCCAGTCTAGCGGGACCGCAGCAGAGGAGTGGACCGCAGCCCCAGACCGCAGCCTAACCTGGAGGCGGCCGGCCTCGCGCAAGGGAGGCTGAAGGTGAGAGGGCCGCGGAGGACGAGCGCGGCTCGGGGCGGGGAGGGCCCACGCGCGCATGCGCAGCAGCCGGCCCGCCGCGGGCCGGAAGAGCAGAGCAGCAGAGCCGCGGCGGCAGGCTCCAGACGCCGCTGTGGCCGCGGGGAGCGCGCGGGCCGGCGATGCGGCCCCTGGATGACACTGGGGCCGCTAAGCGGCAGGAGTCCGGGCTGCCGCTGATGGACATCCCGTCCCCGGGCTCCAAGCAGGAGCCGGCGGCTGCAGAGGTAGTGGAGACGCCCGGCCCCGGGGGGTGCTGGCAGTGCCCTTCCTCGCCGTGCGGCTCGCGCGCCCGGCAGGGTGAGTGCGGGGCGCGGACCCCGGTGCGGGTCTCGCCCATGGGGGAGCCAAGAGGGCGCCAGTGGGTGGGAATCCCCGCAGCCGCGGGCGGGGGGCTGCGCACGGCGGACCGCGCCTCTCCTTCCCACCCTGCTGGGAGCTCCGGAACACCCTCGCGCTGTCACCTGCGGGCGGGGGGTGCGGGCTGGAAAGCAGAAGCCCCCTGCGTCCCAGTCGGCGGAAAGACCGGAGAAAGTTTCTGATTGGTTTGGAACCAATTTGGGATTCTGAAACTGTTCCTATAATTAAAGTGTTGCGGGCAGGATCGTGGAGTCCGATTGCCATTCGGTGCGCCCTGCCCGAGGTTGGAGGTCAGTGAGAAAGGCCATCACGAAGCGGGCTGAGGTTGGGAGGAAGCTAACCAAGAAAACTGATCTCGCTGGTAAACGGTGTTCCTCGAAGAGGAAGCTGAAAAGCATCGAGTCTAGAAAAAAATGTTTGTCTCAGTCTTAAGACTCTTGGGAAGGCAAAGTTGAGTGGGACCACTGGTTCTTAACCTTTTTTGAGTTACAAGGAATTTTTAGCAACTGAGGCAAAATAAGACAGAAGCACAATCTCACATACGTGGGTAAGAGCTTCACGACCCACCTCCAAGGCCAGGGACACTTTGCTCAACGTCTTCCTTCCACAAACGATGAAATTGAGGCCCTGGAAAGTGAGGGCTTTGGCAAGATTTTGTTTGGTTTATTTTTTTCTCCGAAGATCTGTCATGTTTGGAAAAGACACTCCACAGGCCTGGGCAGCACCAGCATAGGATACAGTTTGCTAGAGACCCAGCCCAGGGCCCTTTCTCCCAGCCCCAGGCACATTCCTCCTTGAACTTTACCACCCAGTTGAAGCAGCTTCCTCCAAGAAAAGAGAAACAGGCAAATCTCCTTTCAAGACAAAGTTACACCGTCTGCATCACCTCATCCTCTAGGTCATCTCCCCCTAGTGTGACCTGTGATTTCCATGCTGTTTAGCCAACCTCACTGTTCCCTCCTATCCATGTGCACTTTCTCCAGAGTCACAAAGTTCACAAACTTTATATAGAGACAAACCCCAGGGAGATGGTTCTTGCTCCATTTTCATCCTAAATGCTAAGAGAAATGATCAGGCGTCTGATTATTTATGTAGGGGTTACCTTCAGCTGAGTGGACCAGAGGTGCAGCTTTGAAAGAGGTCAGATTCTTGCCTTAATATGTTAGGCCTGAATGTTGTTCTGATGGACTGCTGAGTTAGTCCTTGCAAGCTTTTAAGTGATTCCCCTGTTTGTGAATCAAAGAGGAATATTTCAGGCAGCATGTAGCAAAACCTATGTAAGCAATCGCACCTAAGAATGTTGAGGGAGTCTTTTAATTTCAAAGAAAGTTGCTAATAATAAGACTTAAAAGTACTTATTATAAGGTAACCAGGCAATATTCCAAAGAAGGGAGTGCCACAGAAACACTTTAAACCTCTGTATGTGGTCACTGAACTTTGTGACAGTATCATTTTGCCTCTTAACCCAACTGCTTATCTCAAGAAAGTTCATTTTCAAGTTGAGGCTGAAACTGTTACGCATTTTTCTTACATTCTTGAATAACCTTCACAGACAGCATATAGCTATCCTAAGACATCTGTTTATTTTCATGAGGGACAGTGTGAGTCTTAGACTGAAGCAAGGAGAAGTTGTCTTAAGTCTGTGCCGCTTATTCTCCTGGAAGGAGTGAGTTCCTTAGGGTAGCAGTGGCCCTGAAACCAGCAGAGCTTTTTACAGTGCCCAAGATCCTGTTTCAGTGGGTCTAGGGTAGGGCTGGGATGGCAGTTTTAAAAGTTCCTAAGTTGATTCTAATTCCCAACTGGGTAGTGAATCACCAGTTATCTTAAGTCTGTGCCGCTTATTCTCCTGGAAGGAGTGAGTTCCTTAGGGTAGCAGTGGCCCTGAAACCAGCAGAGCTTTTTACAGTGCCCAAGATCCTGTTTCAGTGGGTCTAGGGTAGGGCTGGGATGGCAGTTTTAAAAGTTCCTAAGTTGATTCTAATTCCCAACTGGGTAGTGAATCACCAGTTTAAAGCAGAGGATAGAGAAACTGAGCAACTTTTCAGTTTTCTTCTGACTCAGGAAATTATACTGTTGCCTCTTAAGTTGAATTATTTAGTTATCAGATTATTAGATATGCTTGCATGGAGTATGATCATGGAAGCATATACATAAGCAAATGCCTCTTCGGATTATGCTACTCTCTTGTTCATTTCCTTTGACAGAACTGAAATGATTGTTCTGTAAGAGACTGAAATTTGCCAGTCCTCAGCCTCACAATAAATAATCAAGTTCAGCCAGACCTTGAAACTTAGTTTTAAAAGAGTTAAAACATCATAAGTTAAAATATTTCTTGAGAAAAATTTAAAAGTTTAGGTTGGAGAAGATCCTTGAAATACAGACCAAGATGTTTTCTGTCCTTGATCTTCCCACTTTGTTCTGTTCTGTCTGAGGGTATAGGTTCTATGTAAGGATTAGGTTTCTTCTGAGAAAAACTATTTTGTTTGGACCTGAATTCTGAAATTTCAGAAGCTGACCTCTAAGGCTGACCACAAGCAAGACATGTACTTTGTGGTGCTTAACCTTCTAAAGCTTCCTTCTCATGGACTGAGTGGGTAGGTACAGTTTGGTTCCTGCAGTATCTGAGCCCACAGATACAGAATAGAATGGAGGATTCTGGTACTTACAACAGATAACCTATTACATGGTGACTGCTAGCTCCGGGCCATTCCCTTCAGCCGTACACCTTGAACAGGAAAGGGTGGAGGCCTCTGACCAGAATGGCATCTTTTACTACAAAGGTCAGGCTGTAATGTACGCCCAGGAGGATTGTGCAGCATCATAGTTTGGTCCCACTTTGCAAGTTGTTTATCGCTATGGGCAAAAGTATCTGGTTAACATGTGGATGTTGAAATGTATTAGCTGATGTTTGTGTTTATCAGAAAAGGGCATTAAGACAAACAAACAAACATTGTGCAATACTGGTTTATGGCTGAGTAACCCACTGTAAATTCCTAGATTGGAATGATAATCTTGCTTTACTACAAATTGCATGTGCCTACACATCCTTCACTTCTGCTTTGCTCACAACTAACAAGGGCTGTACTGTATTTCCATCCTGTTCTCTCCTTGGTTTTTTTTTGTGTTAGTTTTTTTAAAAAAAACTATTCTTCAGCGTGTGGCCTATCTTTTAAGGAGTTCTCTGCTTACCCTGTTGCATTTTGCTCGCCTCTGAATGACCAGGATGAGATTGAAAGCACACTCTACTCCTCTCTTAGACAGCTGTGAAAGACAGAGGCAGTGACTGCTCCTATGGACCTTCATTAATGGATTGAATACTTGATGCCCCGGAGAGAACAGAAGTTTTCCTGGTTAAGATCAAGCCAAGAATTAGATGGCAGTTCTTTTTCTTTCTTTTTTTTTTTTTTTTTTAACTTTAAGCACTTTGGGGTCAGAAGGATAGATAACCTAGCTCCTGCTGTCAAAAAGTTGTGTTCTAAATGGAAGATAAGTTGTAAACCATGAAAACTTAAATGTCTGCTTGCCTGTGTGCTAAGTTGCTTCAGTCATGACTGACTCTTCATGACCCCATGGACTGTAGCCAACCAGCCCTCCTCTGTCCATGGGATTCTCCAGGCAACGGTACTGGAATGGCTTGCCATGCCCTCCTCCAAGAGATCTTCCTGACCCAGGGTTCAAACCCTTGTCTCATATCTCCTGCATTGGCAGGCAGATTCTTTACCACTAGCGCCAGCTGTTCAAAATAACTAAACAGAGAGCCTTCTCAGATTATGCTTTTGCCTGTGGTGTTAGACTATGCATCTTATATTATTTTAAAAACCCACCAGGTTTTCTCACATTATTTCCTTCAGCAAATATTTATTCAGCATCTTGCTTGGGCCAGGCCTGAACAGCACAGCTGAGCTCTCAGCCCTAGAGGAGCTCACAGGCTTGTGGGGGAAGCCACATAATCAACAAGTAGCCACATCACACAGTTCGGACCTTTTTTCCAGGAAAGAACACGTTCTGTCTAAAGCTAAGTTCACCAAGGAGATGATATAAAATATCACTTGGAAGCATTTTTCTCTCGCCTTCTTGATAAACATTTCTTAAAGATTTCTTTCACCGTCTTGGTAAGCTTGTACTTTTTTTTGACTTACGAGTGAGGGAAGAGTCTTCAGTGAGCAAGAGAAATCCATTTTATAGTGTGAACTGTAGTTAAAAATATAGGCTTAAATTGATGCCCTTTGCCTGTGGTTCTCTATTCTTGGTGGGGAAAATGGTTCAGGCCCAGAGAATGGATATTATTTAGGAGGTAATATTTGTGTCCTGTTAGTCATCAATGTCATTCCATTTTTCTCAGTATCTAAGTAAAAGTGATAAAACATGGAAGCAAGGACTAACCAGAATTTAATCTTTTTCAGAAGCTGAGAAGAAAGCACCCTGTCCTGGACTTGGCTTGTTTTACACATTACTGTCTGCGTTCCTTTTCTCAGTGGGCTCCTTATTTGTTAAAAAAGTGCAAGACATCCACGCTGTAGAAATTAGTGCATTCCGATGTGTGTTTCAAATGCTAATCATTATCCCTTGCTTAATATACAGAAAGTAAGTATTTCTTACCTGCCAAGTAGAAGGTATTAATAAATGTTTGTAAATCTTTTGACCTGCTTAAATCATCTACTCTCCAGCATCTGCTTTATTTCTCTCATAGATTTACTAGTCCTCATACCCTTTGGCTCAGATTAATGAAAAGTCACAAGGATCCACCCATAGTAGTTGCTCTCCTAAGCACAAACCACATGCCCAACAAAGGAGGAGAAAGAGATTCAGTTATTCACCAGGCCCTATTTTGAGAACAGCGCTTTCCTTGTATAATTCCCCCCATCTTGTACC
The DNA here is from genome assembly GCA_006410675.1 of Oreotragus oreotragus. NCBI lineage: Eukaryota > Metazoa > Chordata > Mammalia > Artiodactyla > Bovidae > Oreotragus > Oreotragus oreotragus. The sequence continues at coordinate 225,396 of SJYX01006295.1, read as the reverse complement.
ACCCTCCCTCTTTCCTTTGGCATAACTAGTATTTGGAAGAGAAAAGTAAACAAGAGGAAATAGTAGTGTCTCCTGGTGTCAGAGGTTTCTTTAAGTATAACAGGCTGTTCTCCAACCAGGGCAGACAGAAAGTTACAGTAATAATATTTCGATCTTCCCACTAGGGTGCCGTGGGAAAGATGTAAGGAGAGCTTCAGAAAGGCTTTTTGTAAAAAAAATTTAAATAATTACTTTATTGCCAAAAAATGCTGACCATCATCTGCACCTTCAGCAAGTCCTAATCTTTTCACTGGTGAAGGGTCTTCCTTCATGTTGATGACTGCTGACTGTGCGGGGTGGTAGTTGCTAAAGGTTAAGGTGACTGGCAATTTCTTAAAGTAAGACAGCAGTGAAGTTTGCCACATCAGCTGACTCTTTGAGAAAAGCCTTTATAACTCCCTTCTTGTTCAGTGTCCTCATCTGCAAACTGGAGGGAGTGATATCTTTTGTCCTCTACCCTATACGAAAACTGTATTCCCCATCCTTACTGTCTTCTCCCCGGCCAGCCTCTCTTCCCCTTCCATGTGGACCCCATCCACACACCCTCCCCAGGTTAAAATTACGCCTCACCCACACTGTTATAACCTCTACACACCCCTGTGTACTTAGACACCTGGGAGGAGGGGCTGTTGGGTTCCTGGTGGCAGTTTGTCTCTTTGGATCAAGATGCTTTAACTCCAAATTAAAAGCTTCAGTCACTTGCTACCGAAGTTTCCTTGTATCTATAACTCAGCACAGATTTATTTAGAATTGTTTCACTCCTTATCCCAAGTTTTTGGTGAAAAAGGTAAAAATCAGTAAGAGCAAAAATATTGTCAGAAATTCCCGTGTCGATGTGGACAAGTCACCATATTTTAGGAAATGATGGTGGGTATGACTTGAGACATGTTGAAGGGTAGCAGCAGACCACTGATGTGAACATAGTCATTCTCTCCGTTTTGGAATAAAAGTACTGGGAGGAAGGCACTTAGAAAAATTTTCTTACATTGTTGGCACTAATCTGTTTTGACCCCTTTTACGTTTCACTATCATGGAAAAAAACTCAGCTTCTCAAAGTATGGGGCAGTGAACACACTTTCATTTCTAACTCCAGAGACCCAGGGGTCCCTATATCAAGCCTAGATGCTGTTCTAAGTAGGCCAGCTTTGTAACAGACCAGTGAGCCACACCTAGGCAGGAACTTACACAGTGCCCTGCTTTGTAAATATTTAATTAAAAAGCCTTTGAGCAGCAGTTACTATACTTATCTAGATGCTACAGCTTCTTTTCCAGTGTACTTCAACTCTTTTCCTAAGGAGAACAGTGAAAAGTTGTCTCATACTCAGTAGCTAAAATAAACTTTAGCATTGCTTCAGCTTTAACAGAATAAACTCATTAAGACTGCAAATGCATACTTGCATTCCCAAGTTTTCTTATATAGGACAGCTAAATAATGAAATTGTACCTATTATAAAAATAACACTTTTTCATTATAGAAAGTTTGGAGAAAATAAATATAAAGAAGAAAAATTACCTATGAGTCCACCTGTTTAAGGTATAACCACATGAACATTTCAGTATATTTTCCTTTTTGTCTTTTTTTACAAGCATATATCAATACATAGGGAAAATACTATATTAGCCGAATTATAATTATACTATTTATGTCTTATTTTTGCTTGTACTGTGAACACTTTAATGTCATTAGTTATACTTAGGAAACACTTTGTAAAAGGTATAATAGTTGTAGACATACCATTTCCTTGTTTTTGAAAGTTAAGACTTTTAAGATAATGTTTAAGAATGTAATTTGAAAACAAATGCCAAGTCCATTTAATATTCATTCATTCCTTTGAATTTACAGAAGTGGGTTTATAGGCCCCAAAGGTCAACGAATCTACCTGCTCCTCCGAGGAGTCCTTGGCTCTAACGCCATGATCCTTTTGTACTATGCCTACCAGCTGACGTCTCTCGCAGATGCCACAGTTATCTCCTTTAGCTGCCCGGTGTTCACCTCTATAATCGCTTGCGTATTTCTCAAGGAAAAATACAGCCCCTGGGACGCCCTCTTCACTGCCTTCACCATCACTGGAGTGATACTGATCGTGAGGCCACCGTTTTTGTTCGGTTCGGAAGTCGCGGAGACGGATGAAGACTATTCAGTTCACGTGAAGGGCGCTTTGGTGGCCCTTGCTCACGCTGTGTTCGCTGCCGTGACTCTGGTTATCCTCAGAAAAATAGGGACATCTGTGGACTACATGTTGAGCATTTGGTATTATGTAATCGTTGGCCTCATCGAGTGTGTCATCGTCCTTTCTATTTTAGGAGAATGGCGTCTTCCGCACTGTGGGTTGGACAGGCTGTTTCTCATACTAATTGGGATGTTTGGTTTGGGAGGTCAGATGTTTCTGGCAAAAGCCCTTCAGATAGAAAAGGCAGGGCCAGTAGCATTAATGAAGACCATGGACGTGGTCTTTGCTTTTATCTTTCAGATTATTTTCTTTAATGACATGCCATCATGGTGGACAGTGGGTGGCTCCCTATGCGTAATAGCCAGTAGCACTGGAGCAGCCATTCGGAAATGGTGCCAGAGTACCAAATAAAGCATCACTGCCGAAATGTGTATTTTTTTTTAAAGTACACCGTCACCCACTTCAGACACACAGTGGACCCGCACACACCTGGAAAATCTGCATTGACTTCATTGATTATATTTAATATATTTCATAAAGTATCATCTTTAATTAGTTGAGAATAAGCCAGTCAATTGGGTGCAGCAGTGATTTCTTTGGTCAATTATTTTTTGGTTTTGGCTTTTTGTTGTTGTTGGGGTGGCACGGGTAGGCGTTGGTAAGAGGATAGATCATTCGTTGGAGAAAAACTGCACAATTTTTGACTCAAGTATAAATTATGTAATTTTTAGAAGTGTATTTTTGGTATTGATGGGATATAGATGGGAGGAAACTTTAGATTCTTTTTCAGCAGTGTAGAGGCTGAAAAACTTACTGATAATAATGCTGCTATATAGTTAGTATTATACTGAGAATTCATTTGAAATGTAATCCCATTTCGGAGGCCAAAGCTGAAACTTGGAGTAGGTGCCTACTTAATGGTATTAATAAAACAAATGAATTAGCCTTATTTTCAAGGCTTTTATAAACAATTGTCATTCTTTTAACCCGTATTTGTGCCTTTTCACTTTAATGCTAAAACTTTTATGCATAAACTTAAAAAAAAACTCTTCCCATCACCAAATCTGGCTAATAGTTTTCTGTTTTAGTGGCATTAACAACTGTAGCTACATTCTGTAATTCTAATTGTCCTCTTTTTTTTTTTTTAAGACCCCTAAATTTTTCTTAACCTTAAAAGATTTTAGGTGTTTACAAATCATAAGAAAGAAATCTTGGCATGACCAGTACGCACATTTCCATTCTGAAGTGTTTTCCCTATAATAGAAATGTGATTTTCTATAAATTTTCTTTAAATTTATGGTGTGATGCCAAATAAAATTTTCTCAGGGTTTTATTCACTTTAACCATAAGAAACTGATGAGATTTTACCTTTTCAATTTACAAAAACCATAATTCCTTATGGTTCACCCTATTAAGATACCTCTCTTACCTTCTAAACCAAATACTTAAGGGGCTTTGGAGTATATTTTTTAAATTACTTTTAAAAATATAGTAATCCTAGTAAACTTATTTTTATAGTCTTTTTCCCTTATGGAATTTTATATAATAATGCTTCATGTTATATATTAAATGTAAAGACCTGTGAATCCACATTAATTGATTTTTGTGATTTCTTGAAAAAAAAAATCACCGTTAAATTCTAGTATATCAGTATGATCTTAAGTGTCAGTGCTGACCCATGATACTAACCTCATGAGTTCAAACAACACATTTTATGTCTGGAATTTCATCAGGCCAGTATTCTGTAGTTAAAGAGAGAATGTAATATTTAGGAGAACTTGAGAGGTTAATCAGGAAATAGAGAGTACATACTAATGGCTCTTTGTCCCAGTGAATCCTTTATTGGTGGGGCTTCAGCTCTTACTGTATCAGACCTAGCACCTGTTATCTTAAGCCTACAGATTTGAACGCTTATAGGCTCTTTCCTATTGTTTCATCATAAATCTGCCAAAGTGAGAAAGAACTTGGCTTCCGAGGTTTATGCCATGGTGAGAAACGATCTTTTCCTGTAGTTCCCAGAGGAAATTTTTGGCTTGCTAATCTTCCCAAGTGCTTCCCACCAGACAAATCCTAAATGAGATCTATTTAAGAGAGTCACACTATTATTATAAATTTAGCCTATTCTGCAGTATTCAAGTTTAGAGTTGCAGAACCATCATTTTGCAAGTATGTTAGATAATTATAGACCTGGAGGTTTTTAGGGCTCAAAGGTTAGAGATCTTCTTGTAGGAGACATACTCCACGGTTAGGGAGGGGACCTGCCCAAGATGGGTTTCCATGGTCTTATTTATCCCTCCTTTAGTTCCAAGGTAAAGTATGGAAAGTAAACCATTGCTTGAAATATCTAAGGTTAATAAACTCTCAGGGATGCCTCTCCTGGTTCTCTACCTTGCACAATAAAAGAACCTATGGGACCTTGAAAGTTACATCCCTCTGGGCCTGTACATTTCAACAAAGTGGTTTAAGTGCTTGAATGTCACAATATATGACCAAAGTTGGAGAAAATGTTTCTTCTCCTGACTTTCACAGGGTGTGATTTTTAAACACTTTTATAATGTCCAAGTTATATACACGGATATGTATTGTAACAATTGTGGGTGTGTATATTTTGCAAAGGCTTCAATTCCTATATCTTGAAAAGGAAACTATTTTCATAAACTGCTTCTATTTTATAATTACTAATAAAATTAATATGAAAGAAAACTATATTTTGGTTTTAATGATTGTAGCATATGCTTAGTTAATATAACTTATTTCTTCTTTTAATCCATGTGCATCAAAATGTATTTATTAAAGAGACTGACCTCTAGCCAGTTGTGATTTAGACTCAAGTTTCAAACTATTTATCTCTCTGATACTGTCACATCAAATCTAATGTCTCAAAAATAATCTTATGTTCCAGTGGGGCCTTCATTGTTCTAGCTCCTCAGATCTTGAAGCAGTTTCTGTTCCAACAGCTAATCTGTTACTGAGTCTTAGAGTGTCTTGTTTTACTGTCTCATGAATTCTTCATCCTTTGCATTGCTGCTGTCTTAGTCCAAGACTTATCACCTCACACCTGAATTACCACAACAGTATCTTGGGTCTCTGCTTCTGGACTCTTTATTCCACTCAGATCCTTGTTCCACTGCCAGATTAATCTGCCTAAGGCCCTGGTTTCATTGTTACTCTGGTTTGCATGAAGGCATAACAATGCTTTCTTATACACCACATCACATTCAAATTATTCATCTGATCCTATTCCTACTTCTCCAGCTTGATTTCCATGTCCCAAGACAAATTCCATACTCGTGTCAGTCTCCCCACCAACTCCCACATTTGCCAAGAGATTCCTTTGTTTTGCGTGCTTTCTTTGCCTTCTAAAGCCTCTTGGCATCCAATGGCTCACCTGAGCCATAGTTTCTTCCACTATCTCCAGCTTCTCCCACTCATACTCGTCCACCTTGGAAGAGTGGATGAAGCACTGGATGAGCTGTCTGAAGATCTGGGGTGGTGTCATCCCTTTCCATCTAGGCCCTTCTACTTAGTGTCCTCGAGCCCGTTTTCCTCATTTGCTTCAACTATTAAGTACAAAAATATTACCTGCTCCAACCCATGTTGGAGCAAATAAGCATCATAGAAGACTTGTAGGCCGCAAAGGAAGACAAAAACACTAAAGTACTCAACTGTGGTTACTATAGCAGAGCTGAGTATTCATTTCCTATTCAAAGTGATGCCTAGCCCAGATCTCTTTGATAACAGGCTGGCCTCCAGTGGAGGTGTATGGCGCCACGGTCAGTACTGGACATGGGGATTTGGTAATTACAGTGTAGGCTGGGCAGCCTGAGCATTACTCTAAGCACACTGTTATATGATCCCTTTGGTCCCTTATATCAAATCTACTGTGTTCACTTAGAGTTCTGCAAGATGCCCCATCAGGGACCCTCCGTGAGCCATAAAGACCCATTCAAGTTTTAGCCTATTTGAACACCAGGTTTGGAAAACCAGTTCACAAAGAGCCCATGGACCTTGGCACTGCCCATCATTTCCTGGAAATCGGAGGATTTATAGCAGGAGGGTAAGGAGCAGACATATTTGGTGTCAAGGTAAGGCAGAAAATGTTATACCATAGAAGTCCAGTCCACAAGAAAAGGTTCCAATGGGTTTCACTAGGTACTATGCTAGCTGTCATCTATTGAGCCAGCTTTGCAAACATATGAAACATGTTATTTTTATCACTAAAAATAAAGTTACTTTTCATGAGAATGTTGTTGTTGTTTAATCACTAAGTCATGTCCAACTCTTTTGCAACCCCGTGGACTGTAGCCCGCCAGGCTCTGCTGTCCATGGAATTTTCCAGGCACAAATACTGGAGTGGGTTGCCATTTCTTTCTCCAACCCAAGGACTTAACCTATATCTCCTGCATTGGCAGATGGATTCTTTTACCACTGAGCAATCAGGGAAGCCAGAATGTTATTTATATTAACATATAATGGAATTATTTTAAATAAATAAATTCAAACTTTTCAGCTCTGCTTTGAAATATTGTTTTATATATACATATCTCCCACATAAACCAGAAGCTCTTTGGAGTCCTCAGAAATGTTTAAGAGAGTAAAGGGGTGCAGCACCAAAAGTTTTTTGGCCCATGGTCATTGGTGGTGGTGGTGGTGAGAGGGTAACAGGCAGGAAGGCCAGGGGTCTCCAAATGGAGGAAATAGCCTGCAAGTGTCAGACATTTTTCTCTCTCTTAAGCGGAAAGAGGAAACAAACTAGCGATATTTTTTCCTTCTCTATACAACTTTAAAAGGAGGTTTCTCTTAAAATACTATGTTGCCATAATGACACCTGGTTTCACCTGAAGTTAACCACCTTTTTCTTATGGAAATGTTTGTCTTAAGCTATGCTAATGTACTGTGCATTTACCCCAAACTCTTGTCTTCAAGTCGGTTCTGCCTCTTGGCTCAGAATCTACTTGACAAACCAGTATGTTATACTCAGATATTGTTCCTCTAATCTACTATATAGTAAATGAAACTATTTGTATGGTGGTCTGCCCTTCTTCAAGATTCAAGTTAATCATTTTATGGCCCAGGATGAACCATTTGGTGCCAAGATTATCCCCAAATGCATCTTATGGGTGAGGGGCCTGGTGCCATTCCTTTCTTTCATTAACAGACTGCTAGTGACTATATAACATCCAGCTGAAGACTAGCAGAGGGGTACTCTTTCTGCCCCCTTCTGATGCCTATGTCAGAAGCTTTCTCTGTCTCCTTTATACTTTAATAAAACTTTATTACACAAAAGCTCTGAGTGATCAAGCCTCGTCTCTGGCCCCAGATTGAATTCTTCTCCTCCGGGGGCCAAGAATCCCGGAGTCTTTGCGTGAATTAACAACAACCTTTCAGTGGCTTAGTTGCTAAGTCCTGATCAATTCTTTGGACCCCATGGACTGTAGCCCACCAGGCTTCTCTGTCCAAGGGATTTACCAAGCAAGAATACTGGAGTGAGCTGTCATTTCCTTCTCCAGGGGACTTTCCTGACCCAGGGATCTAATCCAGTATTGTATGTAGATTCTTTACTGAGCCACAGGGGAAGCCCATTAGCAAATTGTCTCTGTTACTTTCTGTATATGTACTTTGGTTTCTTTGTATGTGCACTTTAGAAAAATTAGAAGATTTTGATACTGTGCAGCATAGTACTTGCATCCATACAACTTCTACAAAGGGCAGTTTGACAGCATCAGTTAATTTACAGATGCATGTTATTTTTTCACCCAGAAATTCCATTTCGGGAATTTGAATTACGTACATTTATAATTACAGGAATTGCAGATATACTTTCTGTAAAATGACATATGCAAGATTATTTATTACAACATTCAGTTCAGTTCAGTTCAGTCGCTCAGTCGTGTCCAACTCTTTGCGACCCCATGAATTGCAGCACGCCAGGCCTCCCTGTCCATCACCAATTCCCAGAGTTCACTCAGACTCACGTCCATCGAATCCGTGATGCCATCCAGCCATCTCATCCTCTGTCATCCCCTTCTCCTCCTGCCCCCAATCCCTCCCAGCATCAGAGTCTTTTCCAGTGAGTTTACTTAAAAGCAAAAAACAGACAGCCTGAATGTTCCTCAATAGGCTACTAGTTAAATAAGCAATGGTACATACACAAAATAAAATGCCATTGAAAGTAAATTAAGGGAGAGCAAGGGAGCTTTACATGAATAGATGTGAGATGTGGGATAATCTTCAAGATTAAGTGAAAAAGCAAGATTCAGATAGTAGTAGAGTATGAGATCAATTGTATAAAAAGAGGGTAAACAATATTTTAGGAAGGGATACACAAATTTGGTAACGTTGGTTGCCTTTAGGGAGAAGAAACTGGTGGCTGAAGAACAGGGTGGAAATGAGACTTTTCATTGCATCTCCTTTTATACCTTTTGAATTTTGAACTATGGAAATATATAATGTAGTCCACAAATAAAATAAAAAATAAAGCTGGTAGAACAAAACCAAAAAGATGACATGACATAAAGGAAAGGAGAATAGAAAGGAGGGAATGATAGAAATAGAGTAGAGATATGCATGTATGCATGCATGCATATATATGTAGAGAAACGTTTACTTTTAATCTTATTTATCACCTGGCCATGATTACTGACTTCCTTTTTCTTTCTCCTCTTTTCCTTATCTAGCTTGCAAGCCAGACTTTATTTTCCACATGTTCCACAACTGAAGAAAATACAAAAGGAAAATTTGAATTTCCCTTCGATTCAAAAAAAACATTGCCCAGCCCAGAGCCAAATATCTGCCTTTCCCCAGCACCAAAATTATTTTTACATGGAAAGGAAACTAGTATTTATTAAACATGTCCCATCCAGGCCAAGAACTTCTTGATTTTTGCCTCATTCAGTCCTTGCCAACTCTGGGAGATGGGTTGGTTGGGAAATTAAAGTTCAAAGAGGTTGAAGGGGATCACCTGCTAGTAAACTCCAGTGCTCTCACTAGTAAATGATGGAACTAAGTCACTGCCCTAGGTCAGCCTGATCCCAAAGACCTTGACCTTTCCAACCCCCACATTACCTAACTAGCTGGAAAAGAATCAGGAAAGAAACACTGTAGGTCTTGCCACCAGAGTGAAAGGACTACTTCTTGACTTTGGGATTTGGAGGTATATATGCCCTCTCCTACCTCCTCTTCTCTCACACAGCAAGAGCCGGATGTGAGCGTATAGAAGGTGGTGACAACACTGCATATATTTTAGTTTTATTTCTTTCAATCCATTAATCAATAGTTATTGAGCAGTAGCCATATACAATCACAAAACAAGGAAACATCAAATATTGCTAAGCTGTCAAAATGGTCAAGATGACATGCAAAGATGAAATATATACATACTGTGTAATCAGTGCACCTGGGCTACAGCAAGATACTGCCCAAGGACCTGAAAATGCCGTAGTCTCCTGAGGTCTCAAAGCAGGGAAGAACAGAGCTGTATACAGAGCTGAACCTCAGGCCAGCCACATTTAGCCATAACTTCCCTAGAGATGCTCAGAACATTTTTTAGGGTGTAACATACAATCAGGAGGGCTGGCCAGCCTCAGAAGCAGGAAAGGAAGGTGGCTGTGGCAGGCATGTTCACAGAGTAGAGATGGGACACGCTGAGATGGTGCATCCCAGTTTTCCTCCCTAAAGTACCCCTAATAGCTGGCAAGAGTCTGGAGGCATAGCTATAATCATAGCAACAATAACCAGTACCCTTTATGTTGTCTTTCATATTTAAGCTTCTGTCATGCTTTTATTTATTTATTTATTTGGTTATACTGGGGCTTAGCCGCAGCATGTGGGGTCTTTAGTTGTTGCATGGGATGCTGAGTTGCCCCATATGGGATCTAGTTCCCTGACCAGGGATCAAACCTGGGCCCCCTGCACTGGGAGCACAGAATTTTAGCCACTGGACCACCAGGGAAGTCCCCTAATTGGCTTATTGAGTCTTGCAACTCTGTGAGGAAGGTTATTTATTGTCATCACTTAATTGCTGAGGAAACAGAAGCTAGGACAAGTTAAATGACTTGCATGTAGCTAATAAGTGGCAGAGCCTGGGTCTTAAAACCCTCCTCTGTCAAACCCCAATCCTCTGTTCTTGATTCTGCTACGCTCCTGCTCACCCTAAGATTGAAGCTGCCCATCTCAAGCTCAAAAGTTCTTTGAGGATTCACACTTTTTAAAAAATTTATGCAATCTTTGGCATCTTAATTAATAATATACCTGAGTGTTTTGGTATAAGGATATTATTTTAAATTACCAATTTGGTCATTTAACTTTTTATTGCCCAAATCTTTAGTTATGAAGACGGGGCCTCTATTATGGTATTGCTGTCCTTCTAAGAAGAGGAAGAGACCAGAGCCTTCTCTCTCTACCATGCAGGGATACAGCAAGAAGGCAGCTACCTGCAGGCCAGGAAGAAGGTCCTCCGTTAAGAACCAAATATACCAACACTTTTATCTTGGATTTCCCAGCCTCCAGAGCTGTGAGAAGCCACCTCCAACTATGGTATTTTGTTATAGCAGTCTGAGCTGATGAAGATAACATGTAATCTAAAATTTTCTGGTGGCCTTATTAAACAATGTAAAAAATAGGAAAAATTAATTTTAATAGTACATTTTATTTAACCCTGATGTATCCAAAATATTACCATTTCAACATGTGATCATTATAAAAAATTATTCATGAGGTATTGTATTAATATGTTTGTGTGTATTTATTTATTCATTTTTAATATAAATTTATTTATTTTAATTAGAGGCTAATTACTTTACAATATTGTATTGGTTTTGCCATACATCAACATGAATCCAACACGGGTGTGCACGTGTTCCCCATCCTGAACCCCCCCTCCCATGTCCCTCCCAGTACCATCTCTTTGGGTCATCCCAGTGCACCAGCCCCAACCAACCTGTATCATGCATCGAACCTGGACTGGTGATTTGTTTCACATATGATATTATTATACATGTTTCAATGTCATTCTCCCAAATGATACCACCCTCACCTCCCACAGAGTCCAAAAGACTGTTCTATACATCTGTGTCTCTTTTGCTGTCTTGCATAACAATATTGTATTGGTTTTGCCATACATCAACATGAATCCAACACGGGTGTGCACGTGTTCCCCATCCTGAACCCCCCCTCCCATGTCCCTCCCAGTACCATCTCTTTGGGTCATCCCAGTGCACCAGCCCCAACCAACCTGTATCATGCATCGAACCTGGACTGGTGATTTGTTTCACATATGATATTATTATACATGTTTCAATGTCATTCTCCCAAATGATACCACCCTCACCTCCCACAGAGTCCAAAAGACTGTTCTATACATCTGTGTCTCTTTTGCTGTCTTGCATACAGCGTTATCGTTACCATCTTTCTAAATTCCATATATATGTGTTAGTATACTGTGCTGGTGTTTTTCTTTCTGGCTTACTTCACTCTGTATAATCGGCTCCAGTTTCATCACCTCATTAGAACTGATTCAAATGTATTCTTTTTAATGGCTGAGTAATACTCCCTTGTGTATGTGTACCACAGCTTTCTTATCCATTCGTCTGCTGATGGACATCTAGGTTGCTTCCATGTCCTGGCTATTATGAACAGTGCTGTGATGAACATTGGGGTACACGTGTCTCTTTCAATTCTGGTTTCCTCAGTGTGTATGTCCAGAAGTGGGATTGCTGGGTTGTATGGCAGTTCTATTTTCAGTTTTTTAAGGAATCTCCACACTGTTTTCCATAGTGGCTGAACTAATTTGCATTCCCACCAACAGTGTAAGAGGGTTCCCTTTTCTCTGCCCCCTTTGCAGCATTTATTGCTTGTAGACTTTTGGATTGCAGCCATTTTGAGTGGTGTGAAATGGTACCTCATTGTGGTTTTGATTTGCATTTCTCTGATAATGAGTGATGTTGAGCATCTTTTCATGTGTTTGTTAGCCATCTGTATGTCTTCTTTGGAGAAATGTCTATTTAGTTCTTTGGCCCATTTTTTGATTGGGTTGTTTATTTTTCTGGAATTGAGCTGCAGGAGTTGCTTGTATACTTTTGAGATTAATTCTTTGTCAGTTGCTTCATTTGCTATTATTTTCTCCCATTCTGAAGGCTGTCTTTTCACCTTGCTTGGCGTTTCCTTTGTTGTGCAGAAGCTTTTAATTTTAATTAGGTCCCATTTGTTTATTTTTGCTTTTATTTCCAATATTCTGGGAGGTGGGTCATAAAGGATCCTGCTGTGATTTATGTCAGAGAGTGTATTGCCTATGTTCTCCTCTAGGAGTTTTATAGTTTCTGGTCTTACATTTAGATCTTTAATCCATTTTGAGTTTATTTTTGTGTATGGTGTTAAAAAGTGTTCTAGTTTCATTCTTTTACAAGTGGTTGACCAGTTTTCCCAGCACCACTTGTTAAAGAGATTGTCTTTTCTCCATCGTATATTCTTGACTCCTTTGTCAAAGATAAGGTGTCCATATATGTGTGGATCCTTGCTGGGTACAGTAATCTGGGCTGTAGGTTATTTTCTTTCATCACTTTAAGTATGTCTTGCCATTCCCTCCTGGCCTGAAGAGTTTCTATTGAAAGATCAACTGTTATCCTTATGGGAATCCCCTTGTGTGTTATTTGTTGTTTTTCCCTTGTTGCTTTTAATATTTGTTCTTTGTGTTTGATCTTTGTTAATTTGGTTAATATGTGTCTTGGGGTGTTTCACCTTGGGTTTATCCTGTTTGGGACTCTCTGGGTTTCTTGGACTTGGGTGATTATTTCCTTCCCTATTTTAGGGAAGTTTTCAGCTATTATCTCCTCAAGTATTTTCTCATGGTCTTTCTTTTTGTCTTCTTCTTCTGGGACTCCTATGATTCAAATGTTGGGGCATTTAACAATGTCCCAGAGGTCTCTGAGATTGTCCTCATTTCTTTTAATTCGTTTTTCTTTTTTCATCGCTGATTCACTTATTTCTACCATTCTATCTCCTATTTCACTAATCCTATTTTCTGCCTCTGTTATTCTACTCTTTGTTTCCTCCAGAGTGTTTTTGATATCATTTATTGCATTATTCATTATATATTGACTCTTTTTTATTTCTTTTAGGTCCTTGTTAAAGTTTCTTGCATCTTCTCAATCCTTGTCTCCAGGCTATTTATCTGCGATTCCATTTTGTTTTCAAGATTTTGGATCATTTTCACTATCACTATTCAGAATTCTTTATCAGGTAGATTCCCTATTTCTTCCTCTTTTGTTTGGTGTGTGGGCATTTATCCTGTTCCTTTACCTGCTGGGTATACCTCTGTCTCTTCATCTTCTTTATATTGCTGTGTTTGGGGTGGCCTTTCTGTATTCTGGCAGTTTGTGGAGTTCTCTTTACTGTGGAGTTTCCTCATTGTGGGTGAGATTGTATGGGTGGCTTGTCAAGGTTTCCTGGTTCGGGAAGCTTGTGTTGGTGTTCTGGTGGGTGCGGCTAGACTTATTCTCCCTGGAGTGCAATGAAGTGTCCAGTAATGAGTTATGAGATGTCCATGGGTTTGGAGTGACTTTGGGCAGCCTGTATATTGAAGCTCAGGACTATGTTCCTGTGTTGCTGGAGAATTTGCATGGTCTGTATTGATCCGGAACTTGTTGGCCCTGGGGTGGTGCTTGGTTTCAGTGTAGGTATGGAGGTGTTTGATGAGCTCCTGTTGATTAATGTTTGCTGGAGTCAGGAGTTCTCTGGTGTTCTCAGGATTTGGACTTAAGCCTCCTGCTTCTGGTTTCCAGTCTTATTTTTACAGTAGCCTCAAGACTTATCCATCTATATAGCACCAAGGATAAAACATCTAGGTTAAAGATGAAAAGTTTCTCCACAGTGAGGGACACCCAGAGAGGTTCCCAGAGTTACATAAAGAAGAGAAGAGAGAGGAGGGAGATAGAGGTGACCAGGATGAGATGAGGTGGAATCAAAAGAGGAGAGAGCAAGCTAGCCAGTAATCACTTCCTTATGTGTGCTTCACAGTCTGGACTGCTCAGAGATGTTCACGGAGTTATACAGAGAAGAGAAGAGAAGAGGGAGGAAGGAGACAGAGATGGCCAGGAGGATAAAAGGGGGGAATGAAAAGGAGAGAGACAGATCCAGGAGTAATCCGTTTCCTAAGTGTTCTCCACAGCCCGGAACACACAAAGAGATTCACAGAGTTGGGCAGAGAAGAGAAGGGGGAGGGAAGAGATAGAGGGGACCTGGTGGAGAAAAAGGAGAGTCCAAAGGGGGAGAGAGCAGTCAAGCCTGTAATCCTACTCCCAAGGAAAAATGGGTACTGAAGTTTGGGTTCTTAAAGGTACAAAAATGATACTAAATACCAAAAAGCAAAGATTAAAAATCTAGAGTAGAGGTTGGATTTTCAAGGTTCGCGATGAAGCCTGCTTGCGGTCTGGCAGTTAATGCCTCTCTGGGGCCACAGCTGTCCCCTTCCGACTCTGGCTGCCCTCTCCTGCCTGTCTCTGGAGTGGGGTGGGCTGACCTGCAGCCTGCTAGCTCTGCTCTGCCCTTTGTTCTGTGAGCGGCCCTGACAGTGTCTTAGGTTAGGGCTTTCGTGTAGCTCTAGTCAGTCCTTTGTTCTGTGAGTGGGCCTGGCGGTGTCTTAGGTTAGGACTTTTCGCGTGGTAGCTATCCCACAGTCTGGTTTGCTAGCCCAAGTTAGTTCCCTCAGATTGCCCTCGGGGCATGCAGGCCCCGTCCTTACTCTAAGCAATGCAGCCCGCACCTCCCTGCCCAGCCCCTGCTTGCCAGTGGCGAATGCAGGCGTCTGCGTTGCTTCTCCACTGAGAGTTACCGCTGGGCACATAATCTGTGGGTTTTAATTATTTATTTATTTTCCCTCTCGGTTATGTTGCCCTCTGTGGTTCCAAGGCTCGCCACAAACTCGGCAGTGAGAGTGTTTCTTGGTGTTTGGACACTTCTCTCTTTTTTAAGACTGTCTTCCTGGGACGGAGCTCCATCTCTACCTCCTTTCTCTCTCTTTTTATCTTTTATATTTTTTCCTACCTCCTTTTGAAGACAATGGGCTGCTTTTCTGGGTGCCTGATGTCCTCTGCCGGCATTCAGAAGTTGTTCTGTGGAATTTTCTCAGCGTTCAAATGTCCTTTAGATGAATTTGTGGGGGAGAAAGTGGTCTCCCCGTCCTGTTCCTCCACCATNTCCTTTTGAAGACAATGGGCTGCTTTTCTGGGTGCCTGATGTCCTCTGCCGGCATTCAGAAGTTGTTCTGTGGAATTTTCTCAGCGTTCAAATGTCCTTTAGATGAATTTGTGGGGGAGAAAGTGGTCTCCCCGTCCTGTTCCTCCACCATCTTAGGACTGCCCCCACCCCGCCCCGTTTTAATACGTTTTACTTGTCATCCATAGCCTTCAAAGTCTGGTGTATATTTTACGTGTATAGCACGTCTCAGCTGAGACTAACCACATTTCAGGTTCTCAATAGCTACATGCAGCTAGTGGTTACCACCTTTAACAGCACAATTCTAGACAGTGCTGGGAGGAAAGCAGGGTTACAGTAACAACTACCATTGCTATGTAGCTGCCATGTGACAGTACCTATCAAAGCTCCTTATACATTTCTCCCATTGATCTTTGGAATAACCTTACAAAACTCATGTTCTCTTCCCTATTTTACACACTTAAGAGTGTCTAAGAGACTTTTGTGAGGTCACATAACTAACCAAGGGCAGAGATTTGACCCCAAACACTTCCTAATTCATCTTATGCTTCCCATTTACAGATACGAGAAGATGAATTGCTCTGGACTTCACCCTTCAGGTTGTGAAGCAGCTCAGGTCCTAAACAAAGCTCAAAGGAAGGTCACTAACATAACTAGTAAGTTGTGTAACTAAACAGGCCATTCCCTCTGGAGGCAAAGGGGCACCTGCTATCAGAACAGAAGCAGAAACAAGGTGCTGATAAACTTCCTCAGCAAAAAAAAAAAAAAAA
>SJYX01006295.1:172494-206097 GCA_006410675.1 Oreotragus oreotragus | reverse complement strand
AAAAAAAAAAAAAAATTCTTTGAGAAGCAAAGGTGAGGGAATGAACAAAGTGAAAAGAAAAAGGATAGCTATGCTAACCGGAAAGTGATAAGTGAGTCTGAACATTAACCAAGGGCAAAAGTTGGGGATATAACAATGATCACAACCTTGGTAGATAAACATGCCATTAAAGCAAGTGGAAGTGGATGCCACAGGTCGCACCTGTAAAGTTGATCTTGGGAAGAGGAGGAACCAAAGCCTGGAGCCACGTGAAGGGTTATCAGGATCGACCGTGGAAAGCAAGTCAGAGGAAGGGTCAAGGTCACACCAGGGACAAGGATGTGCAAGCATCCAAGGTGTGCTGCTAAAACACCCCATCCTGACAGCTACCAACACAGCTGCTTACACGTGCTCAGCTAGGACGAATGCCAAAAGCAGGACTCCATACAAATAGCCTTCAGTGAAAAGAGAACGTCATGCTAAATCTACTAAATCCTTACCTTTGCCTTTTCTATACTTAGAGTTTAAATGTCTTATTTATGAAATGATGGTCAGGGTGGACTCCCAGTGTTTGGATGTCTTCATTTTTATGTCTTCACCTGGCAAATGTAGGCGTTGACAATTTTATGTTGGTCCTCCAGTTTAACCATTTAAAACATTTTTTGCGGTATATAAAATTTAAAAAAGTACTGCTTGAGATTCCATCCTTTCTCATGTATACCAGATTTTGTTTTTCTCTGGTATAATTTCAACTACTCCGTCTACCCTAGCTCCATCCCCTCAGAGCAAAAATATGCTTGAATTTCTTCCAAGTAAACCAAATTAAATGAAACCTTCCTTAAACTATCCTCCCTTCCTCTCTGGATACACCTGAGCACCGGTTTCTTCTTTAAGTACAATTCTTTCCTCAACTCCCTCCCACAACTGTTTATCCCTCCACTTTATCACACTGGCAACTTAATATGTAAAAATTATGCAATAAAAACTATGTGATATTTCTCCACCAAAATAAAGGTGAACTAAAATCAGTTTTAATACTTTCCCTTCTGGTTGAGTCATTATTAAAACAGTATTGCCTTCTTCCTACTTAACCACCTTCAAAGGGCCCAGTAATACATTAAACAGTACTTTGTCAGTTTACCTTGGGAACTTAGCCAAGTTCATAAGCTTTTGTACAAGAGAAAGGCCATGTTTCAAACCAGGTTTCAAATACATTTTGTTTTTATCTTTTTACTTTGACATAATAATTGCAGAGTTACAGAAATGCTACAAGAATTCCCACTACCTTTTCACTCAGATTCCCCAAGAGTGAACATTTTTGAGAGTGAGTTGTAGACATGATGCCATTTACCCCTTGCATTGTTTAGGATTCTCCAGAGAAACAAACCAACAGGAGATACATACGTATCTTGAGAGAAAGAAGTATGGGCAGCAGCGTTGTGGGGACGGGGTGGAGCGTAGATTAAGGAACTGATTCATGCAGCTCTGAGGGCTGACATGCCATATATGTAGGGCAGTTTAGCAGACTTGAAATTCAGGTAGGAGTTGACGTTGCATTCTTGAGTCTGAATTCCACAGCGCAACAAGACAGAAATCAGGCAGACTGTCTATGTCTTAAGAATTTCTTCCTTGGGAAACCTAAGTTGTTGCTCTTTAAGGCCTTCAAATGATAGGATGATGCCCTCCCCCATTATGGAGTATAATCTAGTTTATTCAAAATTTGATGATTTAAATGTTAATCATATCTTAAGAATATCTTTACACCAACAAATAGAAAGTTGTCTGACCAAGCAATTGGACGTCACAGCCAAGCCACATTGACACATAAAATTAGCTGTCATATCCCTAAAGTTCTGCACTGTCCAGTTCCTTCAAAAAGCATATTCTCTCAATAACCACTGTAAAATTTACAAAATCAGGAATTTAACATCGATATAACACTAATATCTAATATACCAACATTATTAGACAGCTAGTCATTAATCCCCACAGAATTCAAAGTATTAAAAAAAACATTATTTAAAAACTTTATTTTACAATTTTTTAACATCCTAAGTATTTCCTAGGGCTTCCCAAGTGGTGCAGTGGTAAAGACTCTGCCTGCCAATGCAGGAGACATGGGAAACATGGGTTCCATCCCTGGGTTGGGAAGATCCCTGGAAGAGGAAATGGCAACTCACTCCAGTATTCTTGCCTGGGAAATCCCATGGATGGAGGAGCCTGGTGGGCTAGCCCACGTGTGCTCCGTCCCTCAGATGCACACTACTCTGTGACCCCATGGACTGTAGCTCGCCAAGCTCCTCTGTCCATGGGATTCTCCAGGCAAGAATACTGGAGAGGGTTGCCGTGCCCTCCTCCTGCAGAGGAGAGGATCTTCCTGACCTAGGGATTGAACCTGCATGCATTGGCAGGCATGTTCGTTACCACTAGCACCACCTGTATGGGTCCTTTCAAAAGGCTGCTCAGCAACTTGGCCTATGATTAAAAAAATTTTTTTAATTTATTTTAATTGGAGGCTAATTACTTTATAATATTGTAGTGGTTTTTGCCATACATTGACATGAATCAGCCATGGGTGTACGTGTCCCCCATCCTGAACCCCTCTCGCACCTCCTTCCCCACCATACCTCAGGGTCATCCCAGTGCACTGGCCCTGAGCGCCCTGTCTCATGCATTGAACCTGGCCTGGCGATCTATTTCACATAGGTAATGATTTTTCAGCAAACATAGCAGAAGTATTTCAAACAGGAAAGCTTTTAAGATTCAGAAATCATTAATAGAAAATCATTTCGTGAAGTGGCTTAGTAGGTCTTATTATCAAAGAATGTTGATATGGATGTTTGCCTGGACCACACTATAGGGATAAAAGAATGGTTAAAATACCTTTGAGGCTACACACCCTGGATCCCCTTGGTTTAAAGCTCAGTTTTACCAGTAGATGTCGCTACAGTCAGACATATTCTGACTGTAATCAGAAATCTCGCCTTGAAATCTTTGTGACCTAGTATGTGGACAGGACTGTCAAGGGGCAAGGCTTTAGAATTTGCAAAATAAAAATGATTTCTAAGATATGAGCAGATAAGTTTAGAAGAAACAAACTTTTCTAGAGTCTATTCGTGAGATGGGGCATGAGAATTCAACTCACCTTCGCAGACGTTAAATATATCCACCCCGTCAGCAATGACGGGGAAGGCAATGGCACCCTACCCCAGTACTCTTGCCTGGAAAATCCAATGGACGGAGTAGCCTGNCTATTCGTGAGATGGGGCATGAGAATTCAACTCACCTTCGCAGACGTTAAATATATCCACCCCGTCAGCAATGACGGGGAAGGCAATGGCACCCTACCCCAGTACTCTTGCCTGGAAAATCCAATGGACGGAGTAGCCTGGTGGGCTGCAGTCCATGGGGTCGCTACCAGTCAGACAGACTGAGCGACTTCACTTTCACTTTTCTCTTTCATGCATTGGAGAAGGAAATGGCAACCCGCTCCAGTATTCTTGCCTGGAGAATCCCAGGGATGGGGGAGCCTGGTGGGCTGCCGTCTATGGGGTCACACAGAGTCGGACACGACTGAAGTGACTTAGCAGCAGCAGCAGTCAGCAATGAGCAGGGCTCTACTGAAAACAGCGGGAGAGGAGACATGGTACCTAGGGCTCCCTAGGAAAGTGAAGCACTGACCATTTGTTCTGTCCTCCGTCTGTGAAAGGGGTAGGGGCAGGTTTTCCTGGCAGCTGAGACAGACACAAGTTTTCAAATCTGGAAGGAGGGTCTAAGAAACAATTTCCCTAGCTTATTCAACACCCATTTTCCCTTTTTCAGCTGAGGTTGGCCTGCACATGCCATAAAGACATCACAAAGACATTTTACAAAACTGTATTATAATTCAGAGGTTTTATACTGAATATATATACAGTATTTATTATATTCATTTTGAGTACTTGCTAAGGGGCATACTCTGTACCAAGTCCCTTATCTGATTTAATCCTCCCCAAAGTTCTGTGAGGCAGGCATTTTAAATTATCCTTACTTTTAGAGATGAAATATCTGAAAAACAAGGGGCTGGGGAATTGAGTGGTTAAACAACTTATCTAAGATCACCTAGTGAAAGAATGGTAAAACAAGATTCAAGCCTAGTCCTGTGTGAAGCACTCTGTTATGTTCTTTCTTAGTTCATTATTCCAAGGCAGCAGCATCTATAAGTTTCTAACCAGATAAAATCTGGGGTTTCATTGTTCAAGTTGACTTTACTCCTTGCCTAGGAATAAACACATGCATATATAGTCAATAAATTTACCATAAAGAAGCCAAGAATATACACTAGAGAAAGGACAGGCTCATCGATAAATGGTATTGGAAAACTGGATATCTACATGCAAAAGGGTAAAACTGGACTGCTCCCATACACACCACACACAAAAAGTCATTCAAAATGGATAAAAACACCAACGTAAGACTTGAAGCCATAAAACTCTTAGAAGAAAACTGGTGGTAAGCATCTTGACATCATTTTTTTTTTTTTTTGACCACAGAAGCAAAGGCAATACAAGTAAAAATAAGCAAGTGAAGCTACAGCAAACTTAAAAGCTTCTGCTCAGCAAAGGAAACCATCAACAAAATGAAAAGGCAGCCTATGGAATAGAAGAAAACATTTGCTAATCATATATCTGACAAGAGGTTAATATCCAAAATATATAAAAAACTCATACAACTCAATAGCAAAAAAAGGCAAACAATCCAATGAAAAAATAGGCAGAGGATCTGAATTTTCCCCCAGATGTACAGATGACCAAGAGGTACATGAAAAGATGCTTAACATCCCTAATTATCAGAGAAATGCAAATCAAAACTACTATGAGATATTGCCTCACTTCTGTTGGAATGGCTATTATCACAAAGACAAGAAATAACAAGTGTTGATAAGGATACGGACAAAAGGGGAATCCTTGTTCACTGTTGGTGGGAATGTAAATTGGTGAAACCACTATGGAAAACAGTATGGAGGTTCCTCAAAAAATTAAAAATAGAACTACAGACATGACTGAAGTGACTTAGCACGCACGCATGCACCACGTGATCCAACAGTTTTACTCCTTGGTGTTCATCCAAAGGAAACAAAAACAAAGTATATATATGCTGTAAAAAAAGAAGGAAATCTTGCCATCTGTAACAACATGGATGCACCCTGAAGGCATTATGCTAAGGGAAATGAGTCAGACAATACCGTATGATCTTACATATATGTGGACTCTAACAAATAATTAAAAGAAAAAAAAAACAAAACTCTGAACTCATAGATACAGAGAACAGATGGTTAGTTGCCAGACATGGAAGGTGAAGGGTGGGTCAAATGTGTGAATGTGATCAAAAGGTACAAACCTCAGTTGTAAAATGAGTCATGGAGGTACAATGTATAGAAAGGTGACTACAGTCAATAATCTTGTATTTTATTTTTGGAAGTTGCCAAGAGAGTAGATCTTAAAAGTTTTCATCACAAGAAGAAACATTGTAGCTATACGTAGTGATGGATTTTAACTAGATCTGTTGTGATCATTTCACAATATATACAAATATGAAATTATTATGTTGCATGTGCTCTGCTTAGTCACTCAGTTGTGTTCAACTGTTTGCAACCCCATGGACTATAGCCCACCAGGCTCCTTTGTCCATGGGGATTCTCGAGGCAAGAATACTATAGTGGGTTGCCATGCCCTTCTCCAGGGAATCTTCCCAACCCAGGGATCAAACTGGGGTCTCTGGCATTGCAGGCAGATTCTTTACCAACTGATCTAAACAAATACAATGTTATGTCAGTTATATCTCAACTTTAAAAAAACTTGACTTAACCTGAATCATTCATTTAAGAAGATCTCAATTATTGAGCCATGCCTATGAATAGGCACTCCGCTGTGTGCCAGGAGAAAGAATATAAAGGAGGGAAAGGCAAGTGCTGTAAAAGAAGCTGACATTGAGCAGGAGCAAAGATGGGGTGTGTGGAGATGAGGGGTAAGTTGAATGAGGATGGCCACCCAGCCTTTGTTCTCTCTGCACAGCTCAGGAGGGTCTGGGGGAAAGTGGAGAAGATTTGGAGCAGCTGCTTGTGAGCAAAGTGTGAAGTTCAACAACATGTCTGGGAGAAGCAAGGAGCATTTCAAGACCCTTTCTTCTGCTCATCAGAATTAACAGCCTATTTTCTCAGATTTTCCAAAATAAGGTTCACCTCTGGCTACAGCTGAAGCTTAAAGAATTTCAGTACAGAATTTAGTCTTGTCTCTTGAAAACTGGTCAGCACTTAAAATTTTTTAGCGTGAAAATATATAACTGATCATATTATGTTAAAGAGAAAGAGGCCAAAATGTTTACTTGACTTTCAGTGTTGATTATCTATCCAACTTACTATTTCTTATTGTCACCTCACTTATGAAATAAAAAAAGTAAGCGTTTTCAAAGCCACAAGCCGACGTTTTAACAAACCTCACATGAAGGGACATTTGTGTTTGTATTTTCAAGGTACATGGGCTTATTGCCCTAACCCTTGCGTTTGGAACTTGCTTTGTGTTTCTTCATAAATGTGTAGACATTTCCTAGCTCCACCAGGTTGTTTTCAGTTCTGCTCTGTTTCACTTAAATATTTTGTTAAATTATTTCATTGCGTTTTATATTTTGAAACCCTCTCTTTGAGACATTCCACCTTGCTTCTGGCGAGGGAGGTAAATCTTGTTGAATGTTAATCATTAAATGTAATTTCTTCAGAATCACATCTTCCCCCACCCACTTTACCTCAGAGCAGGTAGAAAATGTTGCTCTGGAAAAATTACAGGACAAATACCTCTAAATCAAGGGCTTAATAACCAAGTCCCAAAACAGTGTATTTTTCCAGACTGACTTTCAAAAACCATACATAAATTCATTATTAAAGCCATAAACAGAGGGAAAAAACCCAAAAATAGGAAAAACAAATGGTTAATAAATATAAGAAAAAAATTTCAATCTTATTACAAATAAAGAAAAACATCTTAACAAAGCAATGAGTTCTTTTAAGTTAAAACTTGTTTTTTGCTTTTTATTTTTTTAATGACAGTACTTAAGACTGGCAAGAGAGTGTAAGGGTTCAAATTGCCAGATGGCACTATGGTTGGGAGTATAAACTGGTAAAATCTTTTTGAAAATAAATCTAGGGACTTCCCTGGTGGTCCAGTAATTAAGACTCCCTGGTTTCACTGCACAAGGTGCAGATTTGATCTCTGGTCAGGGGATTAGATCCTGCATGCCTAGAGGTGTGGTCAAAACACTTTTAAAAATAAAAAATAAAAAATCTGCAACATGTATTAAACCCTGTGACCTGGTAACTCTACTTCTAGAACTCTTTCCTAAGAAAACAATCTGACTACAGGGGAAAAAAAATCTTACATGAAGATACTTCATATTATAATAGTTCAGTTCAGTTAAGTCGCTCAGTTGTGTCCAACTTTTTGTGACCCCATGAAGCGCAGCACTCCAGGCCCCCCTGTCCATCACCAACTGCTGGAGTTTACTCAAACTCATGTCCATTGAGTCGGAGATGCCATCCAACCATCTCATCCTCTGTCATCCCCTNCTGTTACTAAAAAAATAAGGAAAAGCTTTTTAATATTGAAACGTATAATTCTAGTATGAAAAGTTTAAAAGGCAAGGGGCCATTCAATATGGGGAGGGAGGAGGGAGGGGGGTTCAGGATGGGGAACACGTGTATACCTGTGGCAGATTCATGGTGATGTATGGCAAAAGCAATACAATATTGTAAAGTAATTAACCTCCAATTAAAATAAATAAATTTGTATTTTAAAAAATACACTTTGAGAAACAAGGTGAAACTGCATGCTCCAGTTTATTTTTTCAAAAAGAATCACAAGAAGGATAAACTAGAAATTAATGACAATATATCCTAGAGAGGGAGAAGAGGAAAGAGAAAATGGGGAGGGGAACTACTGATGTTTTTTTGAGTACATCTTTTTGTATCATTTTGACTTTTGGAAGAACGTTAGTATTTTCTCATATTAAAAAGTTAAATTAATACCATTTTCTTAAGTTTGACTTATTTCAAAAATGAAAAGATTCCATGAGTCTATACTTATAATAAAAATAAATAGACAAAAATAAAGGAATACAGAGAGAAAGTTCTTATTTACAGGAGAATGCTAGCTGAAAAATATATGAGAAACAACAGAATTTTAAAAATCATCACTTTTCAACCACCATCGTATTAACTGACTCAGGCAAGCATCATCAATAGTTGCTAAACTCACTGGGGAAAAAAATTTGTTGGGAAGCAGAATACATATACAAGCTCAAAGCATTTCCTTGCAGATTACTTATTAATTACAAAAGAAGAAATGGTATCTTTACAGAAATATGTCAGATAATACTTTAGCCAAGTGGTCAAAATTAACATCACCCAAGATGGAATGAACCACATCAGATGATTCTTGCTGTGATGCACTGAAAGAAACATAACGTTGCTGTCATATTCCTGCCAAGAATGCATAATCATAACCAAGTCATAATAAGGCACTCAGACACACCTAAAATGAGGAACATTCTGTAAAACAACAGGCAAACACACTTTAAAAATGTTAATGTCCACCCCCCCCGAAAACAAAACAAAAAAAAACAGTGAAAAGCTGACCGATCATTGCAGATTAAAGGAGATGAAAGAGAAATGGAAACTAAATGCAGTCTGTGTGGTCCTGGATTAAATCCTGCACAAGTGAAGACAACTGTGGTTATATTCAATATTGGGAAAGTCAGTCCCATTTAATATAGACTGTATACTAGATAAAATATTGGATCAATACTTCATTTCCTAAATTTGATAATTGTCAAATTGTTCTAAGGAGATACACATTTTAGTAGTAAAGGGCCCTGATCTCTTCAATTTACTCTCAAGTGTTTAATTTGAAAAAAAGAAGAGTGTACATGTTTATGTGTATGTGTGTGTGAGAGAGAAGTTGCAAATAAAATGTGAAGTTTTCAAATTTTTAATTTATAAAGGGGAGAAATTTTCTCATTCCAACTCTGTATCCCCAGCACTTCTTAGCAAAATAATATCTGCAACATAGTAGATGCCCAATAAATGTTTAAAGTGAAAGTGAAGTCATTCAGTCATGTCCTCCTCTTTGCGACCCCATAGACTGTAGCCTACCAGGCTCCTCCATCCATGGGATTTTCCAGGCAAGAGTACNTATCTGCAACATAGTAGATGCCCAATAAATGTTTAAAGTGAAAGTGAAGTCATTCAGTCATGTCCTCCTCTTTGCGACCCCATAGACTGTAGCCTACCAGGCTCCTCCATCCATGGGATTTTCCAGGCAAGAGTACTGGAGTAGGTTGCCATTTCCTTCTCCAGAGGATCTTCCTGACCCAGGGATCGAACCCAGGTCTCCTGCATTGTAAGCAGATGCTTTACCCTCTGAGCCACCAAGGAAGCCTATAAAGTTGAATACATTGGGCTATAGAGTTTTGTCTCATTCACCATATTCATCTGTGAAAGTGTTAGTCACTCAGTCCTGGCAGACTCTTTGTGACCCCATAAACTGTAGCACACCAGGCTCCTCTGTCCATGGAATTCTCCAGGAAAGAATACTGGAGTGGATAGCCATTGCCTTCTCCAGAGGATCTTTCTGACCCAGGGATTGAACCTGGGTCTCCTGCATTGCAGGCAGATTCCTTACAGCTGAGCCACCAGAGAGGCCCTATAAATGTTTAGTAAATGCTTAAATTAAAGGACAAAGTCCAGCCAGGAATCACTGAATTGCAAGTAATAAAATCCAGTTCGAATTTCTACATGACAAAGGAAGTCAGAGAATTTAACTGTAAAGTCAGATGGTATACCTGTTTCACGTGTAGCTGCATCCAGAGGTTCAATCCATGTGATCAGGATTTTCTATCTCTCTCTGTGTCTCTCTCTCCCCTACTTTCCTCTAGGCTGACTTTATTTTCTCCCTTGAGATGATTCTCCTTAGGATGGACCCACATAATTCTCTAGTCCAGCAAAATAAAGACATTTTAAATCTCACAGAATTGACTTAAGCGGTCAGAGAGGATGAAAAATGCTGATGAGCAAATATGAAGCTTGTGTTCTCAAGTGTGACCTACATGCTTTGTGAAATGAGCAGCCTTAAATCCTCCAAAGCACAAAAAGACATGCAGAGTCTTGGAACATTATCCCTGAGATGAGACATGCACCCAGGTTCTCCCTTCTGCCATTGACTCCATTGATCAGCTTCTCTTCTCACGGCACAAAGCTGGCAGATACCACAAAGTCCTCACCGTGGATCTCCAAAGCCCAAGCTGTTTACTCCCTGAGGTTAATTAACCCATTCTTCAAAATGAAATGTCATAATATGGGGACTTCCCTGGTGGTCCAGTGGCTAAGACGTCACAATCCCAATGCAGGGGGGCTGAGTCTGATTGCTGGTCAGGCAACTAGATCCTATGTACTGCAACTAAGAGTTCCCAAGCCTCAACCAACAGTTCACATGCCACAACTAAAGATCCTGCATGCCACAACAATGAAGACCCAGTGAAGCCAAAATACATAAATATTTAAAATAAAATGTCATAGTATGAAACTCAAAGTAAAGAAAGCTTCATTAATTTTGTTTGAAGAACAGTGATAAGACGTGATGTCTTACTCTAACATGCTCCATTCCATTAGTTATGGTGAAATCTGTTTAATCAACCCAACAGTGGGTGTTTTTAGGCATTGGGTTTAAGATAATTTGGGGGAGATAAGGTGGTGCTAGTAGTAAAGAACCCACCTGCCAATGCAAGAGATGAAAGAGACACGGGTTCGACCCCTGGGTCGGGAAGATCCCCTGGAGGAGGGCAAGGCAACCCACTCCAGTATTCTTGCCTGGAGAATCCCATGGGCAGAGGAGCCTGGCGGGCTGGAGACCATGGGGTTGCAAACAGTCGGAGCACACAGACACACGCTTGTGAAACTCTAAGAAGTAGAAAACATGGTCTCTGCTGTCAAGAAGCTCCCATTTTAGTCAGGGATAGAGTTTTGTGTTGGAGACCTTCTCTGGGGATCTGTCCTAGTCTGTAGGTGCCAGATGTGTGACAGAATGTCAAGTTCCCTGCAAGTTCTGTGGATTCAAAGGCAAAGAGCCATTAAGGGAATTACAACGGGAGTTCAACAAAGGTAGGGTGTCTGGCCTGTCCAATTCACTGATATGTTCCCCTGCCTGGAAGAGTGCCAGGCACATAATAAGCAGCAATAAAGATAAGGTCAATGAAAGCCCAGCTGAGAAAGCCCAGAAAGGCCATCAGAGAAGGTGGGAGGGAGAGTGACAACTGAGTAAGACTTAACGAGGAGGGATGGACAGGGATGCACTCCTGGCCTGGGAAGACATGGGGTAGCTGCAGGACAGGGCAAGCCAGGAAATGCAGGAGCCACCAGCACAGAAGGGGTGCCCAGTGAGCCACAGATGGGAGAGAGGGCGATAGTTACAGACAGCAGCCCACGGCTACAGAAAGCTGGCAGACGTGCCTTCTTCGACTTTCCCAGGGTTTAAAAAATTGAGAAATCTTAGCTAGCATCCAGATTTCTGGCTTGTCCTGAAAGCTTGGGTGATCTGACAACACTGAGGCCACATTCTCACATGGTGACACTGGCTGGAGCTGAGTAGCCTCACAGAGAGCACGTCCTCTGCAGTTCACTTCAGCCCTCTCCACTCTCAGCTGTCTCACACTCGGGCCAAGTCTATCACTTACATGATGGTGGGCTCTACAGCATTTGTGCATTAGTTGCTCAGTTGTGTCTGACTCTCTGTGACCCCGTGGACTGCAAACTGCCAGGGTCCCCTGTCCATGGGATTCTCCAGGCAAGAGTACTGGAGTGGATAGCCATTGCCTTCTCCAGGGGACCTTCCTGAACCATGGATCAAACCCGGGTCTCCTGCATTGCAGGCAGATTCTCTACTGTCTGAGCCACCACCTGTGACAAGTACAGGTGGGCTTCCCAGGTGACACTCGTGTTGAAGAACTGCCTGCCAGTGCAGGAGACAAAAGAGACACAGGTTCAATCCCTGAGTCAGGAAGATCCCCTGGAGGAGGGCGTGGCAACCCATTCCAGTATTCTTGCCTGGAGAATCCCATGGACAGAGGAGCNTGGGCTTCCCAGGTGACACTCGTGTTGAAGAACTGCCTGCCAGTGCAGGAGACAAAAGAGACACAGGTTCAATCCCTGAGTCAGGAAGATCCCCTGGAGGAGGGCGTGGCAACCCATTCCAGTATTCTTGCCTGGAGAATCCCATGGACAGAGGAGCTTGGCAGGCTATAATCCACAGGGTTGCAAAGAGTAGAACATGACTTAAGTGCCTTAGCCCAGCACAGTACAAGTACAGGTGGGCTGTGAATTCTGTGAAGTTACCTCTGAAAACCCTCATGGTGCCTTCACCTTCCTCTTTGAATCTTTCTGTATTGTATTCTGTCCTCAAAAAAATTTTAGGTAAAATTTTAAGCATTTTAGAAACAAGTCACTCAGAAGTCTGGCAAAACTAAGGTTAGGCTTGAAAACTATAACATAAAGAGGTGTAAACAAATGTTTTGCCACCATTTGCCCCAAGGAATCTCCACAGTCCTGCACCAATAAGAAGACTTTAGTAAAAGCCGTAGCTATTCCCACCCCCTCCCCTTTCCTCCCCACCAGCAATGTCCTAGCACTCTGATCTCTTTAAGGACCTTGGTATGAATATTTCTGCCATCTTCCTTCTCTAGTATTTTCAGAACCTTAACACATGCTGGACATGGCAGGTGCAATTCTAATTTTAATATGGGTGGGAGTCTGCCTAGCCTGCTATCCCAGAAGGGCTTTGGGAACTGTATTAGAGCATCAAGCTGGTTGGAGCATTGTGCTGTCTGAACAACAGCCCACGTGGGCATAAGTCTACTGAATGTGGGCCTTCCTTTAGCCAGTTAAACCCCTGTGAGCTAGGAGTGATTAAAAAAGAAAAAAAAAAATCAGCACCTGTTCCAGCTTTGACAAGAACCCTAAAATAGAGCAACCATTTCTCATAAAAGCTGCATGTCAGTATTTGCAGCTGCTTGCTTCCTTATCAAAAATCAACTTGACTATTATAACAGATACATAAATAGGATGGCCTTTCCCCCTTTCTGGTTAACCACTTTTCTTCTTGATCAGAGGAAGTTTTTTGAGCACGTTTGTATAAATTTGGAGTCAGTGGGAAGGTTTTCTTTTTTCTATCAAAATCTACTGACCCACTAAAAAGGAATCTACTTTAACTTTTTCTTAAGTTAGTCACTTTAAAAAGTAAGCATAGAGGTTACGGTTATTGATCTATTTTGTTTCTCATCCAACCTACAAAAGAATGAATGAAGAAACAAACTCAAGAACATAAAACTTCTCTACTTACTGTACATCAATCAATAAAAAAGATTTCAGTTGAGTATAATAACACATGTGGAGAGAGACAGCAAAAATGAGACGGTAGAAAATGGGCAAAAGGAAAGGGAAAGAGGACTAGAGAGGTTGTGAGAGAGAGAAGTGTACTCAGAGGTGGAGGGCAGGAACCAAAGGCTGATTCCTTATTCAGTAAGGCTCCCAACAACCTTACTTCACAAACTCACCTTACATGCTAACTGTACCAATGCCACAGCTCCTAACCCTGGCTCCAGGACCCTCTGGCATAGCTAGTCTATTCAGTTTGGTCCCTGAAGCAATATATCCAACCCCTGAGACCCCTTGTTAAAACCAGTTATAGCATCCTCTTTTCCCAATCTTATCTCAATCCCCTCAAGAACAATGAGCACACTCAGGGTAGAAACCTGACAATAGATTATCTGCCTTAATGATCCAGATCATTTTCTAGAGTACATGATGTTATTGGTTGCATTTCAAATAGCTCAGTTTTAGGAGCCAAGGGGAAAAAAAATACATAGCTAGCACTTTATAATTCATCCATTCAACCAGCATTTCCTGATATCCTGTTGAATATCATCTGTGATGCTAAGAGCAACTGACTCTAGGGTGTTTCTCACTTCCTATCACATAATTGTCTAGTATCCAGACAACTCACTCATTGTTGTCTCAAAACGTCTTGTGTGCAGCCACATAACTTCTTTCGTTTGAGTAAATGAAAGTTGCAAGTTGTCAACAGTGAAGTTACTTAAGCAGAGTGAAAAAGAGGGGGGAAAAATCTGTTCCTTAAACTTCAACAGAAATAGGATACATTAGAATGTACATTAAAAAAGAAAAAACAGTTTGAAATGTTGAGGAGGAAAGTAAATAAATAACTCATTCTGGAAAACAATAAAGAGTTATTTCATCATTAAAGAAAATAAATTTCATCACTTCCTTCCTCCCACCACCCCTTCTCACCGATTCTTCAGTGTCTCTTGGCAAAAAGCACTGGCAGAGAGAACAGAGGTCAGGGACAGACAAATGGGTTGTAAGATCTGTGAACCTCAGCCACTTATCTTCCCTCCACCTACCCTTTGACTTCGTCAAGGACTCAGAAGTCAGCTTCTGCTGCTCACCTCTACCACTGGCCTTGAGTTACATCAGATAGAACCTTCCACTTGTATTAGATCATCCTTTGGCTTAGAGGTTACAGAGTCTGCCTCCAATGTGGGAAACCCGGGTTCGATCCCTGGGTCAGGAAGATCCCCTGGAGAAGGAAATGGCAACCCACTCAAGTATTCTTGCCTGGAGAATCCCATGGACAGAGGAGCTTGGTAGGCTACAGTCCATGGGGTCACAAAGAGTCGGACACGACTGAGTGACTTCACTTTTATGGCCTGGCATTCTTACTATCAAACACAGTTACTGGTTAATCTGATGGCTATCTCTTTTCTTAAGGAAAAGTTTTGTTTGTTTGTTTGTTTGTTTTTATAAAACCAGATGGAGTTACATCAGCTCTAACCTCAGAACTCTCCCTAACTTCGAGCTCTGACAGTACACACTAAGTTAGGTTCTCAACAGGCTTGGGTGAGAGACCTCCACCCATGGTTCCACTTACATTTTGAACTCTAAGCCCAGAAGTAAAGCTAGAAGTTCCTTTGAATACTGTTGTGAAATGAGTTAATTTTCTGATCTATGATACGGGCATGTATGTGTGTGTGTGTGTGTGTGTGTGTGTGTGTGTGTGTGTGTGGGGTCAGTCGCTCTGTGTCTGACACTGTGACCCCATGGACTATGGCCTGCCAGGCTCCTCTGTCTGCAATTTTCCAGGCAAGAATACTGGAGTGGGGTGCCATTCCCTTCTCCAGCATGATTTGTCTAGAAACCATGTCATGCCACTACTCAAAAGCCTCCAGTTCCTGCCCATCTCCCTCAGAGGAAGGCCAACGTTCTTCAGAGGTGAAGTCCTACCAACACCCCGTTAACCATCTATCCTTCCCTTCTACCATCTCCCCTTTGCTCTCTCCAGCAGCTGCGTGATGTTCCACTGACGTCTCCATCTTCTGCTCACCACAGGGCCTTTGCATTTGCTGTCCCCTCTGCCTGAGACGTTCCTCCCCCAGATATCCACAGACTCTTCCTCAGTTCCTTGAGGTCTCCACCCAAATGTCACATCGTCAACGAGACCTTCCTTGGCCCACATCCCTAAAACAGCAGCACTGTTTCAGGGTGTGAGCCCACTCTCACTCTAGTACTTTCCATACTTTTTTAAAGGCTTTATTGAGATGTGACTCACTGCCTACACAACTCACCCATTTAAACGCACAATTCAGTCACTGTTAGTATATTCACAGACTTATGCAACCACTATCACTATCATCAACTCAAGAATATTTTCCTTGCTTCCCCAAAGAAATTCTGCATATTTTAACCATCACTTCTCAATCACCCCAAATCTCCAGACCTAAAGTCAAAGTGAAAGTCTCTTAGTCATATCTGACTCTTTGTGACCCCATGGAATTCTCCAGGCCAGACTGCTGGCGTGGGTAGACGTTCCCTTCTCCAGGGAATCTTCCCAACCCAGGGATTAACCTAGGTCTCTTGCATTGCAGGCAGATTCTTTACCAATTGAGCTATTAGGGAAGCTCCAGACCTAAGCAACCACTAAACTACTTTCTCTCTTGAATTATTGGCTTATTCTGGACTTTTCACATAACTTGAATTATACAGTATGTAGTCCTTTGTGACTGGTCTCAGCATATTTTTTTGTTTTTGTTTTTACTGAAGTGTTGCTGATTTATAATATTGTGTGAGCAGCATAATGTTTTTGAAGTTCATCCACACTGTACTACGTATCAGTACTTCATTTCTTTTTTATTGCCAATAATATTCCATTGTATGGATATGTGAAAGTCACTCAGTCATGTCCAACTCTTTGCGACCCCATGGACTATACAGTCCATGGAATTCTCCAGGCCAGACTACTGGAGTGGCCAGACTACTGGAGTGGGTAGCCTTTCCCTTCTCCACGGGATCTTCCCAACCCAGGGATTGAACTCAGGTCTCCTGCCTTGCAGGCGGATTCTTTACCAGCTGAGCCACAAGGGAAGCCCAAGAATATTGGAGTGGGTAGCCTCTCCCTTTTCCAGCGGATCTTCCAGACCCAGGAATCGAACTGGGTTCTCCTGCATTGCAGGTGGATTCTTTACCAACCGAGCTATCAGGGAAGCCAGTGGTATGGATATACCACACCTTATTGCTCCATTCATCAGCTGATGGATATTTGTGTTATTTCCACTTCTTGGCTATTGTGAGTAATGCTATGAAGAACATTTTGTATGAGTTTTTATGTGGACATATGTTATTTCTTTTGATTGTACACCTAGGAATGAATCCCCGTGTTTTTATCTGTTTTGAGAACTTATTACCATCTGATACAACATGTTTCCTTACTTACTTTTTTATTATCTGCCTTTCTCCCACTAGAATATTAGCTCCCTAAAGGAGGATTTTGGTCTGTTTTGTTCACTGCTTATCATAGAGCCATAGTAAAATACAATAAATATATGTTGTATGAATGAAAGAATGCTAAATTATTGGGGGAAACTGATGGGGGAACCTACTATATCAGTACGCTGATTATGTACACATTAAAAGTCAGTTTGTGGGAAGAGGTTTGCCATGACAGCTTCCAGGGAAATAAGAAAATTTCCAGAGTTGCCACTAGTCTGTGCCTTAGTCAAGTGACCTTTTTTGAGGTCAGTTCCTCCCTTGTAAACTGTCAGGATTGAACCAGTGTTCCTGGTTCCTTCTAGCCCCATATGCCATAATATAACATAAAAATTAGCAAATGGTTTGCTCATACAGATATTTATTTTTCACTCATTCATTTCTTTATTAAGTGTCTTTTATAAGCCAAACACTATTCAGATGCCTTATTTGACATATCAACATTTACAATCTATTTGGATAATAATTACACCCTTCCTGATTTAAATTTCTTTTCTTCTTTTCTTTCTCACTTATTTCTTTCCAAAAATACAGCTGAGTTGGGCTTTAAAAAATAAAAGTTCAGTTCAGTTGCTCAGTCGTGTCCGACTCTGCAACCCCAATGACTGCAGCACGCCAGGCTTCCCAGTCCATCACCAACTTCCGGAATTTACTCAAACTCATGTTCATTGAGTCGGTGACGCCATCCAATCATCTCATCCTCTGTCGTCCCCTTCTCCTCTCACCCTGCATCTTTCCCAGCATCAGGGTCTCTTCAAACGAATCAGTTCTTCGCAGCAGGTGGCCAAAGTATTGGAGTTTTAGCTTCAGCATCAGTCCTTCCAATGAATATTCAGCACTGATTTCCTTTAGGATTGACTGGTTTGATCTCCTTGCAGTCCAAGGGNTGCTTTATAAATGAGGAACCTGAGGCCCTGAGATGTAAAATAATTACCTTGACTAGGATGATACAGTGATACACAGATGGTACACAGATACAGAGTCTGTGGGCTGCCAAAGACTCGACACTCTTTTCACCCTGTAAAAACCACTTCAGTTGCGTATTTTACATTCATGACGGATCTTGAATGTTATTTTTGCATATGAAGTGTACAACATATATTAGAGATAATAGATGATAGTAATTATAACAATTTCTTTCTGAACCAAAAAAGAAGACATTTTATCTTTTTTCTAATCAGAAACTTCTGTGGCTACTTGAAAAGTTTGACCAAATTCCATTATTTTCCATTAAATAGAAATCATAACGCATCTATTTTTTTTTGAGAAGTTCCACTTTTAGAAATTTTTCCTGATAGTTACATATTCACCCAGAGATCCATATACAAGAACATACATTATTATGTTAATAATAACCCCCAAAAGAGATCAATTAAATGTCTAGTAATAGTAATTACAAAGCATTACAAAACTCTAGTAATAGCTATAGAATGGAATACTGGACAATTATTAAAAATCATGGAAGAATATTTAAATCAAAAAGCATTCAGTGACCAGGCATCACTTTAAAAGAAAAGGACTGTAGTGAATTTGGAACCTCTGAGATGCTGTTTTCAAGAAAATTTAGGTAAATAAATTATTCACATTTCATTGGGACATCTCTAAATGTTAAATAAATGTCCCCCTATACCCGTATGGGCTTCCCTTGCAGCTCAGTTGGTAAAGAATCTGCCTGCAATGCAGGAGGCCCAGGTTTGATCCCTGGTTCGGGAAGATCTCCTAGAGAAGGAAATGGCAACCCACTCCAGTATTCTTGCCTGGAAAATCCCATGGACAGAGGAGCCTGGCAGGTTACAGTCCATGGGGTCGCAAGAGTCAGACATGACTTAGCGACTAAATCACCATAACCACCATACCCATAAAGTTAAAGCTATGGTTTTTCCTGTGGTCATGTATAGATGTGACAATTGGACTATTAAGAAGGCTGAGCACCTAGGAATTGATGCTTTTGAACTGTGGTGCTGGAGAAGACTCTTGAGAGTCCCTTGGACTGCAAGGAGATCAAACCAGTCAATCCTAAAGGAAATCAGTCCTGAATATTCATTGGAAGGACTGATGCTGAAGCTGAAGCTCCCATACTTTGGCCACCTGATGTGAAGAACTGACTCATTTGAAAAGACCCTGATGCTGGGAAAGATTGAAGGCAGGAAGAGAAGGGGACGACAGAGGATGAGATGGTCGGATGGCGTCACCAATTCAATAGATATGTGTTTGAGCCAGCTCCGGGAGATGGTGAAGGACAGGGAAGCCTGGTGTCCTGCACTCAATGGAGTTGCAAAGTCAGACACGACTGGGTGACTGAACAATAACAATACCCATCCATAGAAGTGATTAATAGATAATTTCCCTGATATAAATTCAGCAAGTAGATGATCAGGGCACTTTCTGTTCCCTCAGTTTCTAAAGTCTCATCTGCATGGTGTGAGGACTATATGGGAATATCTGTAATCTAATCTGATCTAATGGAATCTGATCTACAGCCCTTTAATGTGATCCTGGTATACAAATCACCCTTTCAAAATAATTCTATCAAATCATAGAAAAAGAAAGAAAAAAGTTGGCTGTAAACTAGCTGTATCTATTGGCCACAAACAACAGAACCAATTTTTTTGTTGTTTTTCAGTTACCAAGTCATGTCTGACTCTTTGCAATCCCATGGACTGCAGTAAGAACCATTTCTCACTATCATAAAAAATAATCATAATAATTAAGGAACTTGGAAAAGCTTTAAAATGAAGCTTAGATAATGGCAGGAACTAGAGAGGAGAGGCTCAAGATGGCAAAAACATAAAAGCATTACCTTATAGATAAGTAGGTTTGATTGTTTGGGGCCTTTGTAAAGCTTTTGTTGTTCTGCTCCATTCAGAGAGCATCTGAAGGATTTAGTTTGTGATCCCACTCATACCTTAACCAAGGGGGAAAGACACTTCACACACATGATGGATCTATGTTATTTCTGATGGGAGATGAGCGCAGATTCCCCTAAGTCAAAGTTGGGTGCTCTTCATATGTATGGAATTTAGAAAGATGGTAATGATAACCCTGTATGCGAGACAGCAAAAGAGACACAGATGTATAGAACGGATTTTTGGACTCTGTGGGAGAGGGAGAGGGTGGGATGATTTGGGAGAATGCCATTGAAACATGTATACTATCAGGTAAGAAACGAATCACCAGTCTATGTTCGATACAGGATACAGGATGCCCGGGGATGATCCAGAGAGATGATATAGGGTGGGAGGTGGGAGGGGGGTTCAGGATTGGGAACTCATGCACACCCGTGGCTGATTCATGTCAATGTATGGCAAAACCAATACAGTATTATAAAGCAAAATAAAGTAAAAAAAAAAAAAAGAAGAAGTTGGGTGCTCTTAACAGAAGAATGGAGTGGAGGCTGACCAGGCAAAAACAACAGATGCCCATGAACCTGAAGTCAGGAATTTGGCCTCTCTGTCCCCTTGGAGGGATCTGTGATATGGGTTTGAGGTTAGAGACAGATCCAAACCACAAATAGACATGAGGATAAACCCTGGATCAAAGCTACAGCCCAGGCTAGGAAGGGGCACACTGGAGCCAGGGAAGGCAGATGACAGGAGAGGGCACTTGGAGTTCTCAGGGCTGAGCAGCTGTATTTTCTGATACGCACTTCATCCGGCTGCCTGCATTGAGAATGTACCACATGGTCAGTAGAATGGAATGCAGGGCAAACACCAGCCCCTCTGAAGCTCACAGAAACCTGATACAATGGCTTTAGCCTAATGCATGTCCAGGCATTTTTCTCTTATTTAACTCCAGCCCTTTGCAATGTCCAGCAAAATAAAGATGGTTGTGCTGGATCAGAAGGTCAGACCAGCCAAGCCAGAGTGGTCAGGTCCAAACTACATATTTAGGTGAGGTGAGGGACATTAGCTGAGACAGGAGAAACTGCCCCATCGCCTTTCTGATGCTGAGGCTAATCCAGCTGGCATGAGAGAGGGGTCCTGGTTTGGATTGGAAGGTGCTGGTTCCAGAGAGGATAGAGGAGGCTGCTAGGATGATGCATGGGGTGCAGTTCCATTTAGGGCAAGACTGGAGCCAAAGGAGCAGAATCAGCTGCTAAATCCAAGAGGTCAGTTTGAGACTGTGGTCAAGAATGAGGCAAGAGACCAGGAGCTGAGATCAGAAACAGGTCTGGAAACACAGTGGGAAGCAGGATGACTCAAGAAAGTTCAGGATAATCCTGAACAGCCCCAGAGACCAAAGCCTTTCTCATTGGATGCTGGTCACATGGCAGGGTGCCCAGTAAACAATCAGATCCCTAGTGGCACAGGCTGGGCGGGAATAAAATGAGAAAATACCATAGGTGAACATGGGCATCTGGCCCATAGCAAGCAGGAGCTAGGGGGTCTAAAGGCTGGAATCCAGGGTCCCAGAGGTGAGAAAGCGAGCCAGGGGGGCACCCGTAGATCATACACACTGCAAAGATGCTATGCACATTTTTAATACCAGTTTTTTTGTGGGTATGTACTTTCATTCCTTTGGGTGAAGCAATATTTTCATTGAAAAAAGGACTTCATATGTAAACAAGTCTGGGAAGTAATGCTGTGTGTGTGTGTGTGTGAATGAAGTTGTTGATCAAAGAGGTTTCAGTAGACTCTGACATACTTTAGATAGAACTGTTTTCAATTAGGCTTAAAACCATGATATTCAAAACATGGAAAACTATCAAATGTCAACTAGCCCTTTGAAAACAAGCTTCTGGTCAATAACTTAACTGCCCTCTTTGTAAGTTCTTGGGGACAAGTCTTTGCCATGTTTATCTCTTTCTCTCAGAACCTAAAATAGTTCTGGGCATATATTAAATTCTCACTGTGTATTTTCAATTGACATACAAAAATTCTTAAAGGGTAAACAACAAAATGTTGTTTTCCTTTTGGTGGTTGGACTACAGGTGACTTGCGTCTTCATTAAGAAGAAATCTCCATTTTTGTAGTTTCTGAACATGAGTTACTTCTAAAAATTAAAAAAATATATATTTAAATTAAAAAATATATATATATTTAAGATATTCATTGTGCAAAACTACTAAGTCTCCGTTAGGAGAAAAAAAGGAATGCCTAATTTTATCACGCTAATGTTAAGTAGCTTACTTTAACATTAATCCTGAGACCTCAAAGATTCTATTTGATTCTGAGAAGTTAATAATTGATGGGACTAGGTAACTAGGAGCTATGGTGGGGTATATACATTTTGCTATATAGGCAGCAATCCCCTTCATAGATCACAGCCCTGTTATGGCAAAGGGGCTTGAGTAACTCAATGAAGCTATGAGCCAAGCTGCACCACCCAAGACAGACAGGTCATAGTGAAGAATTCTAACAAAACATGGTCCACTGGAGGAGGAAACGGCAAACTTCTTAAATGAACAATTGCAAAGAAATAGAGGAAAACAATAGAATGGGAAAGACTTAGAGATCTTTTCAAGAAAACTGGAGATATCAAGGGAATATTTCATGCAAGGATGGGCACAATAAAGCACAGAAATGGCAAGGACTTAACAGAAGCAGAAGAGGTTAATAAGAGATGGCAAGAATACACAGAAGAACTGTACAAAAAACATCTTAATGACCTGGAAAACCATGGTACTGTGGTCACTCACCTAGAGCTAGATATCCTGAAGTGTTAAGTCAAGTGGGCCTTAGGAAGCATTACTACAAACCAAGCCAGTGGAAGTGATGGAATTCCAGCTGAATGATTTAAAATCCTAAAAGATGATGCTGTTAAAGTGTTGCGCTTAATATGTCAGCAAATTTGGAAAACTCCGCAGTGGCAACAAGACTAGAAAAGGTCAGTTTTCATTTCAATCCCAAAGAAAGTCAATGCCAAAGAATGTTCAAGCTATTGGACAAACACACTTATATCACAGGCTAGTAAGTTTATGCTCAAAATCCTTCAAGCTAGGCTTCAGCAATATGTGAATCAAGAACTTCCAGAAGTACAAGCTGGGTTTGGAAAAGAGAGAGGAACCAGAGATCAAATCGCCAACATTCACTGGATTATAGAGAAAGCAAGGGGATTACAGAAAAACATCTACTTCTACTTCATTGACTACACCAACACCTTTGACTGTGTGGATCACAACAAACTGTGGAAAATTCTTAAAGTGATGGAAATACCAGACCTCCTTACCTGTCTCCTGAAAAACCTGTATGCAAGTCAAGAAACAACAGATAGAACTGGACCTGGAACAACTGACTGGTTCAAGATTGGGAAAGGAGTAGGTCAAGTCTGTATACTGTCACCCTGCTTATTTAATTTATATGCAGAGTACATAATGAGAAATGCCAGGCTGGATGAATCACAAGCTGGAATCAACACTGCTAGAAGAAATATCAACAACCTCAGATATGCAGATGATACCACTCAAATGACAGAAAATGAAGAGAAACTAAAGAGCCTCTTGATGAGGGTGAAAGAGGAGAGTGAAAAAGCTGGCTTGAACCTCAACATTAAAAAAACTAAGATGATAGAATCTGGTCCCATCACTTTATGGCAAGTAGATGGGGGGGAAAATGGAAACAGTGACAAATTTTATTTTTCTTGGGCTCCAAAATTACCACAGACGGTGACTGCAGCCACGAAATTCAAAGACACTTTCTCCTTGAAAGGAAAGCTATGACAAACCTAGACAGCATGTTAAAAAGAAGAGACATCACTTTGCTGACAGAAGTCATATAGTCAAAACTAGAGTTTTTCCACTACTTGTGTACAAATGTGACAGTTGCACCATAAAGAAGGCTGAGCACTGAAGAATT
Source organism: Oreotragus oreotragus (assembly GCA_006410675.1). Lineage (NCBI taxonomy): Eukaryota > Metazoa > Chordata > Mammalia > Artiodactyla > Bovidae > Oreotragus > Oreotragus oreotragus. The sequence goes on along the minus strand of SJYX01006295.1, from coordinate 182,409 downwards.
GATGCTTTTGAATTGTGGTGCCAAATAAGACTCTTGAGACTCCCTTGGACTGCAAGGAAATCAACCCAGTCAATCCTAAAGGAAATCAGTCCTGAATATTCATCGGAAAGACTGATGCTGAGGCTGAAACTCTAATACTTTGGCCACCTGATGTGAAGAGTCGACTCACTGGAAAAGACTCTGATGCTGGGAAGACTGAAGGCAAAAGGAGACGGGGGTGGTAAAGGAAGAGATGGTTAGATATAGTCTCATCAAGTCAATGGACATAAATGTGATCAAACTCTGGGAGAGAGTGAAAGACAGGGGAGCCTGGCATGCTGCAGGGGTGGCAAAGAGTCAGACATGACTTAGCCATTGAACAGCAATAGGCAGCAACAGTAAGTGAGGAACTATATAACTCGGTGCTTTACAAAATTGGTCTGTGGTACAGATTTCTGCTAGGTAACATTTGAACATTTGGTCTCCTGCTTTGGTTATCTAATTTACCTTCAAACATCCAGCTGATGGCTACAGAATACTAATAGAGTTATATTGAGATTCCTCTACTTCAAGGAATGCCTAAAAGAAAAAGCTGGGTGTTTTGTTTGTTTGCTTGGTTTTCGTTTTTCAAATCATCTGTAGTGGCTCCAACCAAAGAATAACCAAATCTTGAACTGAAAGTTGCTCAGTCGTGTCTGACTCTTTGCAACCCCATGGGCCTTAAAGACCATGGAATTCTCCAGGCCAGGATATTGGAGTGGCTAGCCTTTCCCTTCTCCATCGGATCTTCTCAAACCAGGAATCGAACTGGGGTCTCCTGCATTGCAGGAGGATTCTTTATCAACTGAGCTATGAGGGAAGCCCCAACCAAATCTTGAGCCAGAGTATTTACTGTGTTTAATCTGCCATTGGAACAGTTGTTATCTTGCAAAGTGTTTCAAATATCATATTTGTGTTTGCCTTTTTAAAAAAGCAGGTCATGCTCTACTTGCATTAACTACAAAACCCTGCACTGTTGACTATGGAAAACAGAGAGGGTGTCCATAGTAAAACTTTAGATAAGGTTGTTCTCATACAAAACAATCTGTCATCATAAATGAAAATTGTATAGCCATATGTGAGAGGCTTTCTTTTCTCCTCAGATGGTAAACAGTCTTCTCTACTTATTCTCTTATAACCAAAACATATTTTTAAATCTAGAAAGAAAAAAACAATCTGAAATGCAGTAAATTGATACTTTTTTATCCATTGTTCTATCTTGTAGACTATACGTAGTGCAAGCATTGTTGGAATACCTAAGTGATGGCTGTTTATTTTTTTCTGATTAACATGAAAAATGAAAAGAGAGAATACTTTTAGATCTGAAAGAAGTACTGCAGATGACAGACTTCAGTAATTGCTCCAGCAGACCACAAAGGATTAGTTTTACAGCAAGAAACTTGGGGTAACCTGGCTAAATATTTCATTCATGTGACTGAGCGGGCTGGGGGTGGGAGGGTAGGGAATTTGCTTAGCAGTGTGGGTGACTGCGGCTTGGCTGGGAGTACAGTTGATTTCTCACTCATAGCCTCAGACTGCACAGAATGGCCTGCTCACGCTACGTGCTCCAGTGTGAATCAGTGGCCTGGCCCCTCAGGTTGAAGCTACCTTAACTGCTGCCAAGAACAGCAGTAGTATTAGAGCCGGCCATCTTGGAGAAGGAGGGCTGGCTGGCTCAGGCTCCTGGGTATACAAGGGATGCTGATATTCTGCCTTGCCCAGTCTGGATCCTTGCAAATTCCATTTTCATAAATACTCTGCATTTTGCCAGCATTCCCTACTTTCACCCAATAGAGTGGGTGCAGGGAAGCAGAGAATCAGGAAGAAATGAGAAAACTAAGGACTTGGAGAGTGAAGGGGACTTCAGCACAGGATATCATTTCTCTGGATCCCAGCTGAGTTCTCCTTTGGATTCAAATGAGGAATCAGAGCTTCTTCCACATTCATTTGAATACTTTTTCAATGATGGAACATTTGTGCTTTCAGTGGTTACCTCTAAGTTTTGGAAACAGCAAAGTCCATTCAGTTCTAATAAAGCTGGGCCAATAATAACTTACACTTGGAGAGTGGGTTTCATTTCACAAGGTGGTGTAATAATGCCCTGTTTCATTTAATCTTCAGGAAAACTCTTCCTGTAGATACTTTTATTCTCCAATTGCAGAAGAAGAAAGCGAGTTTAAGAAATTTAAGGAATATGCAAAGTCACAAAACAGAGGTTGGACTTGAATTCAGATCAGATTTCAAATCCATTGCTTTTTACTCAACATCAGAGGTTCTATTTTTTATTTGAAACATATGAAGTAGTACAATAGGGCAACCTAGCTAATTTTCATGCATACCTCATAATATTGTGCCAAAGACAATTTAAAAAGAGGATTTCCAAAACACTTTGAGCAATGGCATCCTTGACAGAATGAGTGTGTGGTTTTCCAGGAGATAAATTCACAGTTTTCTTATCTCTCCAAACTGATGGTTGGATTTTAAAGTCCCACTCTTTTCTTGCCACTACTGGTAAGACTTTAAAAAGCTTACTGTATTTGTATCCATCAAAATCATTATGTAGGAGAAAAATACTGGAGGTATAAGCTATTTAACATCTGTGAACGGGAAAATTGCAAAGAACGTTTAATGGTACATAAAACCAGACTTGTGAACTACTTTATTTTTATCTGGGAAAAGAAAAAATGTTACATAATAGTATTTATCCTATACATCTACAAAGGGATCTCATTATACTCAAAGGTTATATTCGAGAAACTCCAGTTACTAAAGAAATATGAGAGGGATGTTCTTCTGATTCAGGTTTTCCCTCCCAGTTTTGGGCTTTGGCCATTTGTTCTATTACCTGCCTTTCTTTTAGTTGCAGTGACTACATGTAGGAAATCAGATCGAAATGTCTTATAGGTGCCTTAACTGATCATTGATTGACTTAACTCTCAAGCGCTTTAGTAGCTCAGAGCTGAGAATTTTGTGTTAATTGTTAAACTGTTGATACTTGAAACTGACCACAGTGGTAGTATTTACACTTAGAAATCGACAAACTACAGACCAGGGCTCCCTACTCACCACCATCCAAGCCTAGTTTAGCCAGCATAGTGCTGACCCTCCAGGGAATCAGGGAGGGAGATTGCTGTTTAACACCTCACAAACGTTGGAAGCCACAAACTGAGTCTTCTCCATACCAGCAGACAAGAGCAACATGCCATCTTGTTCAGTGACTTTGGATTTGACTTACAGGGTTTTACTAAAGCTGGTAGAGCAGGGCTGCAATTAAGAACATTTCTGCTAAAGCCAAACAAACATTCGGGGCTACAAAAGAAATTCAATATGCTTACGGAAGGTTGCTTGATTTACCCTCTAGTTAAAATAATGTAAGATGGCCAGTACATATCGTTAAATGTTATAAACAACATATATGCAATCCCATGTTAGTAAAGCAAGTTTGGTTTAGATATGGATATTCTAGAAAAATACACTCCAAACTGATGGGGAGGGAAATTAAATGTTTACTTTTTTTTATTTTTGAGTTCTTCTTTGCTGCTTTCTTTTCTAAAATCAGCATTAACTTTTCCTAGAACTAAACAGTAGTTTTAATAGAAAAAGAACCAAACAATGTCAGGTAAATCTGGTCATGCTGACAATTTGACAATGGGCTGTTCAAAGCATAAAACTGATCCAACCAATCCTTTTCATCCTCATTCTGTATCTCAACTTGTTTTCCCCTTTTAACTGTCTCAACTACTCAAGTTATTATTTTCAAAAATAAAAGCATTTATATCTTGTTGGACTCTAAATTTTCAGCTTTTGCACCTGCTTTAAAATACTTTAAAATCAGTTCCTGCATTGCACTGAAAGATAAAAACTCTACTCTTCGGGGAAGGCAATGGCACCTCACCCTAGTACTCTTGCCTGGAAAATCCAATGGACAGAGTAGCCTGGTGGGCTGCAGTCCATGGGGTCGCTAACAGTCGGACAGACTGAGCGACTTTACTTTCACTTTTCTCTTTCATGCATTGGAGAAGGAAATGGCAACCCACTCCAGTATTCTTGCCTGGAGAATCCCAGGGATGGGAGAGCCTGGTGGGCTGCCGTCTATGGGGTCACACAGAGTCGGACACGACTGAAGTGACTTAGCAGCAGCAGGAGTTGGTTAGATCTTGAAAGCCCACCACATGTTCATGCGTTTGCAAGTCCCAGGGCACTCCTAAGTCCAATTGCTGGCAGAAGGCAGAGTTGATAACATTGTGTTCTGACAAATCACTTTTCTCTTGTTAAGGAAAGTTTGTAAATTAAAGTGTCTTTGTCTAGGAGCTTCTCAAGAACTCTAGCATCAGGGGAGCCATATATTATATTTCTGGCGAGGCCATATAATCAACCATGTCACTTTGTATTAACATTTCTTAAAATTTAAATTTCATCTGAGAATAGGGGTCATAGGTATCATGTTTCTGCGACTCTAAGGTACACCTTTCCCCTTACATTTTACTATTTCTGAAATAGGATGAGTCTGAATTCAACTACAGTGTTCCAGGTGATTTTGATGTTCGGGATCCACCCTTAGAAAAGAGAACAAAATACTAATACCTGCATCTCTCCCCCTCCCGGAGATGCTCACTTGTTGTTCTGAACTGTGAGGTCTCTCTTGTGCAACTAAGATTGAGACTTGGTAATGAGGCACATCAGAATCTCTGGGGAAACTTTAGTAATACTTCAAGTTCCTGGTGCATGTGTGTGCTAGGTTGCTTCAGTCGTGTCTGACTCTTTGTGACACTGTTGACTGCAGCCTGCCAGGCTCCCCTGTCCAGGGGATTCTCCAGGCAAGAATACTGGAGTGAGTTGCCATGCCCTCCTCCACAAGATCTTTCTGACCCAGGGATCGAACTCGTGTCTCCTATGTCTCCTACATTGGCAGGCGTCTTTACCACCAGTGCCACCTGGGACACCCCAAACACCTGGGCTCAACCCCTACAGTTTCTAATTTAATTTGCCTGGATCTCAAGACATTGATATTTTTCAAAATCTCACCGGGTAATTCTGAGGCGAGGAGGGCAAGATAGGAGAATGGGATTAAGCAGTTCAAACTACTATATATAAAATAAATAAGCTGCAAGGATATACTGTACAGCAGAGGAATTATAGTCAATATTTTAAGATAATTTTAAATGGAATATACTGTATAAAAATTTTGAATCATTATGTTGTACACCTGAAACTAATAATGTAAATCAACTATACGTCAATAAAAATGAAAATATAAAATAATAAAGTCCCTTCTGACTCCGACATGGGGAGGCCTGGGTCACTGGTCTACTGTAGGACATATGTTGTGTTCTCTGCTAAAAGCAGCATTCTGTCCACCTCTTCTGGAAGTTGCCTGCTACCTGTGTAATTCTAAATGGGCTTGCCAGTCTTCTTACAGAAGGCATCCCCCATACCTCTGTAGCTGGTCTAAGGTTGATAACTTACCCAAATTGGGCCAACTGGAGTCATTTCCTAGTAGTTTTGCACTGTAGGCCAGAGAACCGAAGACTCTGATCCTTCTAGTGACAAAACAGTGCCTGTCTGATTGACAAGATACCTGTTCCCTACCACAGGAGACAGAATGAAGGTGATGCTCAGGAAAGACAAGATGACAGGTAGAGAGAATGTGGCCCACCTGGAATCCTGAACTCCAAGGTCGATACCATTCTTGCGGTTTGGTTATGTGAATCAGGAAAGTCTCAAGTTAGGTTTCTATTTCTTGCAACCAAAACGCAAAGAACCACCACAATGAAACCCTCTCAACTAATATAACTGATCCTCACTAAAAATGACACTTTGTGTTCTACAAAGGTTTTCTATATACCTCCTAACCAGTTAAGTAGGACATGTAATATCTTCAAAAATTGAGACATAATTCACACACCATGAAATTCACCATTTTAAGGTGCACATTAAGTGGTTATTAGTATATTTGCAAGATGTATAACCATCACCACTAACTAATTCCAGAACATTTCATTATCCCAGAAAAGCAACTCCAATCCTATTAGAAATCATCCCTATCCCTTCCTCTTCCTTGCCCCTAGCAGACACCAAGCTACTCTCAGCAGAGGTGCTTTCATGCTCATTTAAAGGCAAAGAAAAGGAGGCCTGGATATTCTGGTGGTTTTCTTAAGGGGCTGGAGCCAGGATAAGAACCTGTTAAACTACTCTACCTCCCTTTTGTGAACATATTTATGCCCAAGTCATTATATTTATTTGCCATTGTAAAATGGAAGAGCGGGTTAAAACAATCACTTCTAAATTATTGCAGTCATTTAGAAATAGTGTTGGTTTGTTCTGAAAGGTCAATTGATTTTGACATTGGTCAATTGATTTTGACATTGCTTGCTTTACTTTTGTTAACGTTATGCCTTCTTAATGAAAGAGATTGTTTTTGTTTACTTCTTGGCAACTGAAACCCACTTGACACTCCCATGAAAGAAAAAAAAATGACTATTGAAGTTAAGTCAATTGAGCTGAAATTGCCTTTCGCGTACATCTAAGGAAAAAACAAGTTTCAGTTCCTTTCACAGTCATATATCTTAAGCACAGTAATTGCATTTTAGCCTATTAAGCTTCTGATGAGGGCAAATAAACCTTATACAAAATTTAGACCGAGCTCAACAGGATTAGAAAGGGGAGGTCAGAGAGAAGATGTGGATATTACATGTTGGATCATTTGGAGTTCAAACCAACTTGGAGCCTTTCTTTTTGGCAGATATTATTTTAATAAGAGTCATTGCCTACAGACTGCTTTAATCTAATTCTAGAAACCAATAAATTGCAATCTAATTGTGAAATGATGAAAGACAGTGATTTGAAGAAACAAATGTGTTTACATGCAGTTTAGCCCAAGCTCAGTTTTGCAGAAAGGAGTCCGAAATATCTAATCTCTACTTTAGGGGTAAAAATGCATTTAGGAGGCCACACCCATATAGCTGGGTATGTTTCTCCCTTTGTGCGCCTTGCCTTCCATGCCTGGGAGTCTATTTCTGTAGAATCGGATACCACCAGGCCTGTACATCCCCGTCTCCAGAGCCCCTCGGGGTAAAGAGCTGGGGAACAGTAAGTCCCCAGAACAATTGGGGAGCCTGTTCACAGTTTTGGCCGCCTGTGCTGCTGCTCCGCCAGTCTGTCTGAAGCATTTGGGGAACACCCAGTCTTTGCAGAAGTTTGAACATGGTGCTAGGGAACAAAAATGAATAAAGAATAAAATTTCCCCCAAGCTGAGAACAAGGACCTCACTCTCCTGTCTGATTTCCTGCCATTCAGCCAGATCTGTATCAGAAGATCCAGGGCACATATGTGCTGGAGTAGGGAGAACACAGACTCCCTCCCAGCCCGCCTGAACGTGCTGGCCTCCTTAAATCTCCATGGTTCAACTTCTCCACTTTCCTGAGATAATGCAGTGTCCTTCCAAAACATTCCCCTATGGCATGTGGCATGTGCCAAGCAGAATAACAGCCTCCCAAATACGTTCATATTCCAATCTCTGGAGCCTACATGGTAAAAGAGACTTTGCCGATGTGATTTTAACAGAGAGGTATCTGAATGGGCCCAACTAAGTCATGTAGGTCTTTAAAAGGGAAAGAGGGAGACAAGAGCGTCACAGAAGAGAGGCAATGATGGGAGCAGAGTTGGAGAGATTTTAAGATGAAGCATTTGGGGAACATCCAGTCTTTGCAGGAGTTTGAACATGGTGCTAGGATTCCATGCTTCAGACAGACTGGGGTGAAGTGATATCTCATTGTAGTTTTGATTTGTATTTCTCTAATAATGAGTGATGTTGAGCTTCTCTTCATTGGTTTATTAGGCATCTTATGAGCTAGTTTTTATTGCTTAAGAAGCAGCACATAAAGTTAGCTATATATACACACACACAAAGCACATGGCTAAGAACTGGGGAGTGGTAGTGCCCCAGAGCGAGATTGGAGGCACTGTTACTGGTGGAGGGAGAGAGGATGCTAGAACCAAAACGACAGGACCCTCCTAACGAAGACACAGAGGGCAACCAGTTGAGAGATGGGAGAAAAGCAACCCCCATGGCCAACCCACTTTAAAACCCCTACTTTAAAGAATGAGTTCTATTCCATTTATAGAAAGTGTCTGTGAAGTGAAGTCCACTCAGTCATGTCCGACTCTTTGTGATCCCGTAGACTGTAGCCTAGCAGGCTCTTCCGTCCCTGGGATTCTTCAGGCAAGAGTACTGGAGTGGGTTGCCACTGCCTTCTCTGATAGGAAGTGTCTAGAACAGACAAATCTCTAGAGGCAGGAAGTAGATTAATGCTTGCCAGGAGGTGGGAAGAATGGGATGGGGGGTTTCCTGCTAATGTCTGGGGATTCTGATTTGGGTGATGGGAATGTTCTGGAGTTTAGTGGCAATGGCTGAACAATAACACAATTGGCTGAATGATAACACAATTAAAACATTGTTTGAAAAAAAGAAAGAATGAGTCTATAGCTTAAAAGACGTCAACTATGTAAAATAAGTGTTAAATGAATGGGGACTATGGGTTTCATTATTTGTTTTTGTTTAAATTATTTTTTAATGTACTGAAAAAATAACAATATTAAGAGAAATGAAAACATTCAGAATCTCACCACACTGGCACACAGTTTTGAGTTTTTTCTTTCCTTCCAGTCCATAACCTTGGCATCCATATTTTTGAAGGTTAACTAATTTGTTATTTGATCTTTAGAATACCCACACAGCCAGGATTCATTAAAGTACGGTGTCTTTATTTACCAATCCATGAAAGTTTATAAGAAATAAATTTAACTTCATTGAGATTATTTTTTCTTTATTGCATAAACTGCAGTTGTCTTAAAGAAAAGCTCATCTATAATTTTGACACTATAGTACTTTACTAATTACCTGTTAATCTTGGTTCATATACATTCATGCTCTTTTCCCCTAAAGTTGGAATCTATTTCTATTTTTCCAATTATTTACTTAAAATTCTTTTAATTTACAGAGAAGATGCAACAATAATATCTTTATATCCCCTATACATAGATCCACCAATTGTGACTGTTTTTCCACATTTGCTTTTCTCTTTCTCTCTCTCATTCACACTCCTCCACACAGCACACACATACACGATTTCCTTTGCTCAACCATCTGAAAGTTCTAGATATCATAATACCTGATGCCTGAATACTCAATCATGTGTCTTCTACATAACCAAAATACCACTGCCACACACAAAAAATTTAACACTGATATAAAAGAGTATCTAACATACAGTACATAAGCATTTACTTCCAGAATATCTTCTAAAGTTGCCCTTTAAAATTTGGGATTCATGCATTACATCTTTGTCACATCTCTTAGCTTTCTTTTGGTCTAGAAAAGTGCCCTGTCATAGTTTTACCTCTTTCAGAGACTGACTTTTATTTGAGGAGTCCTGACCAATTGTTTCATTGTATATCTCACACTCTAGATTTGCCACATTGCATTCTCGTGATTAAATTCAGGTCAAACATTTTGGTCAAGAGCACTATGTAGGTGATGATGTGTATGTGCTTGTCACAGCATCCCAAGAGGAAGCACATGACATCAGGTTGTCCTGTTACTGGTCATACTAAGCTTCACCCCTGGGTTAAAGTACTGTCTGTTGTGAAAGTACCTTTTCCCTTTGTAGTTAATAATTAATCTATGGCAGTAACACTCGGAGACTGTGTGACTATCTCATTTCCCAACAACATTTCACCCAGAGGATTGGGATCCCTTGACAATGCTTCCTAATTACTACACTGGTGGCTATAAATAGCATTGTTAATTCAGTTATTATGCCTTTTTACAGATTTAGCTGACATACTTCTGTATAAATGAGCTATATTCCTCCCCTTTAAAATAGCAATATAAACTCT